>BPLQ01010557.1:0-194056 GCA_021605075.1 Caerostris darwini | reverse complement strand
CCAGACTAAATCTATCTACTTATAAATAGTGTACCATACTGCCCATTTCAACTGTTAAAGATTGTGCGATTTGTCCAGCTGTAGAAAGAATTCGCAGTGGCAGATAACAATAAACGAATAATTCAACTTTAAAATGGAATGTTTACTGGTACTCTCATCTGAAAAACCCCTCTTTTTTATTGAATAGTATATATTTCATTTTACACGCCATTGAACTGAAGAGGAATAGAGTTTTGAAATGCTTGACATATAAAAAACAATAACTGGATCTCACAGAGACTGGATGGAGTCTCTCGCGCTTATAAATAAGTTAAGACATTAAACAACCCGACTTCTGTTCGTCCGTGTTTGGCCGAAAAAGTTTTCCTGAATTTCTTGACATTACCTCTGTCCCGTATGCGCTTTTCTAAAGACTCAGGAAATGAAAAATGTATTTTGGCGGCAAATACCATGGCACTGATTTTCTTTTCCTTTTTTCCTTTTTTCCGGGAAAATCCCTCTAAATTACTTTCTTCGCCCCGGGCGCTGCGGAGTGTGAAATATTTTCCAGGAGAGATGTGTTTTATTGATTGAGGTGTGCGCGTTCGAGACCAGGTCTACTAAATTGCCTAAAGCTCTTTGGAGAGAAGTGCTGTTTTTCTTTCCGTCCTTCCAAACCTTCGTTTGAGAAAGTGAGATTTCTTTGTAGACTGTTAAAAAGTCCTTAATGATGTGGACGAAAAAGAAAAAGCGGAAAGTCACTGCAGTGAAAAAGCAAAAAAGTTTTGGAAAGTTTCAAGTTCTTAGGTGCACTTCTTTCCATAGAGCTACAGGATTAATTTTTAATATGAGAAGAACTGAATAATGAAAAAGATTAACTCAGAGAATGTCAGAACTCGTGTTTCAAGACTTCTTGGATATGATGGAATTCATTGAGGATCTTTTCAAATCTTTTTCTATGGAATCGAAATAATCAAGTACATAAAAGAAATTGTCTGCAGAAAGAATTGAAGTTTTCTCCTAAAAGCATTAAAGTTCGAAGTGATTTTTTAAAATCGTGTGCTGCTCCGAACATTATTCTTGAAAGTGAGGAGGATCGCTTATTTCTCGTCCATCGTTTAAAAACTCCTCTTTTCTAATATAGCTTCCATTTTCTTTCTATATATTAGAGTTTCATTTCAGAGTCACCGCATACAATCGTGGTGCATAGCAGACTGATATGTTGCATCTGTACATGTCGGATAATCTCGTCAGATTCAGATTTCATGGACTGGAATACTATTATTTGATCTTTACATTCTATAAGTCAGTAGATTTAGTGACATCTTTTAGTAAGTATTTAAATTTTTGTATGGAAACCGAATCTAATTTAAGTGCACTCATCTATTATGGCTGCAGCTGGCGTTCAAGAGAATGGTCAGTTGAGGCTTCGAGTCGCCTTTTGCGAAAGCACAGGTCAACCTGCTCTCCGCTGAGAAACGTTTAGTCACCAGTCTGTAACCCATGAAAGGTAGTATATTTTGTGTACCCTGCGCATAATCGAGTTTCGTGTTTTTCGCTTAGAAGGGAGTCCTTCCATGAATCTATAAATACCTGTTGTTAAATGTGTTAAATATTGTATGCCTGTAATTGTATGAATGTGTCCTTTATGCGTGTGTAAATAAAGCTGTGCCTCAAGTAATCTCAATCCCACCACACCCAGTGATAACCTGGTTGGCCAACCTACACACTACACTATATATTATAAAGCCGTTTTTAAATTAATAAAAACCTGAAATATTATAGCTTCATAATGGCTCCGTATTTCGCAGATAATAACAAATAATCCAACTGTTAAAGCAAATGTTTACTGGTACATCTCATCTGAAAAACCCCCGCCTTTTTATTGAATAGAATTATATTTCATTTTACACGCCATTAAACTGAAGAGAGGATGAGTTTTTTAAAATGTTTGAGATAGAAAAACAATAACTTCGATCTCACAGAGACTGATGGAGCCTCTCCAAATTATGTAAGTTAAGACATTAAACAAACCTGACTTCTGTTGTCCGTGTTTGGCTGAGAAAGTTTTTCCTGAATTTCTCTTGATTACCTCTTCTGTCCCGAAGACCCAGGAAGAAAATGTATTGGCGGCAAGGGCACTATTTTTCTTTTCTTTTTCCTTTTCCATTTTTTTTCCTTTTTTTTCCGGTAAATCCCCTAACATTCTCCGCCCCAGGCGCATAAGGAGTGTGAAATATTTCCAGGAGAGATGCGTTTTATTGATTGAGGTGTGCGCGTTCGAGACCCAGGCTGTCTAATAAATTGCCTCTAAAGCTCTCTTAGAGCTTTCTTTCTTTCTTTCTTCCCATCCGTCCTATATCCAAACCTTCGTTTGAAAGTGCGATCTTTTTTATAGACTGTTAAAAGTCAGAATGATGGTCAAACAAAGAAAGGGAAAAATACTTGGGTGAAAAAGCAAAAAAAGTTTGAGAAGCCAAGTTCTAGATTTGCAGTTCTTCCTTAGAGCTTCCCCCAGATTAATTTTTAAGCGTATTTTGAAAAGAAAAGGAGAAAAAGTTAACTCTGAAGTCATTAAAGTCGTGGAAGACTTCTTGATAGCGATGGAATTTGTTGAGGAATCTTAAATCTTTTTCTATGGAATCGAAACAATCAAATACATAAAATTGTTCGGAGGAAGAATTGAAGTTTTCCTAAAGCATTAAAAGTTCAAGTGATTTTTAAAATCGTGTCTTCCAATTATTCCGAATGAAAGGGATCGCTTATTTTTTCACACGTTTTTAAACTTTTCTTTCTAATAGTATTGCATTCAATCGCATACAAGTCGTAGGAATACTACACGATCAGTATTCGATATAGAGAAATCCACCAATTAAACTTCAATATGGAGCCACTCAATCTGTCATTGCTTCATATGGGTAGAAATATAAGTGAAACCCCCATGAAATGAAATGGTTATTTATGAATACTGCTCCATGGGTTTGATGGTCGAATAACTAGTGCTCCGGCGCTAGGTACCACAGTTCCGGGTTCGACTACCGACGGTGCCATGGATGTTTCTAGTGAATCGGATTCTACTCTTTAAGTCCTTAGGTCCAGGTCTAATATGACAGTTGGGATAGAACTGAAAAACCTACCTCTCAAAAGAAAAAAAAATACCCATGTTTCTTAATTTCTCAATAGGCAGACAGCCTTGGCACACCGTGGGGCTGTGGCGCCATTGAAGAAAGAAGATTGCTTAATACTACTAGTTCAAGATTAAATGGTAGTAAACGGGGAATTTTTAATGTAAAAGAATATTTACAGAACGAACATAGATGGAATCAAATGTACAGATTAAAAAAACATTCTTGACAATTGTCTATTCTGTGAATTTGTTGT
This sequence comes from Caerostris darwini, assembly GCA_021605075.1. NCBI lineage: Eukaryota > Metazoa > Arthropoda > Arachnida > Araneae > Araneidae > Caerostris > Caerostris darwini. The sequence continues at coordinate 190,696 of BPLQ01010557.1, read as the reverse complement.
GTTTTCAATGCTTTTAGAAACAATTGCATTCAAAATATGAATGAACCAATTTGGGATTACTTATGTAATAAAATTTATAAAGTTGAATTAAAATTTCTAAAAATTAAGAAAAAACAAGAAAATGAAAATAGATTTCTAATTTATTAAAAGTCTAATTTTCTAATTTATTAAAAGACTAAAATTCTAATTTATCAAATATAACTATTGAAAAATAATTTGAAATTTATAATTCTTTCACCTCTGAACAATTTTACGTAAAGTAAAAATATTGTGTATACACATAAATTGCAAAAAAGCTCCTTAATATAATCTCAGGAGTCAAATATGTAGTTTAGTTAAAAACATATTATAAAATATAATGACACAAATATTTTGATGATTTCTATTTTATTCAACATTTGAAAAAAAAAAACTTCCATTTTCAAAATATTTTTACATCGTGCATATGCCAGATCTACTTAATTCCTTCTTGAATCATTTCTAAAACATGTTAACTAAAATAAAATCTAAATTTGCAATATTAGCTGATTAATATTTTAAGTCTCTGAATTGGCTTTATGGGACATTATTTACAGTATGTATGTGAAATTCACACACAGCACAATCTAATTTAACGCTTCAGAAATTAAAAGTTTTCATTGCGATTATCATTTTAATACATTATCAAATACTTTTCTTTTGAACATAACTCGAAAATTTTCGTATTGTTTGCACTTGCATATTTTGAGTTTAATCACCATATTACGTTACTGACTACTTCGGCTTTTTACTCGGGCGTTTCTTTCTTTTTTGTTTAGTACTTGTTTGTTTATTTTCATGTTTTCAACGCTCAAAAAAATAAAAACATGTCTAGAAATAAATAGAATCTAGAATTCAAACACAGCACAATCTAATTTAACGCTTCAGAAATTAAAAGCTTGCATGGCAATAGTCATTTCAATACATTATGAAATACTTTTCTTGTGAACAAAACTTGAAAATCTTCGTATTATTTGTACTTACATATTTTGAGTTTAATCAATACATTAAATTACTACTCGGACGTTTTTTTCTGTTTTTGTTTAGTACTTGTTTACTTTATTTTTATGTTTTCTCCACTCAAAAAATAAAACCTTCAACTACAAGTAAAATCCTTATTTATATGAAAATCAAATTTAAATTTTAAATCCTAGAAATTATCGTATTGTACAATTACGTTACGCTATTTGTAAACTATCTTTGCCGCTTGTAAGAGCTTGATTTATGTGGTAGTCTATTTCATTTAAATGTAAATATATTGATTTTTTCACGTCTTTTACATTTATTCTTTAAATAAAATTGTTTTTAAAATTCAGTCTGGAGTTCACAAAAACGGTTACTAACCTTCATGTTTTGGGCTGTCTGCAGAAACAATAGATCACCAGGATGGCCAGTGGAGTAAAGAGAATTGTCTAATTCTTCGATGTAAATCTTCCCGAGGTAAATATGTAGAAAGGGAAAGCTAACCCCGTGCGAGGAAATGAATGTATGTCATCCTCTTACTGGGTCGTCGAACTGGTTAGAGGAAGTTACTTAAGATTTCGCGATTTCTTTCTTTTTTTACGGTGAAGGTGGAAATGAATTGGAAAAAAAGGTCAAATTTAAATGATGGTTGAAGGGAATAAATTGTTCAATGTTATGAATAAAGATCATGAACTTTTACATCTACAATAAGACATCTACGTCAGTTAATGTATAGGTAATCTTTTTTTGTAATCAAACTGTAATATAATGAATGAAAGCTATTGTAAAAGTATATCGGGTAACAATGACTGAATTGATGGAAATAGAACAATGTAATCATCCCATTGATATTGAGAAGTCAAATAAGGAAGGTGGCAGGCAGATGCTAACTTGATGCAGCTTAAAAAGTAATAAATTCTAGACAGAAAAATGTTGTCAAACCAAAACATCCCTAAAAGAAAAGTATACGACTCGTATTTAGTATCTTCTTCTTCTTCGATGGCACAGGAGCTCCATGGTGGGCCAAGGTCATTGGCAGATACGAAACAGGAGATGGTACCATCTGGCGGATTCCGAAACATGAGATGTTTTCTTTTTACGAGGTAGGGTTGTCAGCCCTATGTCCAACAGTCTATAGTCATATTAATCTGGGATTTACGTTTAAAAGTGGATTCCGAACCACTGCAGAAAACCATGGCACAGCCGGGACTAGAACCCAAAACCTGTAGCACCAAGCGTCACAACGCTGTATTTAGTATTTTATTATAATTAAATTAATAAAATTTCCCTATATTTAACTATTTCTGGAGGGTTAATTTGTTGTTTTGTGTGTAGATATTGATTCATAGTGTGAAGAACAGATTCTGATTGCATAATTATATAACAATACATTCAGATTGCATAATTATATAACAATACATCCCGATTGCATGATTATATAACAATACATCCCGATTGCATAATTATATAACAACACATCCCGATTGCATAAATATATAACAATGCATTCCGCCAACGGCCGTACCATGCTGAATATACCGGTTCTCGTTAGATCACCGAAGTTAAGCATCATTGGGCGCGGTCAGTACTTGGGTGGGTGACCACCTGGGAACACTGCGTGCCGTTGGCAAATTTGGGACCTGAATGGCCGAGTGTCTAGCGCTCAGGCGCTCGGTGCCACAGGTTTCGGGTTCGAATCCCGGCGGTGCCATGGATGTTTGTAGTGGTTCGGAATCCACTTTAAGCCGTAGGTCCCGGTCTTCTATGACTGTAAGAGCGTCACGGAGCAAAAGTCAGGCTTCTACCTACGGGTGCTCCATCACAACAGAAGCTGCTTTCTTCCCCTTCAATCATGAGTCCATATGGGCTTGTGGGCTTGGCCAGCCAAGTGGGATAAGAAACAACAAACAAACAAACACAATGCATTCCGATTGCATAATTATACAACAAATATATTCCGATTGCATAATTATGTAACAAATACATTCCGATTGCATAATTATATAACAATACACCCCGATTGCATAATTATATAACAATACATTCTGATTGCATAACTATATATGCACAATTCTAATTGCATATTATATAACAATTACTTAATTTTAGTATTACAATACTATTTTCGGAAATTTCAATTCTTAAAAAATGTTGCAGAATTTTACTTTTCTATTGATGTTGACAAATGAAATAATAAATATATCGTAATGTTTTTATTTATATTACATTAAATATATTTGGGGATAAATAATGCAACACCTACTCCAACAGTTTAGCTCCAGCTTGCAATAATAATTTTGATAATAAATGATATTGACTCTCTCCTTTAGGCAATAACATGTTGAATCAAGTACCTATGTGTAGTCTTCTTTTTTAGAATAAATATGACTTTTTTATATTTCTGTTGCTAAATTTCTTTAAAATCTGAGAGAAAAGAGAATTGATGAACAATTTATATATTTAATAATTTTGATAGGCAAAATATTTGATTATAAAACATAATCAATACAAGATATTTTCCTTTTGAAAAGAGAAATGGTTTGTTACCGTACGTATTCAACCAAAAAGAGAGAAAAAAATCAGTAAATTGTTACATGCGTTCTCAAAAATAAAAAAATATCTAAATGTTCTCTATCATAAAATAAGAAACGGTCTAGTGGCAAAAATATAGGCAAATATTGTAACATTGTGAGAAGTTTTAAAGATAATTTTTAACATAACATTCATATTTTCCTTTTTTTACTATACTACGTCGAATTTTGATTAATAACTTTTCATCGTAATAATTCATTTTCATCATAATCTTTTTATTATGAAAATGTTTAAATTATTAATCCATATAATTTCCATTAAAATGTTTAAAACAAATAAGGATGTTAAAAATATTTAATGCAAATTTTAATCGAAAAAACTGAACTAGAATAATTTGTTTGTTAACTTGATGTATTTTATATTCCGTATTATAAAATAAACTAATTTTAAATTTCATAATATTGACAAACATCTATTTTAATAAACTACTTATTAAGTTAATTACCGAATTTTTAATTTAAAATATTCCAGGTACAGTAACTTTATTTGCTAGAAAATGACTTAAAAACAAATTGGAAATGTTTTTGCTTCTACTTGTTTTTTCAATTCATATACTACTTCTATTCCTGGATGCAATATACTTCCTTCCTTTTAAATAAAAGAAAACACCGTGGAATATTTTTTTAAAGCAATCACTTCCTACAATTAATTGGAGACGACATTATTCCGAATTTCTTTAAAAAAATCATGAAGTGTGAAAAAAATATCTAGCAATTTTTTAAATTGATATTAAACAAGAACTTACTAACTTTGCTGTTTCCTTTGATTTGAAATTACAAGATTAGAATTTTTTCCCAATAATGTATTACTTCTTTTGGTATTCACAATTAGGAGAATTCGACTTTTGATAGAATATCTTCAGAACTACAGAAGAGATAGTAAAAGGTATGATATAATTATGGGTATATACAAAGTTTGATATAATTATAACAAAAAAATGGCCACGACACAGTTATGGTAAAGTATGATCGTGTTTAAAATCATCGGTCTGAAAAAAAGGGAAGGGAAGGTCTGAAAAAATATCGAACACAAAAATTGGCCAGTAAGGGGTATGATCTGCTCTTGCAATTAAATAATTCTCATAACCTAAATTTAAGCTGGTAATTAGACAATCGTTTCGGCAGTCGGTCTCATTCCTTCAGCAATACTGTTTTACAGGTCATCTATCAGGTATGTGGAAACTATGGTCTTCTAAAGGTTCTATCAGGTTAAAAAAATATTATATTCAAATTATACACTGAAGTGACAAAAGTCATGGGATACCTCTTAATATCGTGTCGGCCCTCCTTTCGCCCGGCGAAGTGCAGCAACTCGACGTGGCATGGACTCAACAAGTCGTTGGAAGTCTTCTGCAGGAATATTGAGCCATGCTATCTCGATAGACGTCCATAATTGTGAAAGCGTTGATGGTGCAGGATTTTGGGCACGAACAGACCTCTCGATGATGTCCCATAAATGCTCGATGGGATTCATGTCGGGCGATCTAGGTGGCCAGATCATTCGTTGGAATTGTCCAGAATGTTCTTCAAACCAATCGCGAACAGTTGTGACCCGGTGACATGGCGCATTGTCATCCATAAAAATCCCATCGTTGTTTGGGTACATGAAGTCCATGAATGGCTGCAAATCTCCAAGTAGCTGAACATAAGCATTTCCAGTCAATGTTCGGTCCAGTCGCACCAGAGGACCAAGTCCATGCCATGAAAAAACAGCCCACACCATTACGGAGCCACCACCAGCTTGAACAGTGCCTTGCTGACAGTTTGGGTCCATGGCTTCGTGGGGTCTGCGCCACACTCGAACCCTACCATCAGCTCTTACCAACTGAAATCGTGACTCATTGGACCAGGCCAAGGTTTTCCATTCATCTAGGGACCAACCGATATGCTCACGTGCCCACGAGAGTCGCTGCAAGCGATGTCGTTCTGTCAGTAAAGGCACTCGAGTCGGTCTTCTGCTGGAATAGCCCAAGAAAGCCAAATTTCTCCGCACAGTTCTAACAGACAAGTCCCTTGTACGTCTCACATTGATTTCTGCGGTTACTTGACGCAGTGTTGCTTGTCTGTTAGAATTTACGACTCTTTGCAGACGTCGCCGGTCTCGGTCGTTAAGTGCAGGCAGTCGACCACTGCGCTGTCCATGGTGGGATGTTATGCCTGAAATTTCATACTCTCGGCACACTCTTGACACAGTGGATCTGGGAATGTTGAATTCCCTAACGATTTCCGAAATGGCATGACCCATGCGTCTAGCTCCAACTAACATTCCGCGTTCAAAGTCTGTTAATTCCCGTCGTGCGGTCATCATCACGTCAAAACCTCTTCGCATGAATAACTTGAACAGAAATGAAAGCTCTGCGAAAGCACTGCGCATTTATACCTGTTTTACGCGATGCTACTGCCATCTGAAAATTTGCATATTGCTATCCCATGACTTTTGTCACTTCAGTGTACATTTAAGATATTACGAGCTCTCGTAATATTCGCTCTCGTCATGACAGAAACGAATGTCACGTTATTGGAATGAAAAATGGGTTCATGTAGAAGTCTGTTATTTCATTTCATTGCCATTTATATTGCGCATTTTAAACCATGCCCTGACCCACGACCACAGACATGTATAACAAGACCTACATGTCCCTTAAAAATTTCTCAGAAAGAGATATTTAAATAATCTTCCTAAATGAATAAAAATACTCTCTTTTTATTTATTTTTCAGTGGTATTTTAGTTTCGTGGTATTTTAGTTTCACAATAAAGTTTTCTTTACTAGTTCCAATAGTAAATACGGATGAAGAAGGACAATCGGTGGTTCCCAATAACGAATTGATAAATGTCTTCTATACTTGTCTCTCTAACACGAATTCTAATATTACTTTGAAGGAAAAGACAGCAGACCAATAGAGAAGTGAACAGAGATAAAATTATTAAAAATATGTATTGCCAGTGCTTGTTTGGATTATTGTAGATATTCGCAGAATATTTCAAACTCAAAGTATCTACTACAACGTAAAGTTGATTCAGAGTATTGTACTTTTATAGATGAATGGGCCTGAACATATTATTTTTGCAGTTGTAAAAATAAACTATTGAACTAGTAAACTTATCTGCAATGAATCTGTAGCATTCTTCAAAAATGTAAGATTTTCAGTCACTCATTAAATTGTAAAGCATAAGAATTCCAATTATGAAACTATAAATATATAAAAAACTATAATGAAACTACACTATCTGGAAGAAAGTGACGGGACACCCTTTGAAAAGTAGAAAAGTCGTCAATACAGCTGACACATGCGCAATAATAGGTATCACGTGTCATCCATATCCTATAAATACTCTGTGGAGTCGACTAGAGTTGTTTTTTGTCAAGATGCCGCCACGGGACGAGTTGTCTGAGTTCGAGAAATGTGTGTTGGTTAGATTGCATCTTGCCAAGGTGTCAATTAGGGAGATATCCCGTCTCCGTAACTGCTCAAAATCAACTGTAGCACGTGTTGTGTGTCGCTACAAGACTGAGGGACACTGTCAGAACAAACCCCGAAATGGACGACCTACAGTTCTCACCAGCAGGGACCGGCGGGTGCTCGGCAGGGAGATTCGAAGTAACCGTCAAACATCCATGGATAACATCGCTAATGAGTTTAGACAAGCCACAGGTGTGACCGTTTCGACCAAGACTCTTCGTATCGAGGCCCATAAGTTAGGTTACACTGGACGTTCGGAGGCCCATAAGCCTTTGATTACGAAAACCAACAAGAAAGTGCGCCTTCGATGGGCCAAAGACCACCGTACTTGGACTCTGGATGACTGGAAACGCGTCCTTTGGAGTGACAAGTCACGATTTACCCTTTTCCGTTCCGATGGACGTGTTTGGGTATGGCGTTTACCAGGAGAACGCCTTTTGCCCGAGTGTGTCGTCCCAACTGTAAAGTTTGGTGGAGAAGGATTGATGGTATGGGCCTGTTTCTCCTGGTATGGGCCTGGCCCACTGGTGAAGGTTGATGGTGCGATGAATGCCGATAGATACTGTGATATTCTCGACAATTCGTGTTTCCTACCTTGTGGGCAACGTACGGTATGGATGATTGCTGGTATCAAGACGACAACGCAACATGCCATGTTGCAAGGAGGACTCTTGATTGGTATGTGAACAACAACGTTAAACGCATGGAGTGGCCGGCGCAGAGCCCTGATCTTAACCCAATTGAACATCTCTGTGACGAATTGGATCATCGGTTGACAGCCTGCACCCCACTCCCCAAAAGCAAGCCTGAACTATGGAACTTCCTGTTAAACGTTTGGAAGGAAATTCCTCTTGCCACTATGGCTAATTTAGTGGAAAGCATGCCCAGAAGGGTTGCAGCTGTGATCGCAGCCAAAGGAAGCCCTACCTCCTATTAATTTTAATAAATATGGGTTTATGTCGTTATAGTGTCGTGTCCCGTCACTTTCTTCCACATAGTGTATAATGAAATATGAAAGAAAACAAAAAGTGAAAATCTTTGTAAAAAATATCAGATCGACTAAATTGCTTTTAAAAAGTGAACAACGTACAGGAAGAATATACACATTCAACTTACATTATAGTATATAATATTGCTAAAAGTAATAAAGCTCTCAGTGATGGGGAGTTTGTTAAATAATGCATGCTCCAAGTTTGTGATGCTACATGTCTATACAAGAAAAAAGATTTTTAGACTGTAAGTTTATCTCAAAAAAAAGGGTGAGTTCTAGATTTAAAGTCAACAATAAAACTCTAACATCACAGTTAGAATTAATGTCTGGTCAGTCATTTTTATTGAAGTTGGAATAAATCAATTTTTGAAGTCATAACTATGAATGAGCACTAATTTAAATGACATTTTTCATTTAATATTATATATAAGAGATGTTGATGAGAACTTTGAAATTAACAAGGAACCGGCATAACAGGCGATTTGTAAGGGGAACTATAATGGGATGTGATATTATTTGGAAGAGCTTTCAAGTTTGTAGGTATCTACTTACAACCAAAAAATGTAATATTACTACAGATGGAGGACCAAATATGAAAGCGAAAATTTGGATTTCTTGGATTCTATAATCAAAACTATCCTGGGAGCAATGTCATGGATAGTTAAAAAAAAACAAAAAACAATATACTGGGGTAGTTACATAAAAATTATTCATGAATTATCTTCTCCAAATTTTCAAATGTAAATATACTCTAAGTAGATTTTATTATAATTTGATGATATTTTAAAATGAAAATAGCATTTATTTTGCATATGAAATAATTAAAGGCGTAACAAAGGGAAAAAAGTGGACTTCAAAAAGAGAATAAAAAAGTTAGAGGTAAATTAAAATTGTTTTCTATTTTAAAATTGCCATTTTAATGAAATTATGCTAGTATCTCATAAAAAACTCCCCTCATATATTAAGAGTAATCTATTTTTTAGTTAAAAGTGTTGATATATTGAGGAGAAAATGGCTTAAAAATTGGAGTCGAGTCGACTCCATGAGTATGTTAGGGTCATATATGATATGTTATATATATGATTATGTTAAGTCAAACAAATTGAGTGTTTGTGCGTGAAGTTTTAAAATGAAATTGGAACCAGTTAAACACTAAAAAAGGAGTGAAATTTGTGATCCAAGACCTTATCCGTATATTTCATAGCAATCAAAAACCTTCATGGCCTTGTCGGGATCTCAGAAAGGTCTCGAATGTGTCCTTGATCAAGCTTTATCTCTGTAGATTCAGAACACATAAATTATTTCCATAAGTTGGGCCTGAATCTAGGAGTTAGTTGTCACAAGATTGTCCTAATTTCAGGCTCCTCACAATTTACCACTCCATTACAATACCCATAAGTGAATGGCTATCCATCCAACATGTCTATTCGTGTCACTGTTTCTCTCTAGTTGAACTTATGTTGATAAACTATGGTACGGTTGAACAGAACTCAACAGTAAAAAGAATGAGAGGGACTGATCTCTGGTTCAAAGTTCATGTTCCTTTCACTATGCTGAAGGAGAGAACCTGTGTGCAAGTGTGAACAGAGAGTTTTTTCATATAGCCTTCTGAAAACAATAACATTTCAAACATGATTTCTTGTAGACGTATAAAGGTCCCAAGAAAGCAGAGAAATTGTTCTACTTCTGTTACGCCTCTCTGTAAGGAACAAGGTTAATGTTTATTGGAATTGGAACTTTTGGATAACCTCAACCAGGCTTTCTGCCAATGGATTCATCATGTTTAAGTTGCCTCTATAAATTAGATACCATGGTGGATTAGGTCTGTTGCAATGCAACTTGTTCCCGTGAAATTCGTCTCCTCATGACAATATCAAAACTTGGGTCATGACGTTATCAAACATTTCAACATTTGCTTTTCAATTTCACCGTATGTTACAAAATAAACAAATAAATAAAAATAAAAAATAAAAAAACCTGGCCTCCATTAATTTGTCGAGGTGTGTGAGGGAACAAAGTGCGGAAAAGACTAACCTCTCTTTTACGCCTGTTTTTACATGCACTGTTCACATGCAACATAGGCTTATGTATTCGACACAAGCAATTCAGATTTTTGGAAGAATTACATTTCATTCCGTACTTTAAAAAAATTGACAAAACATGCAATTTCTCTGCATTTTAAATGCCATTATATTTGTTGCAACTGGTACCTCAAAAAAGAAGCCAATAATTTTTAAATTATGTTTGAATAAATACAACTCTAGTGAACAACATGAATAAACTAATAAATTATTTAATATTTTATTTTATTAGTTAATTTAATTAAAAATAGATTTACTATTAATATTTTTATGAATAATTATAAAAAATATCAATAATTATCAATGAGGAATAATAAAATTCAATTATTGGTCTTCGTTACCTCTTCGCATATTCATAAAATCTCAAATTAAAATTTATAAATTAGGTTTTTCATCTTTTTTAAAAAATTATTGTTGGTATGAACATTATTTTTTTCTGTTTCACATTTATATCATTTTATTAGAATTTATTAACAAATTTTTTTATATTTATTTTTAATTTTTTTTTTCTGTATGATATTAGATTTTTCCCTCATCTATCCATATTTAAGACTACCAAAGTTTTTAACACTCAATTTATTAAAAATGATGTCTTGCAAAACATTAGACTAATTTGATTGAAAATTATATTAATGAATTAACAATAATTAGATTAATTACTTAATTTTAGATTACAATAAGATGGATAATTTTGTATCAGTTATTTTAAGAAAACGCTGTTAAATTACAAAATTATTCTACAGGTTTAAAAGTATTCAGCACGCAGGGCGAAAAACAGTAATTTTTTTCATACTGAAAACAGTAAAAATTGCAAAAATATCTTAATATTACAAATAGCATTACACAATCATTCATTTTCAATAAAAATTACTTTAAGAAATTTCATGTATTTGAGTGTTTTAACAACAGATGGCACCACCATTGAGTGCTTTACATTGAAATCAACCGATTGCTTACAGAGTTAATAAAAAATGAAATTGTTTCAAGGAAATATTTTTGGAAATTTTTTATAAAATTAAATTTCTTTTGTATTTTTTTATAAAATCGTAAGAAATTATATTTCCTTCTTCATAATGTTAAAAGTGCAGACAGAAAACTTCCAAATCAATCCATAAGACATTGAAATTTTAATTTGATATTTAACATGAAATTGTTTCCTTTTTTGTATTGTGTCTTGATTTTAGGCTTTAACTTTAATTTGAATAAAAAAATTGAAACTTTCTGAAAACCATGCATAATTTCATTTGAATAATAACTACCAAAATTTTGAGATAAAAAAAAAAAAAAAAAAAAAAATACAAATTTGCATTAAAAATTATTTAGGTATGATATTATTAATTTATCTTAGTTAAAATTTCAGCACTTTCTTAAAACATAAAAACACATAACTAAATATCTTTTTAAGAAAGAAAAAAAATTCGGATAAAATTTTACTCTTGATAATAAATAAATAATTTTCCCTCCCTTCAAATTTGTAACTGACATGAATTAATATTCAAAGGAAGGCCTTGATGGCCGAATGACTAGCGCTCTGGCTCTTGGTGCCACAGGTGTGTAGTAGTTCGGAATCCACTTTAAGTCGTAGCTCCCGGACTAATATGACTGCTGGGTGTAAAGGCTCGTTCCCACCGAGGCGAGAGACGTGAAGATTCAAGAGGCAAGCGACAAAATTTTTTCGACCCCTTCATAGCGAAACGTCAGAAATAGCATTACGCCTAGTGAAAAACCGCTTCGAGTTGAAAGTTGGGCAACTCCAAGCGGCGGACTGCAAACCGGTTTCAGGCGACCGCGATGAGGCTAGTGATTGGTCAAATTTTTTCGCTTGCATCTTCTCGCCTTGGTGAGCACGAGCCTTAAGGCTGATAACCCTACCCCGTAAATAGTCAGCGTCACGGAGCCAAGTCAGATTTCTAACTACGGATTCTCCATCATATCAGTAGCTGCCCCCCCCTTCCTTCCATGAGATCACACGGGTTCATGGACTTGGTCTAGATCAAGGGTGACCAACCCAAATGATCTTGTGGGCCATTTTGGAAATGCATCATAACCCCGCGGACCGCATATAAAATTATATATCCCCATATTAGAATTAAAATTCTCTATAGACATTTTTTTGGAGTGAAAAATTGAAATATAATGAGTTATCATTTCTGTGTTTAGTATTATTCTTACATGTAAACATAGATAATGTAATAATAATGATATTAAACGTAAATTGTAAGGAAATATATAACACTAAAAATGAAATATAAAAAAATATATAAATATAAACGAAATAAAACAAATGAAATCATTAACAAATATTTATTTTACTAGTACGATATATGTTTCTCCATTCTTTCACTTAGCTTTTGCAAATCGATCTCAATTTGGGTATTTGCACATTATAATTGGTGTTGCCGGTTAGCGTCCATTATGTTTGAAAATGTGTTATATGTGTATGTGTGTATGAATATGCTATGTGTGTCCGTTATGTTTGTTATGAAAAAAATATTCGCAGGTGTAAGTTGAACCAAAAGCGCTTTCAACTAAGAGTCTGGTTTGCTCTGCTATCATCAATCAACTATGGAGGAAGGGTTACTGCGTCACTGGGGTCACTTAAAGTGAAACATAGAACCCGTTATATTAGAGGTACCAAGATGGGCGCGCATCATGAGTTCATAACTCATAACTGTAAACTCACATATAAAATAGACAATATCTGTCACATATTCGCAAGAATATTATTTTAAAATCAAAGTTATTTTTTCTCATAAATTCGACAGTCAATTTTTGAATATCTGAATGCACACATAATGTATTTTTTAATACATTGGTTTTCACTACTTTGGTCATTATAAAATAAATATATTTTCTAAAAGTGTGATAAATCTCAAGGGACATAAATATATTCAAGGCGGGCCGATGGTTAGTCACTCTGGTCTAGATATTGCTGGCTACTAAGTGAAATAAGGAACAATACAATATTTATTTTTTTTGTTCTAATGCAGCTGGCACTTAGACATGGACGACGAACAATACAATATTCAAAGGAAGATAAGTTGTTTTTACAATTGATGAAAATTAAATCGCCTTGAGTGGACGGGGAAATATAAACGAACTTTAATAATTAATAATGGCAACCATAATCGAGAATGCCAAACAGAAGTGAGACGTAAAATCTAGAAAACTGATATACAGAGAAAATATCGAAATTTTTTTGCCATGCAATTTGACTCTCTGTAGTTCTAATAAGTCAGTTGAGCGTAAGACTGACAACCCTACCTCGTAAAAAATTACCTCAAACCAAGTCAGACTTCAACCTACGAGTGGTCCATCACAACAGAAACTGTCCCCCCCCCTCCTTCCATGAGACCACACGTGTTCATGGACTTGGTCTAGATGTTGTCTACTAAGTGGAATAAAAAGCAGCACCATATTTAAAGGAAGATAAGTTGTTTTTTCAATTGATGAAAATGAAATCGAGTTGAGTAAACAAGTGAAAATAAATAAACTTTAATAATTAATGACAACCATGATCGAGAATGCCAAACAGAAATTTCCCTTACCAAGTGATATGTAAAATCTAGAAAACTGAGATATACAGAAAAGATCGAAAGTCCATGCAGTCTGACTCTCTGTATACCGTCTTCCCACATTCTCAGGATGGTATACAGAGCATACTTCTGGTATACTTTGGTCTACTTCTGGTATATACATATGGTATACTTTGGTCTACTTCTGGTATATACATATGGTATACTTCTGGTATATATATACATGGTATACTTCTGGTATATATATATATGCATGGTATACTTCTGGTACTTTGGTATGGTTTGGTATATTTCTGGTATATATATGGGCAATTTTATACCTCTGTAATACTCTGTATACCAAAAGTATAGAAAATGATATACTTTTGTCATATACTTTGAAAGCAGTGACTACACAGCACATCGTTAGGTAATTGGAACCCTCTCCCTATCTGACTTGATGAATAATCTGATTCTCTAGTTTGGACTGGTTTGTTTAAGATAAAGTTGGATGAAGAAAAACAAACAAACACCCACTAACTAAATAAAAAAAACATTACAAACCACTTTCTCTAACTAAAAAACAAAGTGAATAGTTCATTTCTTCTTTAAAAGAAATTCTGCAAACCATTTAATACGTTAGTGTCCTTACAAGAGAAGAATGTCCAACCGATAAGTGTTTATCACTTTCACTACAAAGAGAAAACGTGAGCTGAACATCAAAGAGGTCACCTTTTTTTATGATAAAGAATAGTTTTTACGTGCACAGGAAATAGTTTATTTGGTAGGAATGCTTTTATTTCAAGTTGCTTCTCGTACAAAAAGCAATACTTTCCATATTAGGCTTGACAACTGATTTTTTTTTCCGAATGACTGATTTATGTACCTATAAAACATGAAGAATACATTAGTAAATGTTTTTTTCATTCTTATATCGAGCTAAAGTTATTCTTCTGGTTGGGGAAGGTTTTGTACGTGGTATTCGCAGTTTTTGGGGCATTGTTCTACACTAATATAATATTTATGAAATGATTAGTGAAATGGCTGACATAAAGATCCGAGCACTTAAAGATCCAAAGGACAAAACAATATAAAACAAATAGATAAAAATGAATAAATATAAATAAGGGAAGTAATACGAGAGGGAATAAAGCATTGCATGTTTATTTTTTGCATAACCTATATATGTATAGTATATAAAGTTGGATGAATATATGTGATCTATCATACTTATAGTTGTAATGAAATAGCGTTAAAATTTTTAGCTAATTCCTTTTTTCTCTGTACTTATTATGTTTCAAAAATTCATAGACACACATTAAGAAAATATTTTTAGTTATTTTTAATTAGATGAAATCAGATTTTCACATAATCATATGACATTATGCTACCAACCATAAAAATTGACAGGCACCATTACTTAATTTATTAAAAAATAAGATAGAAAATCTACAAAATTAGTTTTCAATTTATTTTTTAAATTATCAACTTTAAAAATAAATGCTAGCAGATTAAAAATAAAATAAAATGGGAAATCTTGGATAACAATGATTGCTTTATTTATATTTATATTTACTTTATTTATATTTATACTTACTTTATTTATATTTATATTTTTATTTATATCTACAAAACCTTAATCCTACATAGATATTTATTGTTAATAAACTTAAATATCAAAACTTTTATTAAGTTGGCTACCTCCAGTTATATGCGATAGTATTTAATAAAAAAAGTATTGGAGTAGTAGAGATATAAATGAATTTGCTTATCGAATAAAGACCATTGTGTAAGAGTAATTGAGAATAACTTCTTCAATATTAGCATCTTCTCTAGAGAGCTTTAGAGGATCTACAATGATAAATAGTTACTCAAGACATCGAACAGTTCCATTTGTAGATTTAAAAAAGAAATTCTTAAAAAAATTAAGCAAGTGCTTTTTTTCATTTTTTAAGTACAAATTAGAGTACAATTAAAGAAAATTAAGAATCACCATATATGGATAAATGGTGATTTATCACCATACATGTAAAGAATTTGAATAATCATGAAATAAACCTAAGGAAGACGAATAATTATGAAATACCATATCTAGCCTTTCATGATTATTTCGCATTCCTTACATTTCTAAATCTTCTGAAAAGGCAAAGTAAGCATTCCTGGGGAAAAAACAAAAGTAAAATTTTAGTATCTACATGCTTACATGTAAACTCTGCATAAATTGAAACTTAATCAAATAAGTTGCTGAGTAAGCCTTTATGGAAAAACAGTACAAAATTTCCACAGATATCTGCAGTCATTTATTTATAATCCACACTGAGATTATCTCTATCTTTAAAAATCTCTATAAGCAGAGTTAAATTTCTAATAAAGAAATACTCATCTAAGAATGGGAAATAATTTAAATTCCACTTAAAAATCTTGTAAAAAGCAGCTAAATATTAGAAGAGAAAGAGCAATATTAATTTTTGACAAGAATTGCAAAATATTTACATCTAAAGCATTAATTCATTCAGAAATTGTTAATTGATTGTAAATTTCCTATTTTAGTATGTAGTGATTACCGGATTTCATTTGTTTTCATAACTATTGCCATTTATACCAATGCAAATACTGATGATTTCTGTCTCATATGTGTAAATAAAATAGCAATGCAGTATGGTATATTTTACCAATAATTATGTTTGAATTTTTTTTCAATTCCTTCTATTAGCTCACACTCTCTCTATATATATCCTGTTCAAATTTTCAGTTGTTAATAAAATACTTTTTATTCATCCACTCAAGTTCAAATACATTTTTTTCAACTTGTAGTGGCTGACACTTGACGTTAATACAGTTTTTCAAATATTAATACAGTAATTAAATTTAATTAATTAATTTTATTTTTTTTTAGATTTAAGGTGCGTATATCTACCAATAGGTGGCGCCAGATAAACTTAAAAAAATGAATGAAAATTATTTATAAAGGACTTTTTGCAATATAGTGAAAAAAAAATAGGAATTGACTTAAATTTTTTTTT
Organism: Caerostris darwini; assembly: GCA_021605075.1. Classification (NCBI taxonomy): domain Eukaryota; kingdom Metazoa; phylum Arthropoda; class Arachnida; order Araneae; family Araneidae; genus Caerostris; species Caerostris darwini. The sequence continues at coordinate 174,051 of BPLQ01010557.1, read as the reverse complement.
ATATATATTACTTGTTTTAAACCACATGTAATTGAACTTTAAAAGACTAAATCATAAATAACCTGTTTCAATTTAGTAACGAAAGAAATTATTATGTAAGACTCTCAGTATTTCTATAAGATTGCAGTAAGAAGATAAAATAAAATATAATGGGCAAAAAGCTAAAAGCTTTAAAATCTAAAAGAGAAAAATCAATCCATCACTAAATTCCTTCAAAAAATTATAATAATTAGATCAATCTCAGATAATTGGTCTGTAATTTAACGATCTTGTAAACTATAGAATTTAATGGATGTGAAGGATTTAATTGAATTTTTTTGTTAAACTTCAAAGCATGAATCATTCCTCACAGTTGCTTAGTAGTTCACTATATTTAAAACTTATTTTATTGAAATCTCAATATTTAATTTATTTAAAATAATGCTGAAACGTAATAAAATTACGTATCTACGAAACACTTTTTATTCCTCACTTTACTGTAGACATTAAGGAATTTTAGAAGAATCTCGTTTGAATTAAAGATTTCGAAAATAAAATGTTTTGTTTAAAAAGATGAGTATTTATGATTTAAAAACATGGGTATTTATAATTATTTATGATTTAAAAACATGAGTATTTATAATTATTTATGATTTACAAACATGAGTATTTATACTTATTTATGATTAAAAACATAGGTATTTATGATTTATAATTTATGATTGTTTATGATTTAAGATTTATGATTATTTATGATTTAAAAGCATGGGGATTTATGATAACTTATGATTTAAAACCATGGGTATTTATGATTTAAGATTTACGATTATTTATGATTTAATAACATAGGTATTTATGATTATTTATGATTTAAAAAATATGAGTATTTATGACTTAAAATATTAAAAAAAATATTTAAATGCACCTAATTCAGATCAAGTGTGAAGATTAATGAATTTATAGCAAATACAATAATAATTTAAGTTTAATAATAGTACAATAATAATTTAAGTTTAGATAATAAACACTCGACATCATTGAAATAAGGTAAGATATTATCCAAGTTTTCAATTATCCTTTTATTCAAATTTGAAAATATAATGTACTTTGGCCAGTAATGAATGTACTCCAATTTATAAAATTTATAGATTCTGAATAGAAGAGAATTCGGTATTGGGAATTAATATCGCTATATTTATTTTCATATTATTTATTATATTTATTTTTTCTAAAAAAATATTTTATCTGTGTAATTAAACAGTATTTGATGAGCATTACACATTATTGAGTTTAAAATAATGTCTGTATGAGACTTAATAAAAAAAGTAAAAACAATTAAATAATAATGACTCTTAGAGAAAAAGAAAAATATAAGATGCAGCTGGAAACATAATAAAAAGAAATCCTTATGTATTTTTCATGTGTTCAATAATAATTAGATGTAAAATTTTTTGCAAAATAAGAATAGTAGGTAAAAATTGCCAAATTAGATGAGATGTATTTATTTTTTTACATTAATGAACCAAATGTTTCACTTATGTAATTCATGTCAACTTACTATACTTTGAAAGATGAATCTTACCTTCCGGTAGGCATTTAAGGGTTACTACATTGTAATATCGCACGGTAAAACAATGGGAAATTCTATATTTGACATAATTGTCAACTTCTGATGCAAGACTCTCACAAAACTTGTAAAAATCGCTATCGAGTTTCATAGTTTTTTAAAGTAATCATTGCAACGGATCTAAACATAATCTAAGCCTTCGAATCTAAACCTTGCTAAGTAGCTGTGTAGCATGCGGGGCATGTGCCGAGAATGCGATGCATTTGATTTTAAAATTATTTAATGAATTTTAAAACACACTGTATGCATTCCATACATTGTGTTTTAAAATTCATATATAAATCATGATTGAAATATCAATCCGGATTGTTTTTATCTTTACTTATTATTCATAAAATTTTGAATACTAACTCAATTATTTTGAAAATCATATTTATTTCTAGATTATTTTAAAATTTCGGAAATTATTTGAAAATTAATTTATTAATAATTATCAATGTCAATAAAATAGCATAGTGATCCCTCCATAATTAATTAAAAAAAAATTTAAATTTAAATTTAATTTAAATTTTAATATTTAATAATAAATTAATTTTTTTAAATTTTTTTTTATTTAATTTAACTTCTAATTTTAATTTTTAAAAATAATATTTTAAGTTTAAATTTTAAAATAAATAAAATGTATTATAATTTTTTTGTTTTATATTAGTATGATTCAATTTAAGGACTCATTTGATCCTCCTAAAAATAATTATTATGCATCTATCTTTTGGAATGTTTTTTTGATGCACGAATTAAGTTAAAATACAAAATAGGAAATTCCCCTTTTCATACTTGATAAATTTTCGAGTATTTGAACAATTCCACATCTTTGTTTTCCTTATTTTTTGAAAATATTTTCAATGAATTCAAAATAAATAAACAGACCTAGGAAAGACAACTTCTCTAGAAAAACCTAGAAATAAATCTTGTATTTATTTGACACTTCTAAAGTTGATCTTTATATTGAATATGGAAATATTTTGCAATTGTTCCTTCTCAAGTTTAAAACTGATATAAATTATTCACGTTTAAAGTGCAAGATCTATCGACAAAAATATTTAGAATTTCTGAGATTTTCCGATTGTTTTTCTATTGTCAAGGAACAATCATAAACACGTATAAGAACACATGTTATGCATTTATGTTTACCGTTTTTCTGGAAGGCTGAAGTTCATAATCGCTGAAGGTCTGCTAAAATATGTCATATGGCATAACTCTGTTTTAACACTTTTGTTCAAACGAAATGCATGTACTTTTGCTTGATTGCCGAAGTGAAAACTTACACACTAACGCCTTATTAAACATCACAAAAACAAATTTTATATGCATAAAAAAAATGAATCTTTCAATAAGCGAATTTAGTCGTGTACTGAATTGGGAAAATAACGAGTTTTGAGATATTTAATGCCATTAGGAATTTAGTATAATAAATTGGATTTTGATATTTATGCAACTTTAAACAACTTTTCTCTACAAAAACACAACCTAATAGTTAAATAAAGGTTTTCTGACAAGTTCAAATGTATTATCGATATCTTGTAGATCTGTAGATCTTGTAGGTAAACGTACGATCGATATTTTGTAGATGATAGAAACAAAATTTATTATGAATTGAAAATTATACAAAATAATTTAACTTTTAGGAGTTGGTGATTAGATTTTTATTCGTATAAACATTACAAATATAGATAGTTTATCAGAAAAAAATATAATTACGAACTTAATATGATTCGTGTTAGAGTAGTTTCTGCTAAAATTGCTATTAAGGCTGTTTTAATCGGAATAAAAATATATATATAAGTCCCCATTAAAATTGTGATTATAGTAGATCTCATTACAAAATCTATTTTTATCACCAATTTAGTATGATAGTTCAGAGTATATCAAAGATTATGCATTTCAAGTGTTTAAAGAAAAGTGTCACATTGTTCCGAGGACAAATGTTCATTATGTTCAATTGTAGAAAATATTTTGTACAATGTGCAATCTCATCTTCATTATAAAATATCGCTTATTCCCTCACCACATTCATTATTGAACGATTATGTGGATTATCATTGGATGATTATGTGTATATATATTACATGAATGATTATGTAGATTATGTGGATTATCATTATATGTATGATTATATGGATTAACGTTATATGAAGTACTGGATTACGTGGACTATCATTTTATGGATTATGTGGATTAGCATTTTTGTGGATTATCATTTTAAGGATTATGCGGATTATCATTGGATGATTATGCGGGTTATGTAGATTATCATTTTATGGATTATATGGATTATCATTGGATGATTATGTGGATTACTATATGGATGATGATATCCAATAATAGTAGATTTGGTATATTAGGAATACAGAAATCTTTTATTGTTCAGTTATGTGAAATATCTTATTAATCCTTTTTCTGCCCCTCAGGGGCACAACGTCTGTACGAATATCGTGACTCAGTGCCACATTTGCCTTCATTATTTTATCTCCTCCTTGTTTTACTTTTCATCGACTAAATTACAGACCTTATCATTTTCGAATTCAGCCTCATTATCTTCATGCGTTTTAAGTATTTTTAGTTATTAACTTTTTCCCAGAATCTAACTTCTTCTGTTTTATTTATTTATTATCATTTTTTTCAACCTAAGAATGTCTATTTTTTGCCATTTGTTTTGAAATTTTTGGACTAAAAATGTCAGTTCTCTTACTCACGTATTTGTCGTCCATGGCGATCCTTGTACCAGAGAAATAATTTAATGGCAATTGAGTTCAGACGGATTACGATTTTTGAGTGGCCAACCACATCACTTTCGGCAAATGGATAATAATTAAAGATACTAATAAAAATACTGGTCTAAGTCATTAAAACACGCTTCAGTTTGGTACAATATAAAAGTAAGAATGAATAAATAGATAAGTACATAAACTATTTAGAATTTAATACTGTTAAAATAATTTGCTGTCCTGTCCTCTTTTCCCTCCTTCCATGAGATCGCAGGGTTCTTGGACTTGGTATACATGTTACTCTCTACTAAGTGGGATAAAAAAACAACAACATTTCTTTATGTGTATAAATAACATATAAATTTGACTTTTGCCTTGCCTTTTGAATTAAACATAATTTTGCCTCTTGTCATAATTGAGAGTAATTCATCTTTATTTATTCCAAGTAAAATAAACTAGCTTATACGGAATTTCATTTTTTTAATTGTTAATCCAAAATAAAGTAACCATATGATCTATATTCCTTTATAATGTATTGTTAACATTATTATTCTTTTAAAAAATACATTATTGGAAAAATCCGAAAATTTTCCATAAGACAACACTCGTACATGGTGTCTTAATAGCTATGAGTCAGAAAACAGGTACTATTATGCAAGTTACTAGCAAGGAATTAAGATATTTATTTGTTCTTACGTTATCTTGCTCCTATTTATTGCACCACTACACTAGAATTGAAAAAATAAATATAAATAAAAGAAAAGAGAAAAAAAAAATCTTCAATTCGACTTAGTGCAAATAAAACCGGTAACTTAATCGAGTTCTTAACAAAATCTTCTATTTAGATTAATATTGATGCTATGAAGACAGAAATGATGCTTTTTACTCCATGTCTTTTACATCACGTTTGCTTTTTATTAGGAGTTGTTATATTAATTATGCATACAGGTAGATCTTTCAACATCTGGGTGTCAAAACAAATCCCTTTGTTTCACTTCATACTTCAAATCTGAAATCACTTTTATGTCTTCATCGAGAAATAAAATAGTTAGCATGTGTTTCGTAATAATTTTCTCACACGGTACCAAGCTTTATTTATTACTTTACGCATTTCTGGTTGTAAAATTCATTTTAACTCATTCATGAGTGTAAAGAATCAAAATATATATGATAATATCTATGTGTCAAGAATTTTATAAATTTATAGACCCTTGATCTCACTGATTCATTTCTGAAAGAATAAAGGAGATCATTTCTAAAAAAATTAGGATATGCAACTAGTTTGTGATAACAATGAAATACGCAAATATTTCTCTAATAAAAATAAATAAAAACCAAATCCACATCTTCGAAGAAATTATTCATTCACATTCTAATTCGAATGTATTTAATGCAAAGGAATTTTACTTGAATTTCTCTGTCACAATATGAATGAATGAATTTCTGAAAGAATGAAGGAATCACAGTCTGTTTGCATAAATTTCTCTGTCACAATTTCTCAGTCACATTTCTCTGTCACAGTATATCCAATTATAAGTTTTTTTTGCTATAAACAATTCAAACTCAGGCTGTAACCGTGCCTTCCTTCTACCCACTGGCAAGAGCTCCCTGTGTGGCTTTCAGAAGAAATGGTTAATAAACCTCGAGATTCTCCCCCGGGGAGAATTGTGCTCCCGCTGAGCAACGTTTAGTTTGCAGTCTTCCACGAGAGGAAATATATTTAGCGTAACCCTGTGTATTAGGTAGCCTACAGAATATCACCCGGAGAGAAAGTAAAATATATTTCACCCATCCTGCAAGTACCTGAGTATCGGGTTTTCGACTTAGAAGTGGAATCCTTCCACCAATCTACAATTATATATCTTTAATATATAATATAAATAAAGCTATGAGTTCTCAACCCTATATTTCAAATATCACAATCCAACGACATCCAGTTAAATCCAACTGTACAGACTGTATACTACAAGGGCTTATTTTTAATTTTGAAACTTTCAATTATATTTTAAATCAATGCATTAAAAAAAATATTACACTGAAAAAAAAATTCAATTACTCTGTAAAAATGGTTGAGTCCAAGTAAATAACGGATATATACTACGGTGTGTCCCTAAATTCATAGATCAAACGTTAAGAAAAGGTAAAATATGCATAAAAACGCATTTTTGTAGTAATGTGGGGTCAAAAATGCAAAATGTAATTTTCCTGATTAAAACTAATGTTTCTTGCAGCGAGATACATTGACTCCTAGCTTCTTTGCAAATGTATTTTTTTGCAGATGAATCTGTCTTTATGCACGACGCAGTTTTATTTTGCAAAACTTTCGTGCGTGGTTCACCTTCACAAGCTTTTCAAAAGCGTTTCTTTGTTAATGTGTGGGTGGGCATTGTAAAAAACATAATATTACTTGCTACATGATTATTTCCATGAGTGCATCTGAAGGAATATATACATGTTGATTCCTATCTGCTTGTTGTCTTCATTTTTGTGGACTCTTCGATGGACGGTTCGTTTTTTTGTGGATGTTCGATCGTGTGTAGTTAGACATTGTACTATTGTACCACACATACAGATCTCGTTATGCATGGTGGTTATTTTGAGCAATTTGTTATGTAAACACTTTGTCATATACAGTTACCGTACTTTTCGTATTTAGTAATGCTTATTTTTATTATATAAGATGCAACGTTATACTTTATTTTGGGCATTATTTGAAATATTGATAGATATAATACTTTGGACAACTTTTATGCATTCTCAGCGAGATTTTCCCGCTCTGAACAATGCATTGATCAATATTTCTATACGTTATGAGAATGAAGAAAAAAACTTTTTCTTTTTTTGCTGTTGGTGCGTATATTCTTTGCAAATTCTAATTCTAAAATGTAATAACTTTGACAAGATGTCATTCGTCAATGGAGTAGCAAATATGTAACAGATTCAGAAGGATCTGGAATTTTTCAGGAGTGTTTTTATCTCAATTTAAAATTAATATTTGGAAAATGGGAGGATAGACCTTCAACCCTTCTTCCAGCTGTACGGGAAGATTATCCGCCTTCAGCATAGACTTGGAAGCTTTTGATTCGACTTTGATTGTTGAATTTCGAACACAACTATCGATATCTAGTGAAAAAAATCAAATTATATGATTTTATAAATAAAAAGCAGCCTATAGATTATTATTTATTTCAGAGATTTTTTTTAATGGCATTATACATAAACCCCATAATTGATAAGTATTCCATGATAAAAAATAAATTCCATACTTGATATACTACTGTGCCCAAAAAAGTAAGCTCATTTTTTTTTTCAAAACCTCTTTATTTATTCTACCAGATTTATTTCATCGATCTTCAAAGTAATCTCCTCCGGACACAAGGCACTTATGCCAACTTTTTTCAATCCTTAACGCATGCTAAAAAGTCATCGGCAGGAGATTTGATGCGTTTGAGGCCCAAAACATCTTTTAAAATAGAATTTTGAAATTCCACCATCATCAGCAAGGTCTCTAATCGTAAATCGAGGGTTTGCAAGCACCAAATCTTTAATTTTTTTTTTTAGCCTCGTCGTTTGATGGTCGACCCAGAGGCTCTTCGCTGCCTTCTTTGAACTATTTATACCACTTGTAAACATTTCTTTCCGATATAGAAATACTCACCAAATGCCTTCTATACGTTTTCGCAGACAAAATTTAACGCAAGTTCTTTGCTCAATTAATTCAGACGTTTCAAAAATTGACGGAATCAGTTTCAGTGTCTCACAAAGCCAAGCGTAACTCAAACACTAATGAATATTTTGACGTCAAATTTCACACAGATGTCAAAGACAGTGCTATCAACCTAAAGAAGAAAAAAATGTAAATTCCATAAGCCCTGGGAATTTTGAATTGAAAATTGGTCTTACTTTTTGGACAGAGTAGTAAATGTAAAAAAAAAAATTATGAGTGTGGATTCAAGATTAAGCTTTTTTATTCGAACAAAATCAGAGAAAAAAGGTTTTAAATTGAGGGTTGAATGGGTACAGCAATATTCCTTACAGATAAATCTCTTAATGGTAGTAAATTTAAGGCCATAAATATCGCAGTTCCATTAAATATTGAGAAACACTTGTGAGACCATACATAAAAAGTCCACAAAGAACCGCACGCTTGAATAGGAAGAGTAAACTTATGTGCCAGAAAAAAAATTTGATGAAGGACGTTGGTAGAAAAAAAGCCTGGACAAATTAGCTGTAGAAAAGGTAAGAAAAAAAAAATATTTCTCAACTAAGTTGAAGAAAAAGAAATGCCTTTATTTTCTCACAAAAAGAGCTTGTCCTACTTTTGAGGAACGTAGGAGGCTAAAATTGGCTGTGAAAAAACTATTGTTCAAGTTAAGAATTGCCAGACTTTAAACAAGCCCTTCTATCTTTGCCACATAAAGACCATCCTAAGAATGGTACTTCACGTAAATTCAAATTTTTCGAAATTTGAAATATTTTCTTGTCTGAAAAAGCGTCCTCTTTAGGGCAATAAAGTTTGGAATACTATAACAATAAAAAAAGAGTTTAAAAATTAAGTTTATAGCACTGCTGAAGATTAAAATTCAAGAAAGAAAATTGATTCATTGGAGACCTTTTTTAAGCAATACACATCTTAATACAAATTTTCTTTTAGTTTCTAGCATAAAAAATAATGAAAATTTTTGATTAATAATTTAATTCTCAATAGTTTGATTCTCAAATGAGGACTATCGCTAATTTAAAAATTTCAAATGATGACTATCGCTAATTTAAAAATTTCAAATGATGACTATCGCTAATTGATGAACTTCAAATGATGACTACCGTTATTATTGATAACTTCGAATAATGAAATGGTTTATTTCCATTTCCTTTAAAAAGATCAACATAGGTAGTAAATTGTAACACTTTTTGAATTCACATCCTATATTATATGGCATTTAATAAAATAAGATCATTTGAAATTAAAAATTAATTGATTTGATATATCTGAAATTGTAAATACATTTTCAAATGAAATAAAAAAAATTCTTGATTTGTGGAAATAAAAAATAAGTAACATTTTAGATTACCCTCACGATGATCTATTTATTTATTCTGGTTGCGCTTCTGATGCATTTATCATTGTTTAATTTGATTCTCGAATGATGAATATCGCTCATTGAGGAATTTCAAATAATGACTATCTTTATTATTGATACCAAACCTGCAAATTACGATACTTAAATAGAGACCTGATGACCGAGTGGCTAGCTCTCTGGCACTTGGTACCACTGCCATAAATGTTTGTAGGGGTTCGGAATCCACTTTAAACCGTAGGACCCGGTCTAATAGAATCGTAGAGTGTTGTGGGGATAGTGTTACTGGCTTCCGTAGCATATCTTCAAGTTACACGCGCTCTTTGGGTAGTGCTAAATGAATAACAGCGGTGCAGCCCTAGCTTATGGCATAAAAATGAACTGTCTCTGTATTGCCAGCTGCATTAAAACAGCAACAACAATACTTAAATAAACAAGTAATACAGTTAACATTCATTAATTATACAATTAAATATTGACAATTATTTTTTTAGTAACTTTATTAAATAATCATCATTTGAATGCATTAAAAACCTGAACCTTTTTAATTGCTTTTTCGATGGTATTTAAGTTTGTTGATCACATTCTAAAAATGTTTTTCATGTTCTTCTATTTCATATCAATAATAACCTGTTTCTTCAGCTTAGTATAATAATTTCCCCAATAACAGAACTATATTTTAGATTCATATTTTTTAGCAACTGAAAATGAAACGCAGCATATATGTAAGCGGTGATAAATAGTATAATAATTTCCACAATAATAGCACTGTATTTTAGATTCATATTTTAAGCTGTTTTAAATGAAAATCAGCATATATGTAAACGGTGATAAATAGTATAATAATTTCCCCAATAATAGAACCATATTTTAGATTCACATATTAAGCAATTGAAAATGAAAATCAGCCTATGTGCAAGCGGCAATAAATTGCTGATAATATACACTTGAAAAATCCACGGGGTCGAAATCCACCAAGTGTAAAATAACAACCAGCAAGAATACGGTGAAAACTACCAAAAAACCTTAAAACTTATGTAATTTATTTTAAATTATAGTTATAATTTACAGCACGGAATTTTCACACTTCCTACACTACGAAGCGGCTCTAAACACCTCAGCAGGATCATTTAAATGTATAATGAGCTATTGTTCATCGACGACTCCTCCCTGTTAACAATCCCATGAATAGAAATCAGAAATTCTAGATATTCGGAAACTCTCTTCTTCTTCTTACTTGTGTGCACTCATTTGTGCTACTGTTGTTTTCAACAGCCTTCTAAAAATGGAAGGCGTCAAAAAGATCATTAATATTTGAAGCCAAGCATGGACGCGCGCTTGCCCAACCTTGCCGTTGGGTTGGGTGGATGAACGAAAGTGAGAACGAGCGTTCTTTCGAACGGAAAAGAAAAAAGACGATGATCGTCCAGAGATATTAAACAAAAGGATATCATGACCTTTCTCTTGTACAGACTTGTTGTGTTACAGTTCTTGTAATGATACTTCTCTTTAAACAGGTTAATGTGGAAGAATTTTATTATTAGAGATAGTGATGGATTAGGGCTGGCGTTTCATGGAAGTCTGGAAGTCTGACTTTGCTTGATGGTGTAGTTTGCAAGGTCTAGTTTCAAACTGGAGAATAAAATTATGTTCAAAGTGTATCAAGTTTAAATACATCAAATATTATATTTAAGTTTAATTTACTTATTTTCTCAGAATATTATGAAATTTACATTGTATATTAATATCGAAGTGTAATTATTGGTTGTTAAGAAATGTCTTTTTTTTAAAATAAATATCTCTACTTTTAATATGAAGAAATAACTTAGTTTCCAGAGCAAAAATTACTATGTATTTAAAATTTAATGTATGCGTCATGGAATAGTCCGCAAGTTAATCTGGTCTGATTGTGCTTGATGTTGTAGTTTGCAAGGTTTAGTTTCAAACTCGAGAATAAAATTATGTACACAATGTCTCAAGTTTAAATACATCAAATATTATATTTTAGTTTTATTTTACTTATTTTCTTTAAATATTATAAAGTTTACAGTGTTTAAAATTTAAAATTACAAATAATTTAATATTGTCAACACACTATAAATTTGGTAGTTAGGAAATGACTTTTTTTAAATAAATATCTCTATTTTTATAGTGAAGAAATGGCATGATGCTTTTAACAGCAAAAATTACACACAAGTGTGTGAGTAAAATGTTTACAATAAGATTGCTTATCTTTAAGTATTTTCAGTATTTTATTTATATATGTGCTTTAAAAATAAATTTGATATAAAATATATTTTAAAAATTCTGCAATCATAAATAAAAGAAAAATTTTAAGACATGATGTTTTGAAGAGAGTTAATTTTTCATTTTACTTGAAAAAGAAGAAAAATATAACTGTTCTTTAGCATATACTTATTGCTTGGTGTTACTTAAAATAATTTTTTCATCACACCTAATAAAACGAACTTTTCTTTTTTGATTTTTCCCTAAATAAATGAAGTTGTATCTCAGTTTTTATTCATTAAAAAATAATTTTCATCGACAATAATTAATAACAATTCTTTACAATAATAATCTAATTAATAATAATTCTTTAATATAAAATGATTTTTCTAAAGGAAATTACTTGAATTCAAACTTCCTGTTTTTACATGAAAGTTTAATTTTAAAAAATGTTTTTGATTCTATCATATACTAAGTCGGAAAATTCAAATGAAAATTCTCTTTGTTAAGACAGCCATTTTTTTGTTAAGAAGTCCTTTTATGAAAAAAAATAAACCTATGGATATTCATTGTTTGGTTTCTTTCAAAAATATAAATTTATCAACATGTTATATGCATATTAATATAAATATTCATTATTAATATGTTATAAAAATATGTATCATTCATATATGTGGAAATATCATATGGCTTCTATGATATTTCAACTATAAAATTGGCATTTTAACACATAAATACTAAAATCACATTTTGTGTTAGTCATTGATTTTATTATTACTGTTAATACATTTTTTATAATGGGGACAGTCAATTTCTCCTAAAATGGTGTCGATAGCACAAAATGATTCAGTTTTCGAAACACTGACCTAAACATGTTTGGAAGATCTAGTTTTCAATTTTAAGAAATGTTTGATGACTAATTCTATTGAATTTTACTTTCTCATTAAAATTCATGTCATTGCTTGTGCATTAGTATGCATGAGAAGAATAATTGTGGCAGAAATATAGCCTAAAAACTATTGTTTCTTTATAACATTTAGTAAGAGAATATTACATCATTCTTAAGCAGATTACTTCATTAGAGGAAATATTTTTATCTGCATATATGTTTTCTACACATGATATAAAATATCCAATTTAATTGTCTTTTAGCCCATTAACCAACTGTTCAACTAAGAGCCAGTTAACTGTTTCAACCAATTTATTTATTTAATTGCCTAATATATTATTTTTATACGGAGATATTATTTTTCACAGTATCTGAATTTTGTGAGTGAAGTATACTATTTTCAGCAGTTTCTTATTCGTATGAATATCTCCACGAAAATTATTTTACCTAAATTGTTACAGAAATATGCATTTTTTTTCTTTCGAAAAGAATACAACTGTGTCCGAAAAGTAAGACCAATTTTCATTTTAAATTTCCCGGGCAAATGGTATTTCATTCTTTTTTCTTTTTTAGGTTGTTGGCGCTGTCCTTGACATCTGTGTGAAATTTTACGTTAAAATATTCATTAGAGTTACTTATTTTAGAGATAGTTATCTTTTTTGGATAATTAATTATACAAATACAAAAATTAATTAAATACATTTTAAAAGAAAAGTAAAAAATTCTACATTTAAATTTCTAATTTAAAAAAATGGCATGCAATGTATTAATATCAGATTGATCCGTTTCTTTATAATACTCATTGTTTCTACTGCATTTAAAATTATTATTGAATTTATTTATTTTATTACAATTAAGATTGAAGTTATCACAATTACACATAATAATCAAATAATTATTTATATTCAGTATTCTTTCCAAGGTTACAAAAAAAGAAAAGAATAGCGCCATATGAGGGAAAAAGATGAGAGGTGATTATAATTAAAGTCCCACTTTCCCGCTGTAAAAAAGAAACAGAATGAGTTCACCACCTGAACTGAATATACTCGAAGGAAGAAACGGTATAGCATCAGAAAAAAATTTCAAAGTGTATCAAAGATGGCGAAAGTGGATTCGGCTACCAGCGATATTTTTAATAAAAATTACGACTACTTTGTTATAAGTTGTACATAAAATAAACTGCATTTTTCAATTTGCTCAATTTTTTCGGTTTTTTGATGGAGAAATTAACTTCCTTCAACAGTTGTGGCACTGTTAGAGAAAAGCCCATCCACCACGGCAAAGTCGTACCACATTGGATGGGAAAAATTGGTTTTTAATTGTCCTTGGGCCATAAAAAGCAATAATGAAAACACAGTGTCGCGAAACTTACGCAAGACGTGTTCAATATGCTGTTCACCCTTTTCCACCGCAAATTGAAACCGACAAACATATGTTCCACAACAGGCCGGAGTGTCTCAGCGGTTACGTTGTTAATGTGTTGCATAATCAGTGCCTTCAATTCAGCTAAATTTGCAATCCGATTACTGAACACAACATTTTTTAGATAACCCCACAGCCAGAAGTCACAAAGATTGAGGTCCTGTGATCTTTCAGGCCATGTTGTTGAAAAATAAAGGCTGATAATTCTATCATTTTCGCTCCTTGAGCAGTTGCATCACTAGCTTTGCAATGTGCTGAGGAGCACCATCTTGCATGAAAAAGAGCATCATCTTTCACAACGCTGTTGAAGAGTTGGAATGACCGGGTTGCGCAAAAGACTCTCATAGAGTTTATCATTGACGGTACATGTAATGGGACTCACAGGACCCACCTTCTCGAACAACCAATGGTCTATAATAAATGATGCCGTCAACTTGAACCACACAATTACCTTTGCAGAATGAAGCAGTACTGGTGCATTTGCGAATGGAATTTCCGTTATCCATATCCTGCAGTTTTGTGTATTGACAAAGCCTTGAAGGGAGAAATGGGCTTCGTCTGTTCACAAAATGTTCCATGGGCAATTCCATGGCGTTTCTTACTGACAGGTCAACAAGGAGCAACTCTTGAACATGGGTAACTTTGTATGTATAGTAGTACATGATATTGAGTAAACCTTTCTGCCATATTTCACTGCAAAGAACAATTAGAAAGATCCTATCCTTATTAATGAATATTTATATATATTGCATTTACTAATGAGCATTTAATATTCATCTTGGGCAGACTCTAGCTCCTTTAGTGTTGGTGCAAATGTTCATTTCTACAAACGCTGATTTTTTGCTCATTCATTCCATACTGCATGTATTCTGTTTATTTTGTGTTAACATGTTTTCTTTTTTTTTTAAATACAAAACACTGTGTCTGTATTCTAAATTTCATTGCTCCGATATGATTTCTTGTGGAATTATGGCAAAATAAAGCTATTGTTCCTTGAGTTTTGTACACACTGTATAATATTGTTATAAGACAACTAAGATAAGATTATAATTTATATTTATCATATATTACAGGAATCACCAATCCAGCAAGAAGTACTTTCAAGCAGTTTCATTTAAGCAGTTTAAACTACATGAATAATTTGTTTTTACCAAAATAAAATAAAATTAATTCATTAAAAACATATTAAAACATAAATATACTTAATTTCAAATTAAAATTACTACATTACAGTTCTCAAATTGATTATTAATTATATAAAATACAAATATAAAATCTGAACGACAACATTGAAGACTCAACAACTCAACGACTTCTTTAGTAACATTTCAAGAAGCTGTACTCTTTCAAAAATGAAACTTTAAATTATCCCTTAGATGATTTTCAATTACCACTTTCAGTTTTAGATTTACGTCTCGCAATGACATCGCCCAGAGTACAATAAAAAAGTCAAGGTCAGCTATCAGGCACAAAAAAAAATGACCGTCCTTGCACATAGCTTTGGCAAAACGAGCAATTTTTCTTTAAAGTTGCACTCCACTTACAAGCTTTCAGAATTTCCACCAATGTATCAAATCAATTTACCAAGAGTTCTTTGTCTGTAATTGTTGGTATATTTTGCGGGGGCATGAGTTATATTCTCAGCACCGTTGAAGTGTCTGAAGATGAGATAAAGACTTATTGTGTGACATGTCTGGTAAGGGTCAGATCTTTAAAAGCTAACACGCCTCTCATGCTAGATAATAGAATTCAATCAAGGTCATTGTCAAAACTGTCATAACAATTTTAACGTATTGCTTAAAAGGAACTCAATTTTTAACACAGTGATTCTTCAGTTTTAAAAGTAATTGAAATAGAAAGTTTTGATTTTTAATAACATAAAAATATAAAGTATATGACTTATATAAAGTCATAATTACTTTTAGAAACACAATTTTCAATAAGTTATTGTGTATGTAATTCACTTTTCGTTAATTTTTTTCAGAAAGGAAAAATTAATTTACATTTTTAAAAATTATTATATTATTTGCATTATCTTTAACGAGGAAGATGACCTGATGAAAACAAAATTATCTTCATTAATTATGTATTTTATAAAATTAATTAATTATTCTCCTTGCATCTTTTATAAAATATAATGAATGAATCTTCAATTTGTTTGACTGTTGACTTTGAGGATGAAATTAAATAGACTAAATGAAATTTCTGCTACTTATGATTAATCTATTACTTCTAATGTAATGCAAAAGGTTTGTACTTTCAATTAGAAGTTTATCCGTCGATAATTGACTATTTATTAATCCTATGTTTAAAAATTATAAGAAATAAACTTTTTAAAAATGTCTGCTTTTAGCTCCTCGCTTGCAAATTATTACATCATTAAAAAATAATTTTATGGTACACAGGAACGCATTCATATATGCAAAATTGATCACCGATTTTTTTTCTCCTTTAAAATTGAACTTTAGAATTTGATCGTTGATTTTTAATTATGCATAGTCAATTTTTTATATTTAGTTCTTATGAAGTTAGTATTTTCTTAGTAAACAGCGAGCTTCTTCTAAGAAAACGTAAAGAGTTTTAATTTCAAATGTATAGTAGCATAACAGATATTAGCATATTCTGATCGAATACAGAAAAGCTAATAAACAATGCTTATTTGAATTCAATTAATTAAAGAGTCTGCATGATACAGAACAGTTCTGAACGAATAAAAAAACAATAGACGGAACAGAACAGTTCTAAATGAACAGTTCCGTTCAGCAGTTCTGAACAGTTCTCAGAATATATAAAAATCTTTCATATAAATGTAAATGATCAAGAATTTATATGAATTTAAAATAAATATTGCATCGGGAATTTTAATTTTGTTCTCAATTAATTTTAATTTTGATCTCATATTTAATAAATGGTGGTTATTTGAATTTATCTAATTCGAAAATCTGCATGATACAGAACAGTTCTTTTATAAATGGAATATCACGTTCGCTTGAATTTTTAAATATTATTCATTAAAACTCTAATTACATGTCAATTTTTCTGATACACTTCTGACACAATTACATCAGCATTAGCAACTTCAACCTCACTTACAGAAGACCTACACGAAACTTTCACCTAATTCTTCTTGTTTGAATTCACGCCAAAACTTTTATCTGATGTGATGAAACCGGAGTTGATTGAGTGACCACACTGTACCCCTGAAGGTACCCCTCAATTCGCTCCAGAAGATAGAAAAGGAAGAGATTAACAAGTGTTTAAGATGTAGCAAGAATACCTTGAGAACTAGATGCCAACTTTTTTTTCTTCTTTTTTATTCTTATGTAGAACGTTTTAAAATTTTTGTTTCGTCATTGTTGTTACAGTTTCGATCACCCCGCCTTAAACCTCAATTACCCCGCAGAAAAAGAAAAAAAAGAGGAAAGAACTTAAAGATTCATCGCAAATATGGAGGAGGATCCTTGTACTTAGGTTGAATAATAGCTGGAACAAATTGTGAAAACCCTATTCAAGTCATTTCGTGCCACGCCTATTTGAAGGGGTTATTACGCTATTCTAAGGGAATTTCGGATCAATTTGAATTCAATCAAGGACTTTTAAAAGCGGATGTTGTTGTTAATTAATTTATTTATTAAAAATTACAATTTTAATTTTTAAAATAAAAATTTAAATATTAAAAAATGTTAATCAAATTTTTTGCCTATTATTAAATCTAATTAAGTTATCAATATTAGTTTCTAATTTAGTGGGGCTTTTTGTCCTCATGCAGCTGGTTGACACTTAGACAGTTGTCTTCGATGCCTTAAGGCAAGCGCTGCACCGACGTTACTCACTTAGCACTACCGAGGAGGTGCGTGTAGCTTCAAGATAAGCTACAGACGCGGAATAACAATACCTCCGCAACGCTCTACGATCATGTTAGACCGGGACCTACGGTTTCAAGTAGATTCTGAATCACTACAAACATCCATGGCACCACCAGGACTCGAACCCGAAGTACCCAGCGCCAGAGCGTCAGCCACTCGGCCATTCAGGCCATTTTAATTTAATGTAGTGTGTTTAAAATAGCATGTGTAATATATAGAATTTGTGAGAATAAAAACAAATTATTGCAAATAGTGCCTAATTTGCTTTTGTCAATTTTTAAGGCAATTTCAGATTATTAATTTAAATTCAATTATGAAGTTAATTAATCTATTTAGTGAAAGTTACAATTGCATTCTGTTGCATTTAATTAATTTACCAATATTATTTTTGATATTAGTTAAACGCTTATATACGTGTAATTTATAGGAAAAAAATACAGAACTTGAATAAAATTCGGAATAATATTAATAATTATTAATATTATTACTTATTTAATATCAGTTTCCTAAGAGAATTTCTGATGATTGAAAACAGTAAAAATATCAATACGACGAATTTTAATTTTGAAACATAAATAGCTTTTTCATTTTCTTTTTCAGAATCGCATTGAAAACAATCAAAATATCAATACGATGAATTTTAATTTTGAAGCATAAATAGCTTTTTCATTTTTTTTAAATTTGAAATAATTTTATTTTTAAAATTAAATCGATTATTATTTTTCAAATTATATCGATTATTATTTTTCAAATTAAATCGATTATTATTTTTCAAATTAAATCGATTATTCTATCACATTATATACAAAAATAACTCCCTGGCACTAGAACGCATGGTGATCCAAGTCCGTCCTCCTATCTCCTGTTTCGCAATCTGCCAATAGAATTGGTTTGGTTTGGTTAGATTTGGTATGTAAACCGTAGGTTCCGGACTAATATGACTGTAGAGCATTGAGCGTAGATAAATGCCCTGCAACACCCCTTACCTTGTAAAAAGAAAACATCTGCTGTCTCGAAATCTCCCAATAGGATTTGTTTGGTTTGGTACGTCGCTCTACGGTCATACCAAACTAATCCTATTGCGAGACAGATGTTTTCTTTTTACAGGATAAGGGGGGTTTACCTGCGCCCAATGCTCGTCATATTAGACCGAAACCTACCGTTTAAAACGAGTGGATTACGAACCACTACAAACATCCATGGCACTACCTGGAATAAAACCGGAAACCTGTGGCTGCTATATATATATATATATATATATGTGTGTGTGTGTGCGTGTGTGTGTGTGTATGTGTGTGTGTGTGTATGTGTGTGTGTATGTGTGTGTAAAATCTTTTAATATGATCATCATGAAATTTACAATAACGTAAGGAAAAATTATTAATATTCTAGAAGGTTGATCGTAGTTTAATTCATTTAATTGCATATTATTTATTTAGATTCATGCACATACATCGTTCAATTAACTCGAACAAACAGTTTGAGAAAAATACGGTCTTATAATAACTTCATCACTAATAACGGTAATTATTCTATTTGAACAGTTTATTAAGAAATGAGCACAGAATGCTTTTCTCCAAAGTTATGCGGAAAAGTTTCTGAACGTGAAAACTATTTGCTTTGAATATTAATTACTTAAATTGTAGTTCTCTGCTAAGCTTAAGTAATTATAGTTGAATTATAAGAAGTTGTCATAAACATACTAAGAAATCATAGTTTATCTTCATTTGAAAAACAGAAGTTAAAACTACAACATATGGAAAAGCGAAGCGACTCCTCTGATGAAATATTAATTTTTGAAGCTGGTTATTTTAATTTAGCAAAGTCTTTTTCCGCGTACATTTATTATATACTATTAGTGATAGTGATAATATTATATTTATAAAATCAATTTTATTATTCCAGCTTTAAATCCATTTTATTATTTCCAGCATTATTATTTTATTTACATCAACTTATTCATATTTTTCTTTTTAGTAAAATAATCTATTTGATTAATAAATAATGTTATTCTTCTGTAAAGTTTTAAATAAATATATGTTGTTGTTGTTTCTTATCCCACTTGGCTGGCCAAGCCCACGAGCCCATATGGACTCATGATTGAAGGGGAAGGAAGCAGCTTCTGTTGTGATGGAGCACCCGTAGGTAGAAGCCTGACTTTTGCTCCGTGACGCTCTTACAGTCATAGAAGACCGGGACCTACGGCTTAAAGTGGATTCCGAACCACTACAAACATCCATGGCACCGGTGGGATTCGAACCCGAAACCTGTGGCACCGAGCGCTAGACACTCGGCCATTCAGGTCCCAAATTTGCCAACGGCACGCAGTGTTCCCAGGTGGTCACCCACCCAAGTACTGACCGCGCCCAATGATGCTTAACTTCGGTGATCTAACGAGAACCGGTATATTCAGCATGGTACGGCCGTTGGCTAATAAATATATAATAATCTAAAAGACATCTAAAAATAAAAATCAGCTACAAATGTTTGATCTTTGGCTTTTCAGAGATAGATAAAAAAAAAGCAATCTCTCTCTCTCTCTATATATATACATATATCTTATATATTAGACTAGTTATGTTAGTTAATAGAGAGGTTTGAGTACTATTGTAGTTACGCTAACGTTGAATTTTGCATATGATTTTCTCTTAATATGTATTTATATAATTAAGTATGCCAAGCTATCAGATTTAATTTCATTAATTGGCAGTAATCTTAATGCAAAATATCTTTATATTATAATTTTTATCTAGAAGTTTAAATGCAAAATTATTTTTGACAAATTGTGCTAATTTTTGTTTTATAGCTTTAAAAAAAACCGAAAGGTAGATTCATTTCATAGCATTCCTATTTTTTTCTAGTGTGCAGGTTGTGTGACTAGATTGTAATTGTGTGTGGTTGGATTAAAATACTTGAGACAGAGGTTGGAAAACTCACAGTTTTATTTACACATGCACAAACATCACACACATACAATATGTAACACATTTAAAGATATATTATAGATTCTTGGAAGGCTTCCACTTCTAAGCCGAAAATAAGATATTCAGGTAGCAGAGTGTGAGAAAAATACTTTCTCTCAAGGTGAGATTCTGTAGGCCATCAAATACACAGGTTTGTGCTAAATATATTTTATCTCGGGGTGAGAGACTAAACTAAACGGTTCTCAGCGGCAGTGCATTTTGCGCAGTACTGAGAGTGAGAGTCTGGACGCCTACTAACCATAGGGGACGCTCATACCAGTACGCAGGAGGTAGCACTGTCACATCTTATCTTTTTCTTCATTGTTGAAATTATTACAAAATAACGTGTAAGCAATTTTTATAATAAAGGGGAATAATTTTTCACGTAGAATATCTTTGTATATTGGAAAAAAATGTAGAATAGAAGTTAGAAATGTAGTTCAGAGGCTAATTTTAACGGAAAAGTTTAGAATTTATTTCGATGAATGATTCTAAATGCATTAAAGCTCCGGATCTTGAATATTGTATAAAGAAGGGATATTGAAAAACTGAACGAAATTTTTCTCTATAGATATTGCATTATTTAAGAAAAGTTTTCTTTTGTGCTCAGTATATAGAAATATGAAATAAAAACAATGTTTTTTTTTCTCATAAATAAGTGTGTTTAATTTAATTTAATTTATACATTTGATAAGTATTTAGATCTTTAAAAAAGTTTATTTTGAAAGGACGATTTTTTTTTAAATTCTGTGCTCATTTTGCAAATTATTTATCTGATCTCGCATTTTCAAAGCAAATTTTCTATTGAGTTTTTTCAATTTGCTTGAAAAATTAACGTTTCTGAATTAATTTAGCTATGTAAATAGTTTCTTTATAAATATTAAATAGAATCTGCTAAATTCTAATTATAAAATAACACGTTATTCATTATTCATTTTCTCAAAGCAGGTTTTCCATTCATTTCTCTAATTTGCTTGAAAATTGAACGTTTCTGGATTAATTTGGCTATGTAAAGTAGTTTAAGTAGTAGTAGTAAAGTAGTAAAGTAGTTAAGTAGTAGTAGTAAAGTAGTAAAGTATTTAAGTAGTAGTAGTAAAGTAGTAAAGTAGTTAAGTAGTAGTAGTAAAGTAGTAAAGTAGTTTTATGTAAGGTAGATTAAGGTAGATTTTAGCAATTTAATTCGAGCAAATTTAAATTTTTCAGCTAGTAACATACTTATATCTCTTCAATAATCAAAATTTTTTAAATAATTTTATTAATAAACTCTTTAAGAAATTCTGAAATTGATTTTTCATTAAAAATAAATTACTGAAAATGAAAATAAAACATTTTTGTCTCTCATCAAAAATTGTCTTTACTTAACAAAGACCTGTTATTTTTAAACAAAAAAAAAAAAATTGTTATAAATCGTTCAATTCATAATTCATAATTTATTTCAAAAATCATTATTTTTTTCAAAATTCATAATTTAATTAATAATCATATTCAACTCATAATTTATTTCAGATATCTCTTATATCTGAAATTCATTATTAATTAAGGCGGAAATGTAAAAGGTTTATTAACTTATTTGAAATTTCAAATGCTTCAGTAATTATATCCATTTACACAACTATATATACATTATACTTATATTTTCTAATAAAATATTACGTGAATTAAAATCTGTAAGTATCAAATTAAAGCAAAATCGATCTATAAGTCCAAAAGCTAAAAAAATCAATATGTGGACCCTAAAATTTATTTTTCTAAATATTGAATGCATAAATATATCGAGTTCAATGTATGATCGACTACTTTTCCAAGGGCTCACCATGATAAAAACTTGTCATCAAGCAAGACATCACTTTCTCCTGAACAGGGAAAAAGACCAACAACGTGAGTGGGGAACTCTATGTTATTACGTCTTACAAGTTCCACACCTTCAACCGTTATAAGGCAGAACCCGGCCTTTCCCATCTTCTAATCAAGGTCGATTGCTGATTAGACGGGAAGAAATTTAGATCAAGGTTTTGGAAAGGGAACTGACTTTTTCATACTTGGCGAGGGAAGGGGGAAGTTGCCACAAATGAAAACAATATAAGGGGGGTGGGGATGGGGCAAAGATGCTGCTGAATGATGACAGGAGGTCTGTGCACGTGATTGGTTGTTGACCAATGGTCGTAACATACGTAATACTCGTCAAGTTGTTAGTATAAATTGAGTGGTTTGCTCTGAAATTTTCACAGATTTAGCAACCTCTGCTGATTCAACACTGAAAATGAAGGTAAGTCTTGACTTGGTTTTAATATTTTAATTCCTTCATGTTCATTAAAAGTGTTGTTGATAGATTTTATCTTTAAACATTTTCTTTTTCAATTTATTCATCATAAACACTACAAAGTAATATGTTTTATTCTTGTAAATTGGTACTTAAAATTCATTTAAATAGCTTAATTTTTAAATTATATTCATCAATCTATAAGTTTTCAGATGGATAAATATACATATACATTTCTAATATTAGCTCAGCTACAAATTAAACAAATGATACTTAAAATTTAATTGCTATTTAGTTTTACTTATTAAAATTAATTTTAAAACTCAATAAAATATTATGTAACAATTTTAGAGATTAATATTGCTTTCTTAGATTATTGATTTTTAACTAAATTTTTCGAATTTACGAAAATTTACAGAATGTTGAGCTTTGAAAATTACCCGGAAATGTCCTTTAAAAAACATGTTACATATTTTACATGTTTAAACTGTACGTAAAAATAGAATTTGAAATTTTTGTTTGAATAACGTTATTTTTGATATTAATATTTGTAGCTTGTTCTTGTGAATCTTTTCGATATTTTTGTTTAATAATGTATTTTATTTACAGGCCCTCATTCTCCTTGCTTTCGTTGCCGTGGTTCGAGCCACCGTTCAGCTAGCTCCCGTAGCTCTAGCTGAGACTGGAGCTAGTGCTCAATTTAGAAGTGAAGATGTAAGAATATTCGAGTATTTGTGTTCTTTTAAAAAATAATATAGATATTAAGATTGAAGAAAAGTTAAGATTAAGAAATAATACGGATTAAGGTTGATAATTTTTAAATTTTAATGTATGAGTAATAGTTATGATTTGGAATTAAAGTAAAAAAAATTGCAAAAAATAAAATAATTATTACGAATATTTTGCAATAAATATAAATGCTTCAGTTAGTTATAAATGCTTATAAAAATTATTTTAAAAAATGAAGAGAAATTGGAAACTTTATTTAATATCTTTCATTATAATTTTGAAAAAATATAATTTTTATCTAATTTCGTTGAAAAATATTTTAACCATCAGCTTTTAATATAAAATGACTGAAACTTTAATTTTTTTAATTAGTTTTTGAGGGAGTAGTATTCTCATTTGTGTTATTTAGAACGGATAAACGAACATAATATGAATATTAAGGGAAATAACATTTAAAAAAATAATATTAAGCGGATTTTTAACTAAGCTCTGTAATTAAAATTTCTGCTCAAGAATTTGAAAATTCAAAGTACAGGATTGCGGAAGTGATTCTTTTTTGAAATCTAATTTTTTTAGAAAAATTAAAGAAAAAAATAATTAAATAATTTTTTCGCGACTATCTCATGAATTTATTACCATTATTTATTATTTAAGTAAATGTATGTTTAATAACCACATAAAGAATCACAACTAAAATTCACAATTCAATGGTTAACAAAATAAACCACTAAACTAAAATTGAAAATATGTTAATTAACATGAAAAAATCTAAATGCTTTTGATTTGAAGGTGCAATTTTTCTTTAAAACTCAAATTTAAGTATTCGGTTGGATGCTATTTTTTTTAAAACATTATTTGTTTTATAATTGCATTAATTTGTGTTTTATAAATACTCATTCTATAATCCGTTTTTGGAAAGTTTGTATTGAAAAACGACCATACTCCAAATGACCATATGTATAAATTCATAAAATTCCTATCAACTAAAAGAATAATTTATATATAATTTCTGCTATTTGTATCTTTCGAAAACAGAATCTTGGAAATTACAACTTCGGCTACAACGAGGATCACACATCAGGTGGAAGTTTCCGAAGAGAAGCTGGTGATGCCCACGGAAATGTTGCTGGATCTTATGGACTGAGAGATGCTGATGGAAGAATCCGAATCGTAAATTACATTGCTAACGATGATGGTTTCAAAGCTGACATCAAGACCAACGAACCTGGTGTCGAACCCAAAGACACCGCCGATGCTACTTTCAACAAAGCAGAAACAGTTCTTGTCCAGTCAGCTGTTGCAGTACCTGCCCCAGCCCCAGTAGTTGCTGTTCCCGCAGCTCAGCCTGTAGCTTACCAAACAGAACAAGTAGCAATTGCCGCTCCTATATTCCCAGCTGCTTCCGCTGTACCTGTCGCTAAGACCATTGCTCAACCAGTTGCCATAAAAACAGCGCAAATTGCAGTTGAAGCACCAGTTGCCACCACTTACACTTTCCCTGCTGCTGCTCCTGTTCCTGTCGCAAAATCCCACACTACCACAGTCACTGAAACCAGACCTGTTTCTTATGCCTTCCCTGCTCCAGTTGCCCCAGTTGCCAAAACCCACACCACAATCACAGAAACCCAACCAATTTCATATTCTTTCCCAGCACCTGTTGCAGCTCCAGTGGCTAAAACCCACACCACAATCACCGAAACCAAACCAATTCCCTATGCATTTCCTGCCGCAGCTGTGGCTCCAGTGGCCAAATCTTCAACTACCACCATTACTCAGGCACAACCCCTCACCTATGCTTTTCCCCCAGCCCCTGTTGTACCAGTATCTAAATCTTCAACCACTACCATAACTCAAGCTGAACCAGTTGCTTATGCTTTTCCTGAACCAGCAGCTGTTCCAGTTGCAAAATCAATTGTCCAGGCTCCAGTAGCCGTTGCAGCACAAGCTCCTGTTGCCTATAGTTTCCCTGCACCCGCAGCCGTCCCAGTTGCTAAATCTTCTTCTCTTGCATATGCTGCAGCACCAGTTGCCCCTCTTGCATATGCAGCACCTACTTCTAAATTCGCATACTCCACTCAAGTGATTAATAATGCCCCAGCAGTCATTCCTAGTGCCGCCTATGCTTATGCCCCACGTTATGCACTGAACCCACATCTCAGCTATGCCCCATCTTTCTACAGGCCTTTGTACTCTCCAGCAGTAGCTTCTTTTGCAGGACCTGTCCCTTACTTCTCAAACATTGAATACCACGGATACCCTGTTGTTAAGAAGTAAACGGTTGTTGTGATCGATTGTGCCAATTCTATTCTGACCTTCAATTTTGAGTGAGTCCTGGTGACTTTTGTTCCTCACGTCAGTATGTGAGTTTGTATTGTTTTGTAAACATTAATGTTGAATAAATGTACTTAATTTAATGCATTGTGAAAGTTTGCACTTCTTTATTTTTCATCTAAGCCATTTAAACTTGATTTGTAATTACACTCCTCAACAAATAAAAATAGCTTAAATACATCAAAATAATACAAAATTAAAAAATAATAATTTCATAATAATTAATTTCATAAATATTAATTATATTGATTTTTATTCCTTTTATACAATTTAAAAAACAAAAGAAATAACATTATTCTGCCTAAAGCAAACATAAATTTATTGTTATTATCAAAAAACGTGCTTTTTCATAATTTTTAATTCTGTTTGCCGTTTAGATTTATTAATTATATTATTTTTAAACATTTTAACATTCATTAATTATATTATTTTAAAACGTTTGAACGTTCATGAGATATATTTATAACATAAATAGACACATTAATAAATTAAATTGAAACGTTTATTATTTCAAACAGAAATTTTGGTAAATTGACAAATTTTCTCTTCTCTAAATAGCATTAATGAGAAATACTTAAATTTTCTTTTAATTTCAGATATATGTATTTATTGATACCAGCACATTATAATATTTTTAAGCAATCGAAAGTATGAATTGTTGATATTCAGAATGATTTAAGCTGTAATTCATTATGAATAAAAAAAAATTAATTAAAATATTTTAACCAATACAAATGGAAATTTGCATAAAAATTTATTATTTCTTTGGCTTTAAAATAAAATTTTAAAAAGAAAACAAACATATTTTTACACTACTATTTCTAATTTTTATTCGTGATTATTAAGGAACATAACTTTAACACATAAATGAATAAAAATATACAAGGAAGAAAACATTTTTGTCTACTCTGTATATGAGTTACTTTCTTTTTAGTTTACGGAGCATTTGTTTACTTGACGAGTGACGTATCAATAATATCAACAAGTTTAAGACATATAGTTTTATTTGGAACACTTTGGGTTTTGATTGTTAAATTCTTAATTTATTTTACCATAAAATTATATTAGTAGTCATTTACTGACATGGAATAATGCTATTCAATTATAACTGAAAATTCACAGATAGTCAGAAAAGTCACGTTGCAAAGAAATTATTATTGAATTTTACGTTTCAACTAATTTTAGTTTACAAATATTTTTAAAATCAAATATATTTCACTGCTTATTGAGTCCTAATCTTCGTGAACTATTTTCTACAGAGTTAAGCAATAATATAATTTCATGCAATTCATATATACCATCGCATAAGGAAATGTTAATCTATGCTAGTTATAAATCAATTATTGATTATTGATAAAATGTATTTCAACTGATTTAAATTCATTATTGATAAAATGTATTTCATTTATTATTTTCTAAAGATATAAATTTAATAAATATCTTTATTTCACCAATAAGAATATTTTTCAAATTGGCAGAAAAAAATTTCCAGTTAATTTCCAGTCCAACTTTACAAAAAGAAATTACGGTAGGCCTTATTTCAAATATATTGTTATTATTTCCATTTTTAGTCCTCGTCATTGAAACTAATACAATAATTGAATACCAAAGTCTCAATGTTATTATTTAATTGTTTAAAAAACTATTCAGTATACAATGCAGCAATTAGTAATTTCAATTCACTTAACACAATCGAACAATTTCTTCATCCTTATTATATTCGTTTTTAACCTCGAAACCAAATTCATAACAAATTTACACCGAAAATCGTCTGCCGGAAAAAAAGGCTCCTGAAATTCGACCTTGTGGTAATTGTAATTCCTACAGCAAACAGAATCAATTAAATAACGGAAAGTAGCGTAGGCTATAAGTAAAGGAGTCTTGACCTTGTTTGGACCGTCCATTGCAAAAACTTTCTCGATCACGCCCTGTTTGATTCTTCTGCAGCAAGTTCTTCCTTCGTTCAGGAAGAATGGTGTGGGCTTGTGATGTCACCGGTTTTGATAAATATCAATCATTGCATAGATAATTTGTCTAATAATAATAATCCACTAAATATAATTAAAAGGATGCTAATTATGATGGCATGTTATGGGATTGCCGATGTTGTTTAAATAAATGAATTATTACAAACTTCTTAAAAACTAATCTATATTGTATTGCGGAGGTTAATAATTTCCTTTAAAGCTAGAAATTGCTGTAGAAAATAATTATGATTGAATCCTTGTCCTTACCCTTTAAAGCTTTCAACCCTGAAATTGATTGTTAGGTTGATAAAGAATCTTTCAAAAATAATTTTTATATATATTTTCTAAACATACTATAATAAATTTGAAAGCATTTAGAAAGACCATTCTTTAAAATTATATATGTACCCTTTAGACAGGGGTGGCCAACCCAAATGATCTCGCGAGGCTCTTTGGAAATGCCGTATAACTCCGAGGGCCGCATATAAAATCATATATCCCCATATTAGATCTAGATTGGAGTGAAAAATTTAAACATAATGAGTTATTATTATTGTGTTTATTTTTATTCTTACATGTAAACATAGATAATATAATAATAAGGATACTAAACTCACAGTGTAACGAAATATATTATACTAGAAATTAAATATAAATAAAATAAAAGATCAAATCAATAAGAAATAATTATTTTATTAGTGCGATATTTGTTTATCCACTCATCATTAGATCGCAGAATATAATTTAATTATTCTGCGAACTCATAACTGTAAACTCATCAATAAAATAGACAATATCTTTCAAATATTCGCAAGAATATTATTTTGAATATTATTTAAAATATTATTTAAAATTATTTAAAATATTATTTAGAATATTATTTAAAATCAAAGTTAATTTTGTCTCATAATTTCGATAGATAATTTTTGAATGTATGAACGTACAAATAATATATTTTTTTAATACGTTGGTTTTCACTAATTTGGCATTATGAAATAAATATATTTTGTAAAAGTGTGATAAATCTCACAGGCCTGAAAAATGTTCAGGCTGCGAGTTGGCGGGCTATGCTTTAAAAGGCAGGCCGCGAGTTGGCCACCCTTGCTTTAGAGCTTTTAACCCTGTAATTAATTCTTAGGTTGATAAAAAAATCTTTCAAAAATAATTTATATATTTTTTTTATAAATATACTACAATAAATTTGAAATCATTTAGAAAGACGTATTTTGTGTATTTTGTTAATAATAACGCCAAAATGAAACAAAGAAAAACCAAAGACTTTATAATGAAAATTTATAAATATGTTACTTTTGAAATTTAAATTTTAAGTGAATGTCAAGAATCATAAGATTAACTCCTTACTCTAACTTTCCTAAAGTAAATTCCTTACTCTCAGAAAAATTGATGTTTCAAGAATAAAAGTGAATTAATTCTTATTTAATTCATTTTGATATTCTCCAAAATTTGTTTCCTACAGTCAATTTTGAAATCTACTGGGGTAATTGATTTGAAGTAGAAATTATATGTAATAATTTATTTGAAATGCTTACTAATATTTAACAAAATAATAATTTATATTATTATGTTAATATATAAATAAATATAATATTAATAATAGTAAATAATAATAATTCATCTAACATAATAATATATTAGATAAATTTTAGTGGCTGTAATTAAGAAGTTAAGTATTTTTTGTAAGCATTTTGAAAGACGATCACTTATAATTTTTAATAATATTATTATATTAACTAAAAATAATGTTTAAAAATAGAGATAAATAACTTTTTTGACCAGAAATTCATATGACTCATTGCATTTCCTATATTTTTAAATTATATACAGATCTCAGTTTAAAAAAAAATAAAAATGTACTAAAATAAAAATAATAATAATTTTTAAAAACGAAAATAAACAACTTTTTTAACCAGAAATTCATATGATCTATTGCATTTCCTATATTTCTAAACTATTTATAGGTTTCATTTTAAAAATAAAATAAAAAAGTATTACTAAAGGATAAAAGCGTTAGTGCTGGTACAGAAGACAGTAAATAATTTTCTAAAATTGCATCAAAGGTTATTTAATATGAAAATACACGTTATTTCTATTAATAAAATGATCACAGATATAATTTATTCTATACATTTATTGAAGAAGCAATAATTTTTTTAATTCCAGAAAAAGTACACAATGAGTAAAAGAAGCAGGTGAATTTTTGGTTAAAAACAATTTTTATAAATATTTGTAAAGTAAAAAAAAATAATAAAATGTTATCTGAAACAATCTATTTCATATGACTGGCATACATGTAAAACAAAGTTCGTGTAATAAAAACATAATCATGTAAAATGTTTTCTTTTCATTGTCCTTTTTGCGTTTAGAATGAAAGATAAGGAATTTAAAAAAAACACGAAAAATTAACATTTTTAGAATGAAAATGATAAAGAATTAAAAAAGATATAAATTTCATCACAATTGCATATAAAAATTATTTTATTTTCAAATTATATATTTATTTCTATTTTGTATTTTCTATAAAGTAAAAATTTGCAATGTTGTTAATGCAAATATCGTGATCTATGTCAATGCTTAAAACTCTTTAAAAGTTTAAGTAAAAACACAAAAGTATTTAGCACATTAATTTAAAATTTCTTTCTTCTTGCTCGTTGCTTCAAAAATTACCACTAAACAATTTCTAATTTTCATCATATAGAAATTTCTTAATTTCGTTTGTCTTTATAAAAAGATATATCTTTTTTTTTAAATGATCCCAAATGCAAGTATGATTTTAAAATAGGAGAGAAATACGGATATTAAAATCTTCTAATCTATTTTGTTAATAATAATAAAATTTTTGCAAAAATAATATTATAATGTTCTTATTAAATGCTTTAAAACTGACATCTAGTATTATGTCTTTCCATTTTGTAATTAATAGCTATTAATAAAAGGACTGATACATTGAATAATACAGAAAATTATATTTATAATTGATGGTTATGAAAACGAAACAAGATCTCAAAATCTTAGAAGCTATAAGTAAGATATGAATTACATGAATAAATAAAATTGCTCATTTCCATCAGAATTTACTATCTGAATGTAGGCGGATAACATTTACTTTTTTTTCTGATTAGTTCAAAATGTCAATTTAACTTTTAGCATATACGTGCCATGCATATTGACTGCCCGGAGGAATCAAAAGCCTTAAATTGCAGAAGAATTACTCATCTAAAGAATCACTCATTTAAAGAATTACTCAGTTCAAGAATTGCTCATTTTCCTCAGAATTTACCATCTGAATGCAGGCGAATAGCATAAAATTAAATTTTTTTCTGATTAGTTCAAAATGCCAATCTAAAGTTGAATATACACGTGCCGTGCGTTATTGACTGCCTGGAGGGTTCAAAAGCCTTAAATACTCTCGTGCATAAAAAATTCTGAAAAAAGTATCCGAATAAAGGGTTAACTCGGACCAATTTATTCTTTTGTATTAAAAGCATCGCAAAAAAACAGCTAATTTACATACAGTGAAAAGACATTTTGTTGGAAGCGTGAGTTAAGGAGCCATGACACTTTATCCTCACTAAGGAATCACGACGGTCGTACTAATATATGTCCAGACGAAAGTCATCTCCTGGGCTATTTTTCGAATTTTGCGTGTATTTCCATGTATCTAAGTCAAGGTTCCAGGGAAAGAATGTACCACTGTAAAATATTTAATACATCAGTGGCCAGTGTCACGTTTCAGACGGTGGAATTTATGAGATTCGAAATAAACACAAGGAGTGCAATTTGAAATCTTTATAAGATTTGTGTTGGATGGATACTCTCAAGAAAATAAATTACCATTTAGAATTTCTTTGGAATGCTTTTTGTATGCAAATAAAGTTACAGTTAAGTTTTTCATAGAATATTTAAGCAGCTTCGTTTGGTCTACTTCAATTTTAAATTAAAATATGCTTGCCTCTGATAAAAAAAAAAGAATCTGCTTATAGAAATATATTCGATTATTATTATTAACTACATTATAATTAGTTTAAGTGAATAATATTGACTGCTAAATAAAGAAAACTTGATTGATTGATCGATCATTTGATTAATTTATAATTTTTCTTACTTTTGATAGCTGTTTCTATATAAATTAAATTGGAGCTGAATGAAAATTAAAATATCTTAATTTATATTTTCCTGAATGTAAATAAAAATGTTTTGCTAATGTTAAAAGTACAATTTTTTTTTTTATTGATCATTTATTTTTTAACTTTTTTTCATTCGTTTTTGTTTTATTTATTTTTTCCATAAAATACATTTAAAATTTTTTTTCTTTAATATAATTTTTCAAATATTATGTATTTAAAGAAAATTAAAATAAAAGAATATTAAGGAATATTAAAATAAAAAAATGCATTTTAAGTATTCGCCATATTCAAAAAAATATAATTGTATTTGAAAGTTCGCTTATGTATGTTACCTTTATGTTGTTTATTAAAATCTTAAATAAAATTTTTTTTAATTATACTGGGAATGAAATTATTCACATAAATATTATATACGAGTGTGATTAGCAATAATTCATACGAGTGTGGTTAGCAATCTTTTAAGTTTGATTTTCATATTTGTACTTTGTGTTTTTCTTCTTAATTGATTTAAATAATTTTAATGTATTAATTTAGGGTGATATTTAATAAATTGATGGGGTTTTTTTATAATTTTTCATATTGTTATAGAATCAAATAATTTGGTAAATACAATAAATTAATTAAATTTCAATAACAAAAATTCTGAATTTTAATATCCGTTTTTTCCAAGGAAAATACAATTTATGGAAACTGTTTTTTTATCGAAAACCTAGAAGTCAAAAAAGGATTTAGCAATATCTTGACAAATAATCATTTTTATTTGCTGATATAGTTGAATATAAAAAAAATGAAACTGGGAAAAAA
This sequence comes from Caerostris darwini, assembly GCA_021605075.1. Lineage (NCBI taxonomy): Eukaryota > Metazoa > Arthropoda > Arachnida > Araneae > Araneidae > Caerostris > Caerostris darwini. The sequence goes on along the minus strand of BPLQ01010557.1, from coordinate 141,060 downwards.
TATTTATATAAGTTTATTTTACCAAAATACAAGTAGTAGAATAATTAAAAGTTTAATCCTGATTGATAAAAGGAAACAATATATGAATTACATCGTAACAATTGACAGTAATTAATTAATCTCCTCTTCAGTTATTATTGCTCTGTTTTTCATTAAAATTAATGTCAAAACTATTATTTGTATGTCAAAAATAGTTAGTTAAAGCTTCTAGTCCACAGTCGTTATTTTAACTATAATTTATTAAAATTAAAATTATAGTTAAAATAACGAATAATTTTTAACTATAATTTATTAAAAGCCAACGACCGTACCATGCTGAATATACCGGTTCTCGTTAGATCACCGAAGTTAAGCATCATTGGGCGCGGTCAGTACTTGGGTGGGTGACCACCTGGGAACACTGCGTGCCGTTGGCAAATTTGGGACCTGAATGGCCGAGTGTCTAGCGCTCGGTGCCACAGGTTTCGGGTTCGAATCCCGGCGGTGCCATGGATGTTTGTAGTGGTTCGGAATCCACTTTAAGCCGTAGGTCCCGGTCTTCTATGACTGTAAGAGCGTCACGGAGCAAAAGTCAGGCTTCTACCTACGGGTGATCCATCACAACAGAAGCTGCTTCCTTCCCCTTCAATCATGTGTCCATATGGGCTCGTGGGATTGGCCGGGCTCGTGGGATTGGCCAGCCAAGTGGGATAAGAAACAACAAACAACAACATAATTTATTAAATTTAAGACCAACTTAAAGAAAACCCAATATGGGAATGTAATCCTTTTTAAGACATCGAACTCTTTGACATATCCAATACTATTAATAGCAGGTCTAAATCTTTGTAAATATTTGCATTATGTAAACATGTGTTGAATTTTGATTACCAAAGTTTATATATTAAATTTCTGATGATTTTTACATAAAATGCTCGCTTTCAAATGTTTGACCAGTATAGTGACTGTTTTTACGTCACTAAAGCAAATTTCTGGTATACAATAAAAATGCCATATGGGAAAGAAAGAAAATATGTAATAAAAAATTTAATTTATTTTTGGTTATATTTATTTTTATTACATTAAAAAATCTATTAAAATTTAGATTTATTTATTAATTTTGCTTTTTAATATTTGTTATTATTCGAGATATTGTGATTTTGATTACAAATACATATTTTGAAGTTACTATGATACAGTTTTATTGCAGATTTGTTATGATGACATAACTTCATGGTTTTTGTGTTACTATTATATAATTTCATAATACAATTCTTTATTGATTTTCTCTATATCCTCATCCATCAGTTTTTAGAATCATAATTTGTTTATTTATAGATATCATGTTTATTTAGATACTGTTTATGATGTCCATATACATCTGCTACGACAGTTAAAAGTCTTAAATTATACAAAATAAAAAATAACCCAGTTGACGCACGATTCATTTCAAATAAATTTTGTTAAATTCTTATATGAATATTGATTTTTTATAATGATTTATTTGTTTTAACATTTTTTTCCTTACAGTTTTTTCATGGCCTATTTAACTCATTCGGAAAAGAATCTTACTCAAGCATACATTTATTAGCGAAATAAGAATGGATAAACAATAGAAGTTATAAGAATTGCTTAATATACATAAGCATAACAATCTCATAAACCTATAAACAGTTCCCATACTAAACCCGGTTTTGCCCCATATGAATACATGGCTAGTGGAAGAAAACTTTGAATAATTTCGATAGAAAGTTAAGTGCTTTATTATATGTGTAATATTGCTCAGAAGTCATCACAGCATTAACATTACTTAAGATTTTATTGTTAAGTTACAGAGAGCAATTTTACTGTTGAGAAATTTTAAATGAAAAATTTCCGGATGTATAATTTTGATTATTATGATTTTTATTTGGTTTATTAAGATTTTATGATTTAAAAGGTAAATATTTTATGTTACTGCAAGAATATTAAATATCGAAATCTTAGCTTAAATAATATTTAAAATTAAAAAAAAAATATTTTTATTTAAGAGAGGAAAAAATAAGCATTCGAATTTATTGAAGTACAAAACCATTTTATTAAAATAAAACCACAGATATAAATTTCAGTATATCATATACGATAATATATCTTATTTCACCTGAATCGAATTTTATTGATGAACTTTTTTGATTAATTTGAAAACTAGCAACATTTGTTTTTAAACTAGTTATATATTATACCTATATTATTTCAAATAAGTTGGTTCTGATAGAAAAAAAATGAAAAAAATATAATTTCTAAATTTTGATATAGTATACAACTATTTGATTAAATTAATTTTTTTGTTGCCATTAAAAATTTCTAGTATTTATTTACTGGCATTATAGTATTTATTACTTCTATTACTTCTTGTATTTATTATTTCTAGTATTTTTTATTACTTCTAGTATTTATTACTTCTAAAAAAAGTTATTTTTAATTATAAAAGAAGAAATATAATTAGAAACATAATTCTTAAAAAATATAATTCAATGAAATTAAAATATTAATTCTTAAATAACTGTATTTTAGCTCACATGTTTAATATATACGGTAAATAATTAGTTATAATAATTTGAAACATTCATATTTCAATAGGCTAGAAAAAATTAGTATTTCAAAACGAATAATCAATCTTTATCTATCAAAAATTAATTATGATATTTAATGTGTTATTGTCATATAATTTTTTCATTCTTCTTCATTTTCATTCATAATTTTCTTAAATATTGAAATATTTTTTTCCTCTTTATTTCCAAACATAAATTTGCTATACTTTAGTTTTTATTATTTATCATTAAATATTAATTTATTATGAAATAATGTTTTAAATGTTTCAATGAAATAACTCATATAATTCATAAACATACAAACAAATATTTAAAAAAAACCTTTTATTTCTTTAATTTAAGTACCGAACACCAGAAAGAAAAAATTGTCCATAGATTCAGAATGACAGTCCAAAAGAATCGGGGAATGGGAATAAATTCAAAAAGAGATTTTCCCCAATTTTTCATGGGTAAACATAATACCCATACTTGTTGTATGGACTTCCTTTAGTTGAAAAATAAGTACGCTTGGTGTAAGGGGTTCCTTTGTAGTAACTAGATGGTGCATATGTCTGGTATAACAATGGGAACTCTGGAGATGCTGCATGGTGAATATCTGGAGCATAAAACAATGGTTTGCTTACAGTTTTGATGGGTGCTGAAATAAAAGGTTCAGGTTTGTTGATGGTGGCGGAAGCTGGGTCTTCAGGGGCTACTCCAGGCTCGTTGGTCTTGACAGCCGCACGGAAACCAGCTTGATCAGCGACGTAGTTGACCACCCTGTAGCGACCATCAGCATCTCTTAAGCCATAAGAACCATACTTGTTGCCCCAAGCATCGCCAGTTTCTTTTCGGAAAGTACCTCCAGATGAATGATCTTCATTATATCCAAACTGATAATTGCCGATTCCCTGTAAATTTAATTCCATAAAAATTATTTTTGTTGCATTAAGAAAATAAAGGTGTATTTAAGGCTTTAAACAAACCGTAAATCATATCCAGTCTAGATACCTTAACTATTAATTACTTAATTATGTCACTTTTCTTTCAACATTAGACCGGGAGATTTGTTCATGCGTATCATATAGACTGCAAAGAACTGAGCCATATTACTTGATGTATTATAATTATGATAACTTTTTGTATAAAGTTTCAGAAAATTGTCTCCATTTAAATATGAAAGCATTACTAAACAAAACAGAAATATTATTTATCTTCTATTATAATACTGTAAGGGTGGTTCTATCATATCTTCAAGGGCGCTTCTATTACAATACTATAAGAGTAGGAGGTTTGAAACTCCCCCAAATACTCTCTCGAGGGTGTTTGATCAAAATTGCGGGTACAGTGTAGTTTGAACCTCTCATAGGACAACCTGGGTTAATGACGAATATTGTATATATCTTCTTGTGGAGAATGAATTAATTGAGACCCCTGTCTGTAGAGGAAATAATATAATGTCATAATTTTGAATGACATCCCATTTTAATTTAAGATTGTAATGTAGTTATATTATCACAAATAGATAATAATGTAAAATATTCTGTTACAAGTAATGCATTTAGTGACTGCAAAAAAATTTAAGCAATACATTTATATCGTCGTTTTATGCTTATTGCAACTAATTAGCGTGATACAGTTTGCAGAGTGCCTCGTTTCAAAAATTAAAAAAAAAAAATAGAATTTAATTATTGGTAAAATAAAATGAAATTCAATATTTCTTCTTAAAATATACCTCCGAATTAAGCTACATATAAGTTGTAAATTAAAATATAAAATAAAGGTTTAAAAAATAGCTGCAAAACTCAACAAATATTGAAAATGTTCCGTGATTATTATAAAAAAGGAACTAATAATGTAAATTTATGAAAACCGAAAATTTATTGATTTAATATTTATATAATTATATTATAATTTATTAATATTTATGTAATATTTAATAACAATAGTTGTATTTAAGACGAATGTACTTCCATAATTGCAATTACAGTTGATTCATAATTTATATAGTTAAAAAATAGATATTTTAAAAATATATATTTATATATATATATATATATATATAATATATATATATGTGTGTGTGTTCATAAATTTGTAAGATAATTAAATATAAGAAGTAAAAAATAATTTTTGAATATTGTAAGTGCTTAAAAAGTAAAGAATTTAAAAATAACTGAAATCGTTATTATAGAAAACTATAAGAAAAAAAATTTTCTATAAGAAAAATATTATTAACTTATAGAAAAATTAACTATTTAGGGTACAGTAATATATATTAAATGAAAATTATTTGCATTTTAAATACAGTGGAAAAAATGCAATAAAACATTTAAAATATACGTTACTTTATCAAAATATAACTTTAATATACGCGTTACTTCCTATGTAATTAAATATTTTAAAAAAGTTTTAAAATTCATTTATTGTGACAAAATAAATTCAGGGTATACATAATTCGACAATAATACTTACGTCCTGTGTGTTATACTGTTGGCTTGTTCCAGTATTTACGTGATAAGGATAATTATAAATTGCGTATGCTTGAGATAAAGCAACCAATGAAGTGAGGATGAATGCCTGAAAAAAAGAAACGTTTAACATTTAACGTTAAAATTTTAACACTTAATGAATTTCAGATTTGAATTAATGTTTAATGTATTAAACGAATTGGGTAATTAACAATTGCGTTTCTATTGTGCAAAATGCCAAATAATTATTGTGCAATTAATGTTTAATGTGCAATTTTTGTGAATTTTTGTATTAAATTCACAAAAACTGTTATTTAGGGAAAGAAAAAAAATAATTTGTCCATCCATAAATGAAACAAAAATAGTATTTTATTTTTTATAATGAACAAAATGAATTTTAATATTAAAATGCATTAATATACATATATAAACTTGCTTTAAAAATATCACTGTATTTTCGGAATATATTGTGCAAATTTTGAAACTGATATTTATTTATGCAACTATTTGCAATTATACTTTAAAAAATATTTACTTTCAATAATAATTATATTAGATTTACAACATTTAAAAGATTAACAACAACAACAACAAAAAAAAAAAACCATTTAAAAATTTAAACAACAAAATAATATTTATACATATGATATTTTACTATCCAATTATTCCTTTTTTTAAATAGAAAAGCAGTTTATATTAGCTTATTTAAATAAATCTATCTCAATTTAGTTCATTAGATAACTACTTCATTTTAATATATTAGATAACTCTAATTTAAGAAGAATTAAAAACACTAATAATGAATATATATCACCCTTTTATACAACTAGAATAAAATGTCAAAATTTTTTTGATACAATAATCAGTAGAAACATGTAGTTTATCTATTTTTAGAAATACAAAAACTAGTTTCTTTAAAAATTTGTAACTTTATTTTTAAAAAAATTACCGTTGTATAATAATTATATTAGATTTACATCATCACAGCATTTAAGCAGAATTTCAGAAAATATTTGCTAAGCCTTAGCTAAATTAACAGTTTAGCCTTTATATATTATCAATTATAGCTAAAGTATATTAGCAATTTATTTTACTTTCTTATCTATATACTAATATTTATAGTACGATATGTAAAAAAATTATACAGCAAAATATTTAAGTTTTTCTTTTTTCTTAAGTTGCAAATAAAAATTTAAAAAATCATTACAAAAAGATATAAGTACATGCAAATTTTATTTAAAATATACATGTGTATGATAAAGTTCTTTAAAAAAAGGTTGTTACATTATAAAAACATCAATTTAAAGGAAAAATGGATATATGATAAGCACTAAAGATAATATTATTCAGATAATTTATTTAAATAAATTAGATATTAAAAATTAATTTTGCGGATTTATGTACAGAAAAATTATAAGTGAATTATTTTAAAATGTTATGCTTTTATACTGAAAAATATGAGATGTTTTTGAACTAAAATTTTAATGCTAATTTATAGATTTAATAATCATGTCTAAGATATCATATTACAATTGTATTTTGAAAAAAAAATGTTTTAGTTGCGATATGAGAATGTTGTGTTTGCTAATTTTAATTTGTAGAAAATATAAAATATGTTTGTTATACTGCAGAATACTTTATTTTAAATATCAAGCTTAAATTCCTTTTAAAATAGATTTTACAAGAAAAAAAATTTGCAATAATTTTATAATTTTCGTAACATCTTTTTCAGAAATATTTTTTTAATTATTAAAATTTTGTTTATAAAAATAAAAACGCTTTAGATTTTAGAATTTATATAATGATTTTAAATTATTATTTGTGTTTACGCTTTTCTTTTACAAACTCATGTTGAATTTAAACCAATTTTATCATGATTACTTACTACAGAGTATTTTTATAATTAATTTGTTAATTTTGGTACATAAAAATGAAATTTAAGTTATTGGATGTACCGATATATTATGATACCAATTATTCTTATTCTTATTATTGAAGTAAACCAATTATAAAATCATATTATGAAATTTTGTTTTATCGATTTAAATTATAAATAACGTTTGAAATTAATTTTTCTTATTTTGCGCTTTTTATATTATTTATTATAATGAAAAAAAATCACTATTTGCTTCATAGTAGATATTTTAATACTATTTTATTTAAGATTTAAAACATTTCTTTTGATTTTTGAGAAAGAAATATTTAAAAAATATACAACTATTATACAATTTTTTAATAAATCATTCTTGAGGGACATAAAAAATTAATTTGTATTTATTTAAAAATATTTTACAGTAAAATAAGTTAATGCCCAACAATTTAAAATTTACTTCTCCCAACTTAAATTTGCAAATTTTATAGCATATCTGTTACGGCTATGATTTTAATTTATTATTTTTTATGATTTTCTTTTCAAACTGATGTTGAATTTAAAAAAATTATTTGTTATTTTTCTAACATTAAAATGAAATTAAAGTTATTGGATGTATTTATATATTAGGAAACCAATTGTTCTTATTCTTATTATTGAAATAAACCAATTATTCTTATTCTTATTAATGAAATAAACCAATTATATAATCATATTATGAAATTTTGTTTAATCGATTTAAATTATAAATAACGTTTAAAATTGATTTTATTTTGTGCTTTTTATATTATTTATTATAATGAAAAAAATCCCTATTTGCGTGATAGCAGATATTTTAATACTATATAAGTTCTTAAATATTAACAATTCTTTTGATTTTTAAGAAAGAAATATTTAAAAAATATATACTATTATCATAAAATTTGTTAATAAATCATTCTTTGGTTGAGATAAATTTATTTGTATTTACTTTAAAATACTTTATATTAAAACAAGTTAGTGTCCAACAATTTAAAATTTACTTCTCCCAATTGAAATTTGCAAATCTGTTAAGTAAATTGCCTACCTTTACTACAGGAATCATGATGACGATTGTAAACTGTCAAGTTCCACAGATGACACAATGGCGTTCCATACTTGTATATATACCATCACCCCTCCATCAATTAAAAAGAGGGCGAGGACCCTTCTGATACATAATAATTGTCATCCACCCCGGTGGGTAGCAGATTTCATCTATTCCCAAACTGGGCAACGTGAGTGGATAGGCGGGAGAGTGACCGTGGTAGGATGTAAGGTCAAAAATAGTTCTTTTTTTCTGTCTCTATCCGTCTCATCTTTTGTGAATCTCCCCTAGAAGCATTAGCCGTGCAAAGGCAATGAAAAGATTATGTACCTCGCCACTTGGGAGAGACCATTCTTCAACAAGAAAAAAAAAGGTAGTCTTCCATCAAGGATGCTGAACAAAAGGGGAAAATCGCATAATGTTCCAGCAATTACAGAACAGATGTTCATTAAGATCTTATGAAACATTACCTTTTCTTTTAGGAATGCTCATTCGTTCATTTATATTTGTTTTTTTTATGCTCGTATTTTGTGATGTTTGAATAATGTAATGGAGTCAGTTTTGATGTGCAGATGTTTATGGTCTAAGTGGAATATGCTTAGACCTTTATAGGAAGCAAGGTATGAATAGGAAGGGCAATGTAAAAGAATGGAGTGTCGCTGATTAGCTTTGTTTTAAACGATGAAAGTTTTTATGCAGAGTTATTTCATATATGAATAACTATTGTCATTGCTTTCAAGGTGCATTGAGGAAACTGTTTTCAGTTTCTACATTAAAATGGTTATAATTTAAATAAAGATTCCTAAATAAAAATGTGTATTGTTCCTCTATTTTTGAGCAATACAATAAAATAAAACATATTTAATTAGTTATTTAAAAAAATTGAACTAACATTATGAAATTGCATTTACATAAAATTGTATCTTCAAGTTGACTTAATAAAAGAAAATGATAAATAAATCAATAATTTAGGTAATTTGTGATTTATGATAGTGTGTAAAAAACTGGTTTAAATTTAAATGTGTGACTCGTCATTTCAAGTCATTCAATGTCACTAAAAATTCAACTAAATGGAAGCCATCGAGATCATTTGGTCATTGAGTCCTTTTTATTCATTTCTCAATCAACATGAAAATAAGCGTTAATATTTAAGAAAAAAGCATTGGAAAATGTTAAAGGAGATTTCTCTGTTAATTAACAGAAAAATAGCATTATTTTAATGAAAATAAAAAGGGGGGGATGACTGATGACCGGGTGACTAGCGCTTTGGCGCTTGATGCCACAGGCCTATGGTATATGCCTACAGTGGTTGGAATCCAACTTAAATAGTAAGCTCTCGTTTAATATAACTGTTTGGCATATGGCCTACAACTTTATCCCTTGAAAAGAAGCATCTGTTTTAGAATCTGTTAGTAGGTAGACAGTCATGATCCAACATAGACCGTAATGTCGGGGAGTTAGTTAATAAAAAGGCAAATATTAACAAGAATCAATGAGTAATGTATTATTAGGTAGCAATGAGTAATTAATTTAAAAATCATACTGATTCTTTAATAATTTTATTTCATCTTTGAAGGAATTAAAATGTTTGGAATTATTTAATTAAACATATTATCAACATCTCTTTGATTTAGCTGATTAATTTTTCATTTTGCGAATATAGAACCCTCATACTTTCATAGTCATACCCCTTTTATACTTTCATACCCAGCAATCATGCCTATTTTCATTTTACTTCATACCAACATAGCCTGTTATTATAAATTTCGTAATGATATTTCAAAAATTGAGTAATGTTTCCGGTTTCATTTATACTTTTAAAATCTTAATCAATTCAGCAGCATTAAATATTAATCTAGAAGAACACTCAAATAAGAGTGTGGTACAGTAAACTCACATTAATTTGATACTTTTTATGGAGAAAAATGAAACTAGTGTTTTATAGACTTAGCAGTTGAACGAGGGTTGATTGTACATTATTTTAATAATTATGTATATGTTTAAGGTAGATAGAAAACCATGAAATTCATTAATATTATCCAAGTATACTTAGATAAATATTCAAGGTATCCAAAAATATACTTAACAGATATCAAATATAATTCTAACAGATTTGATTTGTAAAGATAGAAGAATATAATTTCCTAAACATAATTCCTTAGCATTATAACTCTCTCAAGTTCTGATTCCTTTCGCGTGTAAATATTTGTATCTTATTAAAATCAGTCGATGTTATTAATAGCAAAAATGTATTGGATGATGATTATTGATTAATATTGTTTAACTTGATTATATAAGTAGTGAAACAATGTTTTTTTCATGAATTATTTCTACATCTCTACTTTCATTTTAAAGCATAAGAGCTTAAAACTTCATGTAAATGAACTTTTCACAGAGTAGAATATTTATATATGCGTTATTCAAAAGATCTTTTATTGTTAGATCATTTAATAAAAAAAACCAACGATATGCCTACTTGATATTTGTTCTGAGATGATTTTGAATGGAAAAATGAAAGATTTTGTCTGCTGAATAGCTTGTATTATTATTTATGAAAAGTTTGTTTACATGAATTTTACGCTCTTGTGCTTAAAAATGAAAGTAAAGATGCAGAATGCTTTTTTGTTATCTAAAATGAATACTTAAATAAATGTTTCACAATTTCAGATTTGAATTTCAATTACAAAATTCGAATGTTTTGAATTTTGTTATTGTGTCGTATTCTCCTCAAATTATTTTTTATTTCTTTATACACCACAGTCAACTGCATTGATGTTAATAAGTTTAATGTATACCTTTACAGAAAAAGTAAACAACAACAAAAAAAAAAAAAGCTTAGAATCTAAAAGTTCATAAAGAACCATTTGGGTTTCCCCAGAAGAAGTTCATTAACCACTTTTATTATTATTTTTGAATTCCATTTCTGCGTACAGGAATGTCAACGATAAAAATGATACAACGATTTATTGTCTAATTCCACAATTTAAACCCACGTTCAACAATATTGCAATCAAAACATTATAATGATTCTGAAAGTTGAATATTTTTCCACGGTAGGGTTGAATTAGCATCATCCCTAAGGAGAAACTGAGACATGCGTGGTAGCGTACTAATAAATCATTTTAAAGAACATAAGAATTTATCTTCTGTTGGCAGCCATTGATTGCAACTTTTTGTTTTTTTGATAAAATTGGGTGTAGCTGCTGTATCTTCGCTTAGTACATTTTCATATATCCTGCACCACCTTCCCAATCAACATAGATATCACAGAGTAATTTCTGACCAATGCAAATATGTTATTATATTTCAAAACAAATATAAGGTAATACTCTGGAACATAATTAACATTAATGATGGTGTACTTTTTCTAAGAAACAAATACTGACATGTCATATATTTGTTATTTAATTTATCATGATAATGTATCTTGTTATACATACTACTGTAATTAGTTTTGATTAATTACGTCCTCTATGCATTTATTGATTTTTCTAGTTAATGCCAAATGTTTATAATAATAAGTTAGGTTAGTTATATTACTAAAAAATAAATAAATGATTATTTTGTATTAGTTCGAAAATTAAAATCGAAATAAATGATTTTTCAACAAATGCATGCTGTCAACACAATTTTTTATAGCTGATTGATAAGCATTATATGAATTTGGCCGTATAGTTTTAAGTTCAAATCTAAAAAACATGAATATAATTTGAATATATTTTATAAATGTAAATGAGTCTTAAACAACGTAAAACGTGTTTGAATAAAGTAAGATAAAAACTTTTTGTATTTAGATAGACAGAGAGAGAAAATGTAATTTATTATTCACCATAATAATGAATCTTTTTACTCATACTGCTGTAATTAACTTTGATTAATTACGTCCTGTATGCATTTATTGATTTTTCTAGTTGTGTCAAATGTCTATAATAATAATTTAAATTAGTTATATTATTAAACAATAAATTATTTTTTACATTAGTTTGAAAACTAAAAGTGAAATCCATGACTTTTCAATAAATGTGTGTGATTCTTATACATGCTGTCAACACAATTTTTTATAGCTGATTGATAAGCATTATATGAATTTGGTGATGTCTTTTTAAGTTTATATCTAAACAATTTTAAATATAAATTTAATATATTTTATAAATGTAAATGAGTCTTAAAAATGTATAATGTGTTTGAATAAAGTAAGATAAAGGGTTTTTTTTTGTATTTAGATAGACAGAAAGGAGAAAGAGATTATGTAAATTTAATTATTTTTCTTCTGTATTTAGCAAATAATTAACAATAATATTAAAATATAACATTTTTGATACATTATTGTTAATTTTTTTTTTTGAAAAAATTCCAAAAGAACTGAAATATTCATATATTAAGAAATTATTTATTGTAATTATACGTAAAAACTATTTTATATTTATAGAAAGTTTTTTTATTCATTTTTAAAAATTAGAAATTTTGTTTTGTTATGATCTTTTAAAAAAAGCAAGAAAATTATAATGAATTTATTTTGCTAATACACTTTCCTACAACTTTCTTAAATATTCTTTTAAAGAGATATATGTTAAACATCCACAATTATATTTTAAATATCCCTCGATGTATTAAAAAAAGTTTCAAAAATCTATAAAATCTAAAATTGCATTCTATTTAAGCATTTTAACAAAACATTTGCTTTAAAAAGCAAAAACGAATAAATAAAATAAATTACTTAATCTAAAATTGCATCCTATAATCATTTCAACAAAAACATTTACTTGAAAAAGCAAAAAAAAAAAAAATAATAATAATAAATAAATAAATAATAATAATAAATAAAAATAAAAATAAAAACAAATAAATAAATAAATAAATAATAATAAATAAAAATAAAAATAAATAAATAAATAATAATAATAAATAAAAATAAAAATAAATAAATAAATAATAATAATAATAATAATAAATAAAAATAAAGATAAATAAATAAATAAAATAAAGTACTTATAAATATGCAAGAACTTTTTTAAACATCTGCTTCAAAGAAGTGATTAAATATTTATAAGTATTACATTTTTGTAATTGGTATAAATATATAAATAACAAAAAAAAAAAAAAAAAAAAAAAAAAACATTTGTGTATAATGTGCCTTTTTTCAAATTTATAAAGAAAATTACTAATTATTAAATTAAAATTATGTAAATTTAAACCTTGAAGAACTTTTGGCTATAATGTTTAAAAAGTCGTAAGAAATATAATGTTAGATTACCATTGAATCCAAAGCTTTTATTTATTTATTTATCTGAGCATATAAAAATGATTGATATAATCGTATACAGAGTATATGTGATTAAATCTCTGTTGGCTAAATTCTTATATAAAATGCTACATATTATTTTTTTTTCTATCTAGGATGCTCTAATTTGATTCCAAAAGAAACAATGGCGCAAACATACTTAAGATTTCATGCAGGAAGCATCTTAAAATGATGTCCAAGGTTAATAGTTACAAAATGACGATGACCACACCCATCAAAAAAAGAATGTGTTCTCCACAAACGTAAATGAAAGTGTGAGGATTTTCCCTTTGTAGGAATTTGATTGAACCGGGAGTCCTTGTGTGCATTGACCGGTTAGGAATTTCAAAAAGTATATAAATGGGATTTCGAATGTGGAAGAATCCTCAGTTCCCTTTGAGAACAATTCTACTATAGCCATGCAGGTGAGTATCAAATTTGCTTCTAATTTCTTCTGTGATAATTTTAAAGAGAACAATTCAGAATTGTGAATTTATTTTTAAGTTTGGATTTCTAAATTTTAATTGGATTTCTAAATCTAATGTCTATAGTATTTTAAGCCTTTTATTTTCATATATAATCTAGCCCACTTCTTTAAAAAAGTGTTTAAAAAGGGTTTGAAAAATTATTATACATTGCTTTACTAATACAAAATATTTAAGTTTAAAAAATTACATTTGTTAAGTTAAAGTTAGAAAAATAGATATGTAACTAGAGTTTTTATTTTTCTGTTTTGAGAATCTTTGGAACTCCATTTTTATGTCAAAAATGTTTTTCAAATCGTAATTAATAAGAAATCAAAAGAGCAAAAATATTTTATATAAAAAATTAATAATAAATTTTCTATGTCGTAAAATATAGTTACAGGTAAATCTTTGCTATTGTATTTAATATAAAATATTACTGATAAAACTTTTTAAAGATTTTATTTTAACTTTATGTAGTTGGGAAATGTATCATTGTAGTCTTTTAATTTTAACAATTTATCTCAATTTATTTATTTAGTATGTTAAATTTTTTTTATAAATTTTAACATATCATCTTTTAATAAACTTGAATGATAAATTATTAAAAAAATCTCTTTTGATTTATTTTTTCTACTTGTAATAAAACTTCAAATACAGCAAAATATTACTTTAAATAAAATATTGCAATGATGTAGATTTAATTTTAAAATTTATATAAAAATTATTTTTTATAAAGATTAAATACTGAATTTATCTAAAATACTATCTTGATGTTTCATTTCAAAAGCCAAATTTTCATGTCACAGAATAATCGTAATCCTCTTTATAACGTTTCTCAACAATTTTCGCCTATAATTAAAAATATATTTTTCTCGAATTAGTATTGCTGAAGTAGATAGAATTTGTAAAGAATTAAGGAATAGAATATCGTGAACAAAGTAATTCAAACTATGATTAAAAATATAGATTCCTAATATTTTTCATATTGTTTTCAGGTCTTCATTCTCTTTGCTCTTTTTGCTGCCAGCCAAGCTGCAGTTCTTCTGAATGCTCCAGCTCTTCTGAGTACTGGTGCAAGCACTCAGTATAGATCCCAAGATGTAAGATACAAGTTAAAATTCCCTAAATGCTTAATTTATGATCGATTTTTTAAATGGTTTAAAATAATAATTATGGTTAATACATTTTATAAAACAGGAATGCTGCTTTCAAGTATGATTAGAAGTTTAATTTTGTTTTATTAAGTGTTGTAAATATAACTTAGATTGTTACAGAATTTAAAGATAAATATGCAGTATAATAACTAAGAATCAGTGCACAGTCACATTGTAATAACCGCCAACTGATATGCAGGAAGGCCTTTGAACCTTCTAGCAGTTTGTTGCTTACAGAAACGAAGAGGCAGGACGACCAATCTAATTGCTTGTGAAAGAACCTCGCGGTCAGATAGCTTCCTGGAGAATCTCTCCTACGATATTCAAATTCAAGTCAATTACCCTTGAGATGTTTAGTCAGAAAAATACAAATTGCAATTTCATCCGGATATGCCTTTTTCTTTACCACGAATAGTGGTGCACGAGTTGCCTGCGGAATATAAGGTCCTAAGTATAAAAAAAACCAGAATAATTTATTCTTAATGAAACTTAAGGATAATAAATAATTTCTTAAACAAGTAAAATATAAAAAATTTTTTTTAATCAATTCCTACTTTTTTTTCACTATATTGCAGAAAGTCCTTTATAAATAATTTTCATTCATTTTTTTAAGTTTATCTGGCGCCATCTATTGCTAGATATATGCAACTTAAATCTAAAAAAATCTAAAATTAATTAATTAAACTTAATTAATGAATTAATATTTGAACAAACTCTATTAACATCAAGTGTCATCCACTACAAGCTCAAAAAAAATGTATTTGGAACTTGAGTGGATGAATAAAAAGTATTTTATGGACGATTGAAAATTATTATTAAAATTATTGAAAATTATGAAAGATATATATAGGGTGAGTGTGAACTAATAGAAGGAACTGAAAAAATGATTAGGCATTTATCTTTGTAGGGTTTTCATAATTGTAATTGAATAATATAAATCATCTGTTTGATGCATAACAAAAAATTAAAAATAAAACCAGTAAATAATTAAATTTTTATCAAAATTTAGCAAAGCTATGTGTTCTTTTATCTAAAAATACTAAAATTTCACACACATTTTAGAACATTGGGAACTACAACTTTGGTTACGATGAGGGACATCTCTCTGGTGGCACCTTCCGCAAAGAGGCAGGAGATGTTTTCGGAAACAAAGTCGGTTCTTATGGATTGAGGGATGCTGATGGTCGTGTCCGCGTGGTCAACTACGTCGCTGATGCAGCTGGATTCCGAGCTGACATCAAGACTAACGAACCCGGTGTCGAACCCAAAGACCCAGCTTCAACCACCATAAACAAAGCTCTGGCTGTAGTTGCTCCTGCACCCGCAATTGCCACATACTCTACATATGCTGCACCTGCACATGTAGCTACTTATGCTGCTGCTCCTGCACATGTTGCTACTTATGCTGCTGGTCCTGCACATTTGGCCTCATATGCTGCAGCTCCTGCTTTGACCTATGCAGCTGCTCCTCTGGTTCACCATGGGCTTTATAATCACGCTGGATTGGCCATTCCAGGAGTGTATGGTTACCATCTCTAATTATTAAATTTTGATTAGAAAAATTTTTGTATCAAGATGTTGTCTTGAATTTTGTTCCTTTCAGTTGCCAAAATGTTTCGTACAAATTGAAATAAATATATTTTATTAGAAAATTTATTATTTATTGTCTTCTTTTAAATTTTTACTCACTTATTACTTCCGTTATTTTTTAAAATATGTGTTATTTTAAAATACAAAATTTTATACAAATTCTCAGATATGATTTTAAAAAAATATATGATAAAATACTAAGCATAATAGAAGGAAAATAATTTATTGCTTTATCCACAAATAACAGTAATATAATCTATTAAACATCTATAATCAGTAAATGAAAAGAAAATAGGCCAACATTTATATATGTGTATATAATTGGAAATTACAACTTCTGCTTTATATTGCCTCTTACAATGACCTAAACATTAAAAGGTTTAATATTCAATTCATAATGTGTTAATCATTATCATGATACAGTCTCTATTTCTTTAATAGATAATTGGTTGGATAATTAAACTCTTAAATGCACACAAAAATTTCAAATTAGAAAACATTATCCATTAGAATCAATTGCGTCCCTCGAAAACTATTCGGTTTGCAAAAATGTATACACCCAATCATAATGCTACTAAGAGGCTCAAGCAAGGTACTTTGACGGTATATAAACAAATAAAATATGTCTAATTTTAATGAATTTTTGAACACCCTATATCTTATTAGAAATTTAAGGAAAATAATTCAGAAATCTTCATATTTATTTACTTATTAAATCTTTAATATACTTAATGTAAATGCCTGCTTATATTGAAAAAACATAAAATTGCAGTATTTTACAAAACCAAAATTGAAACGAATATTTTTTCCCTTTCTGTTGTATATCATTTTAAAGGGTATATATATATATATATGTTTGTGATGTATTATTTCAATGGAGTTTAAAGAATATTCGGCTTTCTCACATATCAGTAAAAAAAATCGCAAATTGTAGATTTGTTACACAAAATGAAAGAAGCCTCCTACATACTTTATATTTCTTAATGGTTATATTTTTAACTGAAAATCTTACTAAGATAATACAAATCCTAATCAATTCATGCTTCTATATACAATATATCGATCATTCTAAAGTAACTATTCTTTGAAAAAAGACAATTTTCATCAGTGTAAGGAAAACAAATAAGGAAATTTTCTACAGTAAGGAAAACATAGTTTTATTATTGAAATCTACAGTTTTTATTTAATTAACACAAATCAAACTACCTAACATTCGGAAACAAAACGTGTTTTCTGCATTTCAAATAAGTTTCTATGGAAATTGCATCTATATATTTCTTTTTCACTTTTAATCAGTTGTCTTATTTACAATGTTAACTTATGCCACTTATTAGACTGATTGCCTCCCAATATTTCTATAAAATACTCATCTGAATGTTTACTGGATATTGGTGACCCTAATTCACTCAAAGATGGAGTCAGTAAAATCAGTGAGTCCTATTCGGTTATAATGGTTTGATAGATAGATAGCAATTTATTGTTGTTGTTGTTGCTGTTGTTTCTTATCCCACTTGGCTGGCCAAGCCCACAAGCCCATATGGACTCATGATTGAAGGGGAAGGAAGCAGCTTCTGTTGTGATGGAGCACCCGTAGGTAGAAGCCTGACTTTTGCTCCGTGACGCTCTTACAGTCATAGAAGACCGGGACCTACGGCTTAAAGTGGATTCCGAACCACTACAAACATCCATGGCACCGCCGGGATTCGAACCCGAAACCTGTGGCACCGAGCGCCAGAGCGCTAGATACTCGGGCATTCAGGTCCCAAATTTGCCAACGGCACGCAGTGTTCCCAGGTGGTCACCCTCCCAAGTACTGACCGCGTCCAATGCTGCTTGACTTCGGTGATCTAACGAGAACCGGTATATTCAGCATGGTACGGCCGTTGGTAGCAATTTATAACTGACAGAAGCCACTATAATCCATAACAATAGAGACATTTCTGTCGAAGATACTTGCAACCATGAGAGACTCAGATTCAAAACTCTTTCCTGCATTTTATTTTAGCACATATATGGCGTGGAATTTTCTGTAGGATCAACACATTTTTTCGCCATAACAAATAATAGTTTTACTAGTATCCAACAATATGCTAGAAATTTTTTCAAAGATATTGTGTTTTTCGCATTCTTTTATATTTGTAAATATGTCGGTTAACGTGGTTTCTGTTACCACATAGCACCAGAAATGCGAAAGTAGAATAGATAATTATGAATACTTTCTTGAATGATGAAAAACGAAGAACAGTGGAAGTGGAAAAATATTTTCCATCAAAATTTTTAGTGTATACTTCAACAGGTCAGAAGAAACTGTGGTATGCACTAGTATTCAGTCCAGCATTCCTAATCAAGCAAAAAAAAACTTCAAGCGTAGTTATATAACTAGTTATTATGCAAAAAAATGAAATTCAATAATCTTTATAATGATGGACTTTTTTTTTGTTTTGTTCAACTACTTCCTAACAAGAATCAACTTAACGTCAATTTCAATCTTTTCTTATTTATTTTTTCTGATTTCGCCTTAAGAGCAATTGGTAAAAATTGAGATAAAGCAGCTAACTCGAGCATAAATCTCAAAATCAAGTCAACATCAATTTCAGAAAACAAAGAACACGTTAATGCAACATTGCTCAACCTTTCAGTATTTGAGACCCAATTTTCAATCATAATTTTCATCGCTTCGCCTCTCATACAATAACGATGTATATAATAATAATGCATTTTGACACTAGACCTATTACCTTAATTAAAAGTTTTACAAATTACTAAGAATAAGTAAATTTATTGATATTTGGTTGTCACGATCCGCTACATTGCAAAAAAAGAATCGATGCTATTCTATTACCCTCTGTCTTACGTCCACCATATTGAAAATTTTAGCGGCTTAGCGAAAAGTTTCAATTTGTCGAACATTCTGGAATTTATAAAATTGCCATTTACAAAATATATCATATCACAAAAGTTTAAATCGCAAAAGTTAATTTTAAAGCTAGAAAGAAAGAATTTTATTGCATAATAGCAAATTATTTAATCGTTTATAATTAGGTTAGTGCGTTAATCTGTGTGTTTGGTGCGGTATCTAATAAGACACAAATTGAACTTGATTTTTCTGATGAAGTAAAGATCCCCATACATAACTGGTTAAAATGATGAATTTCAGTGAACAAAGTACGTAAAGTGTTGTAATATTCCTAAAATAAGAGATATTGTTTACATGGTCTAACATGCAATTATTTTAACATTTTCACTTGTTACGATATTTTCTATTAATGTTTCAATTACTTGAATCATTAAAGCAACAATCTCTTATTAAATGTATTTAGTTAGTATAGTTCCTAATATGAAAATTCATTGAAACCTCGTCAGGCCCCCTTTAACTGTATTAGTGAAGTATTGTTTTTTTTTTGAAGGGGAGGGTTACTTGAATATTAAAATGATCACTATTGAGAAGACAATCAAATGTGATTCAAATATATTAAGTGAGCTTATTATTTTATATATCTGCTTTTGCACGCCAGTTTGGTTTGCGGTATATTTGCTTCTTCAGTTCAAATGTGACTCGGTTTAAATCATAAGCAGAACATATAGAGAGGATTTAGATGTTTTTTCTTTTATAAAAATTTGCAGGAAATTACCCAAAACTGTCTTTATGATTGATTCAAAAACATACCAATTTAATATTAGAATTTAAAAAAAAATTAAAATTAAATATTTTCATTCATGAATATATTTTATTGTCATTGAACATTAAGACCACAACGAACAAATGTGATCAACAAAATCTCTAAACCCTTCTCGTGGAGGTTCATTTGAATAGCGAAATAACACTGATTTCTCCTAAAGTAGTATTACTCCGAATTAGCAAAGGAAATCTATTTTTAATATGAGATAGTTTATTTACTATTTTATTTTTCATTTGTATAATGAAAAAATAATAAAAAATATTCTTAACATTTGTAGGGTCAGCAAACAATTATATTTTTCAAACCCAATTTCATTCATTTCGTTTGTTCATTTAAAAAATAAGAAGAATTCATTTTCAGTTTACAACATTGGCAATTATTGCATCTTTGACTACTATAAGGAACATCTGCCTGGTGAGACATCATGCAACGTGGCTGGAGTTGCTGTTGGAAACTAAGTTCGTTCTTATGGATTGATAGTTGTCAAAAGGCGTGCACGAGTTGTCAACTAGATCTTGATGCAGCTGGATTCCAGGCTTATATCAAGTCCAATGAACCCGGTGTTGAACCCAAAGAATTAGCTGCAAAAAAAACAAAAAAACTTTAACTGTCTAAGCTTCGTCATCCACTGCATCAACTTATATTGCTTCTATGCCTACACATTCTGTTTCTGCATATGTGATTACTCAATCTGTTACTTCTGTATTGGCATATGCCTTAACGTCCATGGACTTTACAGTCATGCTGCTTTGGAAATTAATGGATACTTTAGATTCCTTTCATAAATGTTTTTTTAATAATTTTAATTGTAAGATGTCTATTATCGTATTATATTTGCTTTTTTAGAGAATAAAAATGATTAAATAATAAATAGTTATAATAATTATAATTGTTTATATGTTGTTTTTTTTTATAAATGTCACTTTAATAATTTAAATTGTAAAAAGTCTATTATTTTGTTATGTTTGCTTTTTTAGAGAGTTTATTAAATAATAAATAATTATAATTGTTTAGATACCTTTTATAAATGCAACTTTAATAATTTCAATTGTAAGATGTCTATTATATTGTTATGCTTGCTTTTTTTAGAGAGTAAAAATGATTAAATAATAAATAATTATAATTGCTAAGATAACTAATAATAATTGTTTAGACACATAGACTTTAGAGAATAAAAACGATTAAATACTAAGTAATAGTTAAATACTTTTCAGACTTACAATATTTATAATACCAATTAATCGAAACAAGTATGTTTTCACTTATTTATTTCATTTTAAATTTCCTGCAGAAAATATTAATTTCATAAATTTTAGCTTTAACAAGAAAAATATCCCTAATGTAAAATCGTTACAATGAATCTTTTATGTTTTTTAATAATTTTAAAGATTTTAATGAGTCTATATATATATATATATATATATATATATATATATATATATATATATATATATATATATATATATATATATATATATATATATATATATATATATATATATATATATGGGTTGGTGTCTATTTAAATATTTAATTCCATTGCAAATTGATAAGTTCAAAAACAAACTTTGAAACAAATATAACTGTTCATATTTATTTCTCACACTTTAGTGCTTATAGTTATATGCTGTAGCATTTAGAATCCTAAATTCACTATGAGAAGAAATTGTAATGTCTCATATTAGACCTATAACAGCTTCAAAAAGAGGACCCCTTTCTATTTACAAGCACTCTCTCTCTATATATAGACAGATAGATACAAAATGAACTCTGGATTCACTTCAAGGTCGGAGTTTTCAGAGTTTCAAGTCTTTGTAGAATCTAATTGTCTGGTTTTTGGCAGTCCTTAATTATCACACGGCATGATTCAAGAAACCAAAAGAGGCTTAATTTGAAAACAAACTGAAACTCCGGCCTATTTACACACTTCAGAAAAAAAAAAGAAAAACAACGCTTCTGGAATTGTGTCGAGTTGTCGAAGAATCGCTATAGAATTATCTCTCTTCTTCACCAAAAACCTCCTTTTAAGGAACTCCGTTAAGAGAGGAAGGGAGGGGATCAGCTTTCCTCACTTCTCATTGGAGTAGACATTTCTCAGCTCGTAATCTATCAACAATCCCGATGGAAGAACTCATGGTGTAATCCATATTCAATCTGTAATTATTTCGTCCTGTGAAGGTCACGCAGACATTCGCTAACTTTATGAGTCTCATTATACATGATACTGAACATCTGCTATCAGATTTGAGTGACAGGTTGTTTTCATTATTACAAAACATTAATTACGTTTAATATAATTATCCGCAATACTTCTTGTCTGCCAAATTTGAGTGATGTATTGTTATTATATACTTGTCAAATGACATACATTAATCTCTGCTGGAAATGAAATACCAAAACTCTTTCCGTGAGAAAAAAAGTTACAATATCAATTAACAAAATAATTACTTGTATATTGTATATATATTGCTAAATATTAATATAAAATATAATACATTTCGAATGAAAGGAATTATTTAATAAAATTACAGTTATACATCTTAAGCAAACAAATATTAACTACCAATAAAAAAGCATTTATAGAAAAATATAATAAGAACTGACTGGTTCTTGAGAAAATCCTTTATTTTTTTCATTGTGACTGTGCTCGTTTTATCACCAATTTCGGCATGAATCTGATAAGAAAACTTCACTTTAATGTTTGTCCCTATAAGAAAATATTGATTCCCTTATAGATTATTTCAAGAAAATAGTGCGCATATGTCTTACAAGAGAATACGTATTAGTCTTGCTGTTAGAACACTCCTAGTCTTCAAAACACTAATATAGCAACAGCCCGTTACTGTTGTATTCATGAGAGTTACGAATTACATTTTTTTTACGAAATTGATAATTAAATATAGTTAAATTTGCGAGTTAATTAAATATAGTAATAAGCAAATTTATTATTTTATTTTAAAGGAATACGAATGAATGTATATGAATATCTTAAATAAAATTTAACTTCACATAAGTACTTAATTCTAATGCAAATATTATATTTATTATTTTAGTTCTGTGCTTTGATGTTATTGACTGTTTAATTCATCTATTTTACAATGGAAAATTACAACATATGGAATATGTAATAAACCTTATCTGCTGGACATATCCAGCTTGAATTGCCCTATGTAATTGGCTTGAACCAGTATACAAACTGATAAAATCTTTTTCATGAATTCAGAGGTGGAACCGTCATGGGAGAAACGTTTCATGGAAAACATTAGTACTTTTCATTTCTTACTTAAGGCAATGGATTCTAGTTTTATTTTCAAAGATTACAAAAGTAGCTTTAGGGATTGACATAAGAATTTTTTTTTTTCGAATTAAAAATCTCTTCCAAAAGCATTGTATTAAACAATAATTTTTTTTTAATTTGCATGAAACGATTCACTAACTGTATTCATTATGTGAAATTAAATATAAAATTTCTTTATTCGAAAATGAAATTATTAAATATGTTGGTTATTAACATATATGATCCAGCTTTATCTGGTTTAAATTTGAAGTTAGTCACTATTCATTCATTCATTTAAGTTTAAAAAACTAATTTTTAATGATTTTCAGATAAAAACAATGCATTCAGAAAAGTAGACTCTAAAAAAAGTAGTCGTAAATTAGATTCTTAAAAGTAGCTATTAAGTTAGAAGAAATGTTAAACATTCAACTTTACTTTATTTTTTTAAGAATTAAAAGGAAAAATTATGATATAATAAAGAAAAAAGGAATGCTTAAAAATATGTACAGCAATTAATAGTTTATATAATTTAGAATTAAAACTGTAAAATAAAATATAATTAAACCAATTATGAATATATGGTAGCAAATACAAGACTAAATTTTCAATGAACAAATTATTTCTTTTCAAAATAATTTTTGATCAAAATATAATTCTATTTCAATATAAATACACTAAATGCGTAAGTCTAAAACTGTCAAACATATTTTTGGTATTTACCAATGATAAATAAAGAACTTAGTTATAATTAATTAACTGACTACTTGTATAAAATCCTTAAATATAATAACGAATACTATAACAAAATTTCATCTAAAGAATTATTTTTTATAGAAAATAAATTCTCGATCAAAGTGCATGCAACTAAATCTAATATATTTGTTCTTGACTTGAATCTGTATGATTAATTTTGTTTTCATAAGTAAAAGCTTTATTACATTTTTTTTTTTCATGAACAATGTGAACACTTTTATTTACAAACAATTTACCATGGCAGATGAATTGGCACTCCTTTATCGACAAAACTCGTATAACTTACAACTTACTAGAACAAGATGTTACTCGAATCCCAATGAGAAACTTAACCCCAACATCTTATAGACAGAACAATGAAATTAATTAACTATAAAAAATAAATATTTTGTGTGTCAAATAAAAATTAAAATTAAAAAATTAGATTACATGAGAGGTGAGCAGGATTAAAATTAATTTTTAGATTACATAAGCGATGTGCTAATTAACAGTATCAGATACCATCCCTCCTATATTTTACAGTAATTCATCATGTGTTAGACAAGACACCCCTAAAGGGCAAAAGACTTTGTATAAATTGGAACAGAATCTAAAAAATTACATCACTGTTGCTCAGAAGAATCATTAGACAATCATGAAGGTGAGTTTTTGTTCCTAAGGTACGGTTGAATACTTTGATGTTTGAATACTTTTAATTTATTTTAATAAAAATTTATACCTACTCTGTAAACTTTTAGAAAAGTAAAGAACATCTACTTTTTATTAAATGATTAACTTTATATGTTATTGTAAATAGATTTATAGATAAAAGTTTTTATTAAATTAATATTTATGTATTAATTAAATCCATCAATGTATAATTAAATGAGTATGTTAGTAAAATAAAGTTCATATAAATTTAAAAAAAAAGGTTTTGCATTTAAAACTTGTATAAAAATAATTATTTTCATATTTAATTAAAATTTTTGTAATAATTTGTCTGGAAAATATTCTTATTTAAATAAATGCTAGTTTTTTTATTTAGTTGCATGAAATTACTGCATAAGAAAATAAATAAATCCTGATGTTCCTTAGCTTAACAATTTTTAATAAAATATAACTTTATTAAAATATTTAATAAACTTTATAAGCATATAAAAGTTAATTAAAATTAATTTATAAGCATGAAACAATTAATTTCTTGCGCTATCATTAAAACTGCAAAATCTATTTGAAAATAACGCATGTTTATGTATTTTTAAAAATTATTAACAGTCAAAATATTCCACTTTTAGTTATTATCTTAAAACATTTTTCTCTTTTTAAAAATTCAATTTCAAAATCAACCAAATGGATTTTATTTATATAATTATTTGATATACAATTAGTAATAAATATTTTAAATTTAATTTGCTTTTAAACCATTATTATTCATTTATAATAATCTTATCTCGTTGTAATATTTGCCTTTATACCATTATTACCACGTTAGGTTCTCGTTCTCTTTAGTGTTTTGGCGATTGGCTACTCTACGCCTATTACACCAGTTGCAGTTAGTGCTGGTGACAGTACCCAATACAAATCTGAAGACGTAAGAATTTATTTTGGTTTTATTATTGTGTTAATAATATTACAGCAATGCTTATTTTGGTATCACTAATTATTTCAAATGCATGACGAAAACGCCAAATGTATATTTTTATGTTATTTATGGTGCAGTCTATTAATTAGTAATGAACGTACTACATAAAATATTATGTATAAGTAATGCATGTATAAATTAATAAGTACGTATAAAGTAATGAAATTTGGGTATTTAATTTTGCATTTTATATATGCATACATATATATATATAATTATGGAAATATTTTTGATAAGTTATAACGATTTTGCCTTATCAAAATGTTTTCCATCAAATATTACATTTTTTTTTGAGTATTTTTTATTGTTTATGATTCAAATTGCAATACTTATTTTTAGAAGTTTTTTTTCAAAAGAACAAATAATTTCTAATTACATTATAGAACTAACGAATCAATGAATTTATGGATAGATAAATTGATGAATTATCACTGTAATTTAATTTTGTTCATTTATTTTTACTTCTACATAACAGTATTTTATATGTCCTGAATAGAATTTTGGAAACTATAACTTCGGATACAATGAGGCTCATCTTTCTGGTGGAACTTTCCGAAAAGAATCTGGAGATGCCCTTGGTAACAAAATTGGATCCTATGGTTTGCAAGAAGCTGATGGCAGAACACGAATTGTTAACTACATTGCTGATGCTAATGGATTCCGAGTGGACATCAAGACAAACGAACCCGGTATCGAATCTAAGGACTCAGCTTCAACTTCCGTCAACAAGGCTGTCTATGCAGCTACAGATTTAGCCCCTGAATCACCAATCACCTATGATGTAACTAAATCACCAGATTTAGTCCCTGAATCACCAATCACCTATGATGTAACTAAATCTCCAGATTTAGTCCCTGAACCACCAATCACCTATGATGCAACCACATCACCAGATTTAGTCTCTAAATCGCCAATCACCTATGATGTAACCACATCACCAGATTTAGACTCTAAATCACCAATCGCCTATGATATAGCCACATCACCGGCTAAAATGAGCATATCGGCACCTGGAGTTTATTCCTACGCAAATGTTCCATCAACATATAACACATATGCAACAACTTCTGCATTTTTGCCCCCTTCATATCAATATGTTCCAGCGAACACCAACGCAGCTGCCGTCACACCTATCTCATATTTAATTAACCCGTCACTGCATAAAACAGTACCAGAACAAGTGCTTACTTATGTAAATGCACCAGCATCTGTACCTTATAGAAATTATGAACCTATTCTTGTATATGCAAGTTCAGCATATCTTTAAAGAAAAACATCACTGTAGAATTTAACTTGTGTTTTGGAAATCACTGAGTTGTACATGGTTTTTGGTTAATTTGTATAGCTTGGTTCTAGCTACATTTGTCACATTTGCTTATGAAATTTGCTGGAACTTATAATTTTTAAATGATTTTCCAATAAAATTCCAAATCTACCTCGAAAAATTGCCTATTTTTTTACAAAAACTTTCACAATTGTTTTTTTCAATATTTCCAAAATTTTATCCTAATAAAACTCTTACTGAAATATATTTGATGCATTATACCTTAATTGAAAAAATGCTATTTAAAACGATATCATCACAAGCTTTTTTATTTTTTACATTCTTTGGAAGAATAAAAGTATACAAACTTTTCGGGTGCAAAAAAATTGTTTAATTAATTTTTTTTTTATAAAATTGATAATTGAAAGTTCGTTTAATAATCATGATGAAATGTGTTATTAGATAAATATAGAAGCATTGGTGTTTCTATTGAAATTTAAACATATTAAAGTAATACAAAATAAACTTTAACACAAAAATAATTTATGCCTTTAGCATTTTTAAAAGCTTGAATAATAAAATACAATCAAACCTGACTTTAATAAACTTGTTAATTTAGGAAAGTAATTATAAAAGAGCATTTCCATTGTCAAGGAATAAAAATCATTTTAAATCGTTTTCTTTAAAACCATCTAACACAGTAAATTTTCCACGATTATTGCTTTAAAAATATTTCAAAACTATAATAACTTACTTCAGTATATACTTGGTTCTACATGAGTGGCATTTCTGTTACTGTATCAAATGTCGTATATTTGCCAAAATAATATATTAAAACTCTTCATTACACTTAAAATATGTATCGTAACACAAAAAAAGTAATGCGAATAAAAAATAGTTGATAAATATTTTGTTAATTCGCAATTTTCATGGTAAAAAAAAATATATATATTTTGAGCAATCGTAAGGCTTAGTGTTCTTGAACTATAGAAAATACATTCTTATAAAATATTTCTATGCAGTACCACTACAGTGACATAATTTTACAGTATCATGTTGAATTACAAATTAAAAAAAATGGTAGAAAAAGCTGAAATGGTTTCTTTTAATTTAATAATGAAAAAATTCCAGTTAATGAATTTTAAAATTTATTCATTTTAAAATGAATATTTTCCATTTTTTTAAATTAGTTATTATACCAACTCAAGATGAAGTTCTTCTAGTTGTTATAATTGATTTTAGCATTTTAATTTTTGATGCTGAATATTTTCTTATCAATTAATTTATTTATGGTTTTATATTCCTTTTAAACTCTTTAAAATTTTTTGTTTTGTTATCATTTTCTTTTCCCAATGCTTATAAAGCTTAATTGGCATTAGTATCATTAGGATAATACGTTTGAAAAATTGCTTTGCTATATACTTAAGTATTACTTTTAGGTATAAATCCTTATTAAAATAAATGGAAAATATTGAAACATAATACTTAGAATGATTTGAACACTGACTATATAATTATGTTTTCAATGAAAAGCAATATAACTTTCGAAACTTTGCTCCAATTTATACAATTCTTTACTCTTCCTACAATGTTCTTCAATACAATACGATGTTCTTCAATACAATTTTCTACAATGTTTTTCTTACAATGTACTTTATTCTTTAGGGTTGTCCAACCCTAAAGTGTATTGTTGGTTGGAGTAAAGAACAATGTTGGCAGTCCAGTACTTGATGAATTACTTTAAGAAAAAGATGAGTAGTATATAATACCGATCATTAGCACAACGCTCATATCATCTTAAGACTTTTTAAGTATTCTGCAACACATTAGTGTACAATAATTTTAATTGTCCTATATAATTTACATTTTATGTTTATATATTTTGGTTCTGAACATCTTAAATATTTTGATAACATCTTGAAAAATTGAACTGTAAATAACAAAACATAATTGCAAATTTCTGTTTTGAAGTAATATAAAATTCATTGTTTACAAATAAAAATCAGACGAAGAAAATAAATTCCTTATCTCTTAAACATTTTGTGAAAAAAAGGAAAAAATAGGAATTAGTTTCAACACAAACATTATGATCAAGGCTCAGCAAAACTTCTGTCGTAATTTTAATTGCACTGAATAAAATTTAATCGAGATAAGCAAAATAGTATTGGAAAATGTAAAAGGCACATTAAATTTTCTGATAAATGTCACCTTTCAAGATCAGTGATATCTGAATCATTTGATACTTCTGAAGCAACACTCTTAGCTTTTATGACGTCGATGTCATTGACATCTATTTTCACTTCTTCTGTCAAAAAAAAGTAATTTCGGGTCAAAAGACAAACAGTATTGAAACTAAAAGACACCACAAAGGTGAGAAGAGAATCCAGAACACAACAAAAGCCAAAAATTCTCACGAGATGACATACAGAAAGAAGAAGAAAAAAAAGAAAAAAAGCACCACAACAAAAGGAGGAAGAACAGTAGCACCGACATCAACACCAAAGTGTCTCTGTATATTTCAGGAAGAAGAAAAAAAGAAAACCCTTTCACTTCTATCGGATTCCAGTATTGCCACACTAACCCAAAATGGCTCAAAGCTTGCGCATTACAATGGGTGATAAACTGCCTCGCTTGTGTGCCTCTGAGGACCGATTACCAGTGGGGACAAGATCGTAAATAAGAACTTAAGAGTCCCTTTTCCATTGGAGAGCAACAATGGAGAGGTATAGCTTAATACCAGAAATGTGGAGTGTCGGTTGACGCAGAAGGTCGAATTTTAACTCCGCTGACCTTCCATTTAATGACGTGACACCAAAATGCTTGAATACTTGACTGAAAATATGCAAGATGACTAAGTTTTGTTTCGATTGGTAGAAAAGGGGGTTTCGTGACGTCACTTGAAAAAAATTCGTAGTGAGCACAGGTGGTGGGATTTATAAGGAGCAACTGAATATTCGAAAGTCAGTTCGCTTCTTGCAACTGAACAGTGGGTGACATGAAGGTGAGTGTTCTGCCTTGGATATCTCAGCCCTCACTGGCGAGTTTAACCTAAGTCCTGCGCACACCAATGGATATCATATTAGTTTTTGGCGGTTTTTCGTTTTACCAATCTCAAAGCGAAACTTCATTTTAAATCGCAATTAAGTGCCTTTCATTATATTTTGGCAGTTTTTGCTTATCAATTTTGAGCAAGGATTCAATTTTACAAACGATAATTGAATGCGATTTAAATTAATAAACTTTTAGGAAGTAATCCATTGCGTTATGTGAAGGATGTATTTCTATGAAGTTATGGTCTTATAATTTATTTTTACTTAGTTTTCAATTGTCTGTTTTAATACTGATAAGATCTTAACTGATACGGATAACTTGATAACTTCATCTGAAATCGAAATTAAGTGTCTTTCATTATATTTTGGCAGTTTTTGCTTATCAATTTCGAGCAAGGATAAAGCATTCGAGCAAGGCTTTACAAACGATAATTGATAACTATTTAAATTAATCAACTTTTAGGAAGTAATCCATTGCGATATGTGAATAATATATTTCTGTGAAGTTTTGATCTTAAAATTTATTTTCACGTAGTTTCCAATTATCTGATTTTGTATTGATAAGATCTTAAAGGAAATTGATCATATTTATATTATCAGAACATATTTATAATATCAATGCTAGCTAGGTATAGTATCAGTGTGTATATAATAATCGGTTTTTGATTATCCTTTCTACGACTTTTTCTAAATAGCTATATTTTCTGGCAAATGAGCTTTAATTAATGGATATACACGCTTGATGTAATAAGAAAATAAGCAAAAAACAGAATTAAATTTCCTTGTTCTTAATTTAATTAAAATTTAATTGAAGTACATTTTAATAGAATAATTACATATTGATTGTATATATTTCCTATAATATTTCTATTTGATAGTCTACGAGATATAAAGAATTTTATTAGTTGGATTTTATGTTTTACTAAACGATGTTCGGCATTTCAACTTATTAAAAATCTAAGTTAAATTATTAGTAAATATATGTTTATTATATTGAATATAATAAATAATTTTACAACAGTATTAAGACTACTTAAGAAAATTTTAATTTCTGTTGAACTAGCCATATAATATTTAATAAATAAAATCTAATTAATGAGGTAAATATTTTAATAAAAATATAAATTTATATATTTGAATTCTATTATAAGAAATACTACAAAATACATATTTCAACTAAAACTAATTTATTTAACTTTAATTAAAAATAATTTATTTATTTATTTAATTGGCACCTGCAAATAGTGGTTTTTGGTTGTTTTATTGAAGTTTTCATTAAAATATTTAATTATCCATCATGTTGTATAACATTTCATTTCATTTTGTAATAAAAGAATATAATTCTTAATAATATGCATTTTATAAATATTGTTTCTTATACCTTGACAGGCTTTCATAGTTCTCGCTGTAATATCTTGTTGCCAAGCAGCTATCATCTTGACACCAAAGAATCCTGATGACGTTGGAGCTGCTGTAACATTCAATAACCAAGATGTAAGCATTACATCTTTCAAATTATTTTGAAATTTCAGTTTAACAATTTTTTATTAAGAAAATTTAATATTATTTGCTATTATAAATTACTGTAAATTTGAAATGAGTATTTCTAATAAATTGTTATTGGGGAACTGTACTGGAGATCGACGTGTTACAAAATGTTAAATATATTCTTGATTGGATGATACACATTTTTCGATTTTTAATTTAATTTAAAGTACCTTTTATTTATATATTTTGCGTAAATATAATTTTAAATACTTCCGAATACTAATATTTTCTTTTGCGTATGAACAATTTCTGCAAAAAAAAAGGTTAATATAATAAGTTTCATGATTATTTAAAATAACATAAAATATTATTTCAAAATCTTTTAAAAATGCGATTAACTTGCAATTGTAATTATACTGCATGGTTGGAATTTTTAATTTTCTTTCTCAAGTAAAGAGTCTCTGAAAGTGCTTTCGAAGCCAAAATATTAAAAACAAATGTTACAAATGTTAAAATATCGATATTTTAGGTAAATTTTAATATAAATATATAAATTTAATCAAAAGTATTAAAATTTTTTGTCATAATGATCGTATAGCAAATTATGATTTATTGAGATTTTGATTAATTTACAGAAATCAAACAAAATATTTCATCCTATTTACAATGACGAAAAATTAAAATTTAACTTTTCAAACCCCAATTATTTTCATTTAAGTTATTAATTATTTTAAATACTTCTTCTTAGGCTGTCGGAAGTTACGATTTCGGTTACCACGAAGGTCATCCATCAGGTGCATCTTTCCGAAGAGAATCTGGCGACGCATTTGGCAACAAAGTTGGCTCTTTTGGCTTAAGAGATGCTGATGGACGATTAAGAGTAGTTAGATACGTGGCTGATGCTAACGGATTTCGAGCTGATGTAACCTCTAATGAACCTGGTGTCGCTCCACAAGATCCAGCTTCAGCTACCATCAACAAACCGGCCATACTACCAGCTCCTGTAGTACCAGTTGCACCCGTTGCTTTACCACCACCACCTCCTCCTGCAGTATTTCTGCCACCACCAAAACCTCTGCCACCTCCACCACCACCACAGTATAATTATATCTATTCAGATGTTGGACCAATTGGCCCACCTCCACCCCTCCTCCACCCCCACCAGCCTATTATGCTCCCCCACCCCCACCACCTCCCCCACCAACATATGCAGTATCTTCTCCTGTAGCCATACCACCTCCATCGAAGCCTTTTGGATTTGCAGCTTATGGACCACCTCCACCACCACCACCACCACCACCACCTCCACCTCCAGCGTACTACAACAATCTAGTTCAAGGAAAAGGGTATGTCAGTGCTGTAAGAAACTACGGTAGTTTCCTCCCTCCATTTGCTGCTGCACCTCCACAATTTGGCTATCTGAATGCAAAATCCCCTTTTCAACCTCTTTCGTATCCATTATAACAGCATGAATCTCTAGCTTAATAAGAAATGTTTTCCTGTAGCTTGCAAAAAAACGCTATATGCTAAGATGGTGCTAAATGAGGTAACAATAGTTTGCAGATGAATCTCATTAGCTAACCATTACAATGTAAGATGCAGGGAATAATGTTTAAAGTTGGTTATAATTGAAGTCATATTTTGAAGCAATGCATTTTTTTAGTGAATCGAATAAATCATTGATCATCTAAACAATTTTGATCAACTGCAATTTACTGTACGGATTTGTTAAGAAAAGTTTGATAAATTTCACTTAAAACATTTTTTAATTTAAAATAGAAAACATTTGCTTTTATGAGAATTTATTTTTATTCTTTAATATTATTGCGTCAATTTGAGTCACTTCCACAAATTTAAGATAGTGTATAACTTCTTCAAAATTAATATTCGTTTATCTATCGTA
Source organism: Caerostris darwini (assembly GCA_021605075.1). Taxonomy (NCBI): domain Eukaryota; kingdom Metazoa; phylum Arthropoda; class Arachnida; order Araneae; family Araneidae; genus Caerostris; species Caerostris darwini. The sequence continues at coordinate 107,576 of BPLQ01010557.1, read as the reverse complement.
ACATGCCTTAATTGAACATATATGTTCCATAAAAATATTCATCTACAATTATTATAGAAAAAAAATAATTTTCATGCATACATTTTAATATAACAGTATTTTTGTTATATAATACATATTGGAAAAAAGGACGATAAATTAAAATTGAAACAATTTCAGGATTTGGTTACAATATAGAATATAATAAGTTTGTTATCTATACTTTTAAATACGTATTTTACTCTTCGATTCTTAATTTTTTTCTTTTTTCAATCAATAATAACTATCCATAATCTGTGGTTTGCCCCTTAATTCCCCAATTTTCTCCTTTAATCCGTAAATTCCTCTTAATTCCTGAATTTCTTCTTTAATCCGTAAATTCCCCTTAATTCCTCAATTTTCTCCTTTAATCCGTAAATTCCCCCTTTCATTTCATAAATTCCCTTTAATCTTTAATTTAAAAGTTGATTTACGTCTATTCAAAAGATGATTTATGCCCATTCAAAAGATCTTTTATGTCGATTTAAAAAATTAATTGTATCTATTACTTTTTTTCTACTTTAACTTCGTAATTTAACTTGTGCATTTTTATAAATATGAAAAACTATTATCATTATTAATCTTTTAATATTAAATATCTAAATTATTAGCATCCTGTTGCTATATATGAAATTACTGATTTATTTTAATCATAAATTAATTCTATAATTCTTATTATTTCTATAGATATAAACATTCCTATCTTTAATTTTATAAAGTCTTTTCGATTTTGATGTTTCCTAAAGTGCCTTAATGATAAGTACCTTGATAAGTTGATGATCAGTGATTTTCATGTGTCTTGGTCTAGGGTAATTAGGGAATTCAGTAATTATTTTTATTAATTTCTTTTCCTATCATGCTTTGCAGGTTGCTTCGGTCTTATCTATAATAAGTGAAGTCTAGTTTGTATCGTTTCTCGCATGTAACATTTCTAAGCCATAGGTGACTACTCTGCAAGAAATTGTTCATATGAGGTGAAGTTTAATTTTGATGAATAAAAGAACTCAGGTGCTTAAAAAATCCATACTTTAATATTTTGTGAAAAGCAATGAAGTATATTTAGCAAAATAATATATTTATATTACAACCTTTTATAAAATCCTTACGTCTTTTTAATTTATATTCTGTTTTACTATTTTGAATCTTTGTCAATGATTTATTTCATCTTTTATTGGATAAAATATAATTATATAAATTGTTTGAATTTTGTATTATTTTTATATAATAAAATTTTTGTGTTCAATATTCTTAAAAAACTTTCCTTTTCAAAAAATACCCATGGATATAAATTTGAATTTATTTTAAATGTAGTCGGTAAAGTACATCAAAAGTATATTTACCATCTTGTGGTGCAATGTGATAGCTTGAAAATGTTTCGTTCTGTGAATGTTTATTTTTTATTTATATATTTGAGAAAATAAAGATTTTTTTATTTACCTTTTGTATATTCTTTGTGACTACTAAACAAATTATCACTTTTAATGTACTGATATCTTGAAAACAAATTTCCTAATACAATTTTTCTAATCATAAAACATAAAATTGTCTGAAGTTCTTTATTTTTTTATTTAAATATTATAAAAACAAACAAAATTATGAAAAATTATAGTGTATTTTAATAATTATGTCATTTTTCAATGAGGTCGTATATAATCTACACAAAATACAAACAATTATGCAGACATTAACGACAGACACAGATTTTTTTGAGAATATTTTTATTTTTATTTTTCATTTAAAATTTCAACAATATTTAAAATACATATATTAAAAAAGATACATAAATGCAAATCAGTTGGAAAAGTGTCAATACAGAGAAGTCTTATAAAAATTCGAGTCTTATAAAAGCATCTATAAATAACGATTTATATTCATTTCTTTCTTTTGCGTTGGATTGTAAGCATGGGCAGATTTCTTTAACTCTTATTTTAAGTATTCATTCGTGGGTGAAGCATGAATAGATTTCTTTGACTCTTATTTTAAGCATTCACTAGAGGGTGAGAAAGAAAAATAAATATATTTTCATTGTTTCAGAAGAAAAAGGAAATAATAAGGAAGAAGAGAAAAGCAGTAAATAAATCGTTTCTTTTCAATGAATTGTTTTCATAAGAAAAGCAAAAGCTGAATATGCAGAACATGCATGTTTAAAAGCAGCAGATGAAGCGACAGTTAAGATCTACAATTTTACCACAAAGCTTGAAAGATTTTTGCTGGTAAAAATTTACTGAAAAGCGTTCACAACATTGCAAGGAACTAAGCTCCATAAAAGAATCCACTGAATAAATTTGATTATGCCTAGCTATGGTATAAGTTAAAACCTGAAATAAATATTATGATTGAAGATGAAAATCTCAGTGAACTATTCTAAGTATTTTGTAACTGTAAACTTTGGCCATGCAGAGGAAATTAAAAACTTATTACGTTATTTTTCAATTTAATAATGGTATGCGAATCCGTGGTGGGGAGCGGCTAAATGGTGACCGGCATAGGCCATTGGAGCGTGAGCCACTAGATTATGGCCAGCATAGGCAATTGGAGCTGGGGCAGCATATGCAACTGGATGAGCTGGTGCTGCATATGCAACTGGATGAGCTGGTGCAGCATATGCAACTGGATGAGCTGGGGCATAAGCAATTGCTGAAGCTGCAGGTGCAACAACAACTCCGGCTTTGTTGATGGCAGTATGTGCTGGGTCCTTGGGTTCGACTCCTGGTTCGTTAGTCTTGATATCAGCACGGAATCCAGCTGCATCGGCTACATAGTTGACAATTCTGACTCGACCATCAGCATCGCGGAGACCATAAGAACCAGCAACATTTCCGTGGGCATCTCCAGATTCTTTTCTGAAGGTTCCTCCAGTTAGATGTCCTTCATCATAGCCGAAGTTGTAATTTCCGAAATTCTACGTAAAAAAGAAAAAAAATTAATTGAGATATTAAAATATTTTTACGACATGTATTTTTGAAATGCAATATTAAGTACATAAACAACATTTTTTCTCTTTCCTTTTATTCTGACAAAGCTTTTAAATCTCCTTTACAACAGGATCCAGAGGGAGCTACCCATATTACGAGAAAAAAATATATTTAGTTTACCTCGATAATCTTTTTTATAAGGATTAGTTTTTCTTTTTAAAACAACTTTGCTGATTTTTTTATTTTTATTTTAAGTTATTTTCATTAATGCAGGGACAGCTTTTTCCTTTCCTTATTTAATCTTTCGATATTTTCTAGAGATTTCGCAAATATTTTTCTTATTGTTCACCTTCTGTACCTCCAAAAGTAAATTTTACGGAAATTTCCCTGCCTCCATCGTGTGTACATTCAATTTCACCCACATCTTTCTCAACTCAACTCAAGCTAACTCAACTCAACTCAGCTCTAGGCACAATGATGTGGTGTGTTGCAGTACTAGCAGTAGTAATGCTGGTATACTCGAAAATTTTTATGTAGTTTTGTTTTCTGCAAAACTGTAACTACATGTAGAAAATATAATGTGCCTCTACATAACGTATCTTTAAAGCCTTTCATGTATCAGAAAATAATAGGTTTACATTGACATAGTTGGGAATTCCTTTAATGACAATTTGATGGTTCAGTAGATTCATAGTTGACAATTCAACGTTTTATAACTGGCATATTTTTTTTTAATTTTTACTTTTGTTCATTTAATTAAACTTTTATATGTACAAAAATAATCATTCATTTCATTCAGATGGAAAATAGTTTGCTCCTTAGTGGATTAAGGATGACAAAATTGCAACGGTTTTGAATACCTAAGCGCTCTCATTCTTTTTCAGTATTCTGAATTGAATCGCAATTTTTGAATTATAGACTCATTAGCAATCAGCTCTTAAAGCAAAATGATACGTCGACCTTTACAACTAAGCGATTTTGCACTATTAAATACAAACTTGGTTTGCTACTCTTACCTATTGATAATGCATTTTCAAGAAAAATTTCAATAGCTTTTACTACTTATATTCGCTTTTTATAGGTTTTAATAATAAATGATTAATATGTATTTACCAGGACATTCCCAAACTAAAGAAAGGGAAAAAAAACACTTTTTCAAATTTTAATATTATACTCAATTATGGCAATTACCATAGAAGGTATAGAAAACATTACTGAAAATTTTTGAGATCTCTTAAATCAAGAGAAGAAATTTGGGATTAGTATTACTTTTATGTTTGTTTATTAATAGAAGAAAACATTTCAATTATTATACAATTCGTTTTTAAACTTCAAGTTTCACATTAAAATTATTATTTTTTATGGCCAATTTTCATGTGTTGCTATTGTCGATGATTTACCTAGTCCCTTTTTTGTACAAATTTTCCAATTACATCACACACACTTTGAGGTAAAATATAAAAAAAAAAATTAAAAAAAAATATTGCAGTATTTTAAAGTAGTGTGATTTTTGTTGAGTTAAATATAAAAAAGCATATCTATACAAGGAGTGTAGTAGCATAATAATAAAATGTGCCGTATATATTTTCGGTTTCAGAAATGCCTTAAAACAAAAATTTCTGTTACCGTAAATTTTAATTAAGAATCTTACTATAAAATTAAAAAAGTAATGAATTCATAAAAAATACTTACATCTTGGCTTCTGTACTGAGAGCTTGCACCTGTACCAACCACAGCAGGATGGTGGAGCAATGCTGGTGTTGCTTGGCAGGCAGCGACCAAAGCGAAAAGAATGAGAAACTGTAAAAATTCCCAAAATTTCAATAAAAATTATATCGATTCCATTTCACTATTTTAGAATTTTTATAAAATTGAATAATTGAATCCATATATCTGATATGCATAAAATTGTATACATTACTAATAAACAAAACAATTCTTCAAAAAAGCAAAATTTTGAAAAAAATTTTCATAATTTTAAAAGTCTTTAATTTAAATTGATTCTTTCAAATTACTTACATAATTAAACCCCATTACCGTATCACTGAGTTATTTAATGTACATATTTTATTCATATTTTAAGTAAACTTTATTTTATAATTATTATAGCTATAATTTTTCTTATATGACTTAAACTTCTACATTCACTTTAATTTGAAAAAGAAACAAAAGATTTCTAAATTTTACTTTAAAGAATTATAAGAACAGTTTCAATTCATATTTTTCTACATAAAACAGAAAAAAAAATAATAACATAATTTGTTACACTATAATAGAAATAACAAAATCTTCTAATTTTGGGATTAATATAATTGCTTTAATGAATAAGCCCTTTTATTATCTATCATATAAAATGATATACTAAATATACGGTCATAATAATAAATATTGTTTTTATTTTGGGAAAATGCTTTAGTAAGGTAAAGATAAATCCACTTTATAATCTATCATATAATATGAGATACTAAATATATGGACATATAATAATAATTATTATTATTTGCTGAAAATGCTTTACTAAGGTAAAGATAAATCCACTTTATAATCTATCATATAATATGAGATACTAAATGTATGGGCATTTAATAATCATAATTATTATTTGTGGAAAAAGATTTACTAAGGTAAAGATAAATCTTTATAATCTTATAACTTTGCTAGAAATTTTTTTAAGTCCTTTAAAAAGAGCTAAATCAGAAATGGTTTGATCGAAGCCTTACCTTCATGTTTGGTTTAGAGCTAGTTGTTGTCTGAACAGATTCAACTACTGATATTTCTCACAGTGACCACTCTCACTTATATACTTTGTCCAGTGTCTATGGGCAACAGGTGTGTCCAATACGGAAGCTCACGTGGTTTGGGAGATGGCCGAGAGGGTGTAGCCCCTTGATACCGTTTGATTCTGAAGGTCACTGGAAAGATTCCTCACGTTCGACTTCGTTACGAGGTCGATTAGAAAGCAGGTCTTTTTCATCATTTCCCACTCCCTCCTTGAACTTCTTTTTCGTTCTTTTTATTTTTTATTGGATAATCCCTTTTCTATCACACTTTTTTTTTGGCTTTCTCTGATCCTATTCTATTGTCCGTTTTCTTCTCTTTGTTAAGATGGCTTTTTGGTAAGGAAAAAATTGATGTAAAAATTAACAAACCCTGTAATTCTGTAAATTAATAAATGGTGAGGATGATTTGAAAAAAAAATTTTTTGAGGAAAAAAATTACATGTTTTTCTTTGCTATCATTTGAAGTTATATGAAGTTTAATTAATAACAGAGGTGAAGTAAAATAAGTAGTATATTTAAGAAACTAGAGATACTCAAATTTTTATTTACAAACATTTTTTTGATATTTTAAAAATATTTCCTCTTCTTATCTCCTTTTTCCAGCTGTTTTATATCTGTATTAAATAAATAGTTAGATTATAGTAGGGTAATAGTATTATATTCATTAAAGAAATAGGGACACACACACACTTATATATATATATATATATATCCTGTAATTCTGTTAATTGATCATTAATAAATGGTGAGGATGATTTTTTAAAACAATTTTGAGGAAAAAAATTACATGTTTGTCTTGGCTATCATCCAAAGTTATATGAAGTTTAATTAATAACAGAGGTGAAGTAAACTAAGTAGTATATTTAAGAAACTAGAAAATCCCCTAAAATTTTTGGGGAATTAAATTAATAAAAATAATAAAAATTTCGTAAATATTCATTTCTTCTTATTTTAAAAATATTTCCTTTTTTATCTCATTTATTCCATCTGTTCTCAATTTGTTTATCTGTATTAAATAAACAGTTAGGCAACAGTAGAGCAACAGGTTTATGTTTATTAAAGATATAGGAACACACAAACAACAGAGAAGTAAAATAAATAGTATATTTAAGAAACTAGAAAATTAATCTTAATTTTTTTTTTGTAAATATTTTCTTGATAGTTTAAAAATATTTTCTTTTTCTATCTCATTTTTCCATTTTCTATTATGTGATAGTAGAGCAACAGGATTATGTTTATTAAAGATATAGGAAGTATTAAATATACATGAATTATTAGTTTATATAGATAGGTTTATTATATCTATATATGCATTTTGTTTTAAAGTTGATTTTCACTCAGAAAGTATTACAAAAAATGATTTCTAGCAGGTTTTTCATTTTTTTCTTCGTTTTCATATTTATCTTTTGGATGCAAAAATAAGTAAATAAACTTCAAAATTTAGCAAATGGGCCTTAATATTCAGATTTTTGCTGACAATTTTGATTATAGGGGGAAATTGCATGTTTGTTTCTGTTATCAATGCTACTTCTTAACACATACGACATAATTCTTTTGCATCGTAAATATTAGCTTGAATAACAGAAATGAAGTTAAAACAATGTATATAAATTTAAAAAAAAACATTTTAAGTTTTCTTCTGATAAACAGTACAATATTTTCAGTGACAATTTCTCTGCCCATTTCCATTTTTTGATTTATTTGATTTATTTGAAAAATACAAAATTTAAAAAATTGAATTACATTGATTAAAAGTTCAGGGTTATATTGTTTATTTAAAATTGTTATGAAGAAATCAGTTTACTAGAAATCTATATTTTGAATTAAATCATAAAAATGGGAATAATAGTAATAATAAATATGCATAAATAAAGTTGATTACATCGAAAATGTGCATTTATCCAAATCATGAAGTCTAAATAAACATTACGAATAAAAGGATGTTGCATATTTAAGAAGCAAATCATTTACATTATAGTTACATGCATTTGCAATTTTTTATAGAAGAATTCACAGATTTTCATTGCTATAATTATTTAATTCAAATGTAAAAAGTTATTCATAAGGATTTGATAAAAAACACAAATTTTATATCGTCAATATCCTTTCTAATTTACATCTTTACCTTTTACAACATTCACATATGATTTTATGTAATTAAGTAATTAAATTTTATGAACCGAAAATATATTTTATGAGTAGGTAATATATTCATATTTTTATACAAAAATTGATACTACGAGAAATACGATAATTGATAAACTTATGTACGACTATCATCATGAACATGAATCATAATCATATGACTTTAATATGAATAATAAATAATGCGAATCACATGAAATTCCTACACGAATCACCCTTCAGTGAGTTGTTCCTGGCATATATAATTGAAACATGAGACCAATTGACCTTAAAGAAGGTGTTTTTTAATTTGCATTAACTTCAGAAACTTCAATGTCAATTAATTTCATTATTTTTAATATTTTGTATTTATATCGGCTACTTTTTATATTTATAACATAAATGATGACTTAAAAACGAAATTAAACATCCTGTTCTCAAAAATTAAACTTTAAATATCGGAAATGTTCCAAATTCCTTCATTTGTTTCGATTTTATTTAAAAACAAGTTACATAAAAAAAAATTTTAAAGTCAATTCCTACTTAATTTATTCACATGTTTCATTTTCCATTTTGTTCCCTCCTTGACTCAGACTAGAACCCAGAATGAAAAAAGAAAAAAAAATTCCAGCGATCTACACGCTTCGCCACTGACGGTATTTATTCCTAAATTTATATCCTGTTAATTTTTTTTCTCCCATATAAAACTGAAATTAATTACACTCATGTCCATAAATTAAGGATAATTCAGAATCACACAGAAATTGAACTCTAAAATAAAAATTTCACCTGTAGAATTATCACACACATCTTGAAGAAGAATATGCAAATTACAGGAAACCACCAGATGGCGCGGATAGTACGTCACAATGACGAGAGTGTAAGAGAGGGGTATATAAGGAATGGTGGCAAAGAAGTAAAATTGTTCACAAGCGCTTTAAAAGCCTTTCAGTTATGGCACAAAGGAAGCATTTGGATGATTTTTTACGTGGTAGAATTATCGGACGACTGGAATGTGGATGTACCCAGCTGGAAGTATCCGAGGAACTTGGAATCGCCCAGAGTGTCATCTCCAGGCTTTGGCAACGATTCCAAGATGATGGTAATGTGAGTAGATGTTACAGCACAGGTCGCCCCCGAGTTACAACGCCGAATGAGGACCGGTATTTAGCAGTTACTGCCAAAAGTAACAGACGGAGCACAGCATCAGACCTGTCTCGTCAGCTCGCTTCAGCTACCGGTACGACAGTTTCAAGACAGACCGTGTACAGACGCTTATGGCACATTGGTCTATATGCTCGTAGGCCTGTCAGATGTGTTCCACTTACCGCAACTCACTGTCGCCTGCGATTAACCTGGAGTAGAGAGCATGCATTGTGGACACCGCAACAGTGGTCTGGTGTGATGTTTTCCGACGAGTCCAGGTTTAGTTTGCAGTCTGATTCTCGCCGGACTTTCATATGGAGAGCGCCAGGTACCCGTTACCACCAAGAGAACCCCATTGAGCGGCACCGTTACGGTGGGGCAGGAGGGCTCGTTTAGGGAGGAATTATTCATGGTTCCAGAACTGACCTGAGTGTAACGATGACAGGCCACATCTATCGGGATGTCATTCTGGAACAACATGTACGTTTGTTTCGGAGAGCCATGGGTACTGAATTTCTGTTTATGGATGACAACGCCCGTCCTCACCGTGCAAACATTGTAGTCGAATGCCTTCAATTGGAGGATATCACCCGTATGGATTGGCCAGCATACTCAGCGGACTTGAATCCAATAGAGCATGTGTGGGATATGCTTGGCCGACGAATTGCAGCCCGTCAACCCCCTCCCACCTGTCAACCGGAACTTCGGAGGGCATTGCTTGATGAGTGGTGTAATATTCCCCATGATCAGATTGATAATTTGATAATCAGCATGCCTAGGCGTTGTAAGGCCTGTATTGCATCGTCCGGGAGACATACTCCGTATTAACCATCATACTAACCATGTTATACTGTTTTTTGTAAATAGGTTCTTTTTTGAAATTTGCTCCAGGGAGTAAAAATCGCAATTTTTATTAATTATATCCAACATATAGCATCGTTTTTGCTCGTTACCTTTTGTTTAATAAATAGACTTTACAAATAAGTCGAATTTGTTTTGCTTCTGTCTCTTTCTTTGCCTGAACTTCATTATCCTTAATTTATGGACATGAGTGTAATTAAACTTAATTAACAAATTAATAGAGAGTTTTTGCATACCGTACGTTAGTTACTGTAGGACGTCCGTTAGGTTTTTCTCCCCAGCGCGCATGCTCAGTTTCCTGTGAGCATGCGCGCTAGGGAGAAAAAGCTAACGGACGTCCTACGGTAACTAACGAACGGTATGCAAAAACTCTCCAATATTTGAAAAAACTGTATTAATATCCAGTGTCATCCACTACAAGTTTAAAAAAATGTATTTGAAATTGAGTGGACGAATAAAAAGTATTTTATTAACGATTGAAAATTTGAACAAGATATATATAGGGACAGTGTGAACTAATAGTAGAAATTGAAAAATAATACATTTTCTAAATCGATGCAATAGTCATTGTATAATACTGTTGAAAAAATTAATAATTTGTCATCATCATATGTGTGCCATCATCAGCCTAATGCGTATAAAATGATTTCACTAAAACCGTCATAGCATTTCTGAATTATATTCTTAGTAAATTGACCATTTTAAAAAATATTTATTTAAAAAAGTAAATGCAACTTTATACATTTTAATTTTTATGTTAATATTAAACTAATATTAGAAAACATGAATATCCCTCCAAAAACCAAAAATATTATTATTGTCATTGATAGGTTACAGCTGAACAGACATTTACTGTTTAGAAATATAAAAAAAAAAAACATATTGTTTATGAAGAATCTCACTTTTTGGGGAAGGTTTAGTGAGGATATTTTTTTGTTTTTCTAATTTTCCTGTTTTAGTAAATTGACCCTTTAAAAAAAACATTTATTTAAAAAAATAAAAGCAACTTCCTGTATTTTAATTTTTATATTATTTTTATGTTACCTTTATTCAAAGAAGACATAAACATCCCCATTAAAATCAAACATATTATTATTGTCATTGATACATGATTACAGCTGAACAGGCATTTATTACTTAGAAATATAAACAAACAGATTATTTAAGAAGAATCACACTCTTTGGGGAAGGTTTAGTAAACATATTTTTCCGTTTATCTTGACCCAAATATGCAACAATAAGAAAGCATTATCCATTTTTCGGAAATTCAAATCTCTACCAAAGTCAGCTTTATTCTTTAGAAACACAATATGATCAAATTTCCTTTCATATTGTGTTTTGAAGCTACTTATAACAATCAAAGCCTCCAAGAAGTCATTGCAAGAGTTTCAGAAGTAAACCGTATGGAAAACTGAATTAAAAAAAGATTTAAGCAAAGTATTTGTGGTTTAAACCATTTATCAATCAAAGGCAGATTAATAAGTCATATCCTAAATGGAAGAAACTTATTAGAATTATTTTAGAGATTAACTCAATATGATTATGCAATAAATATTAATGTAGAAATTTATTAGAATTTTATTAATAATGTATGACTATGTCCTTGACATAGACAAATGCCATCTTAAATTTAATAAAAAAAATAATTCATAAATAGAACGATATTTGTTTTGATCTGTATAGTCATATTTACTTTTGTTTAAACTTAAGTAGTGATTAAGATAGTTGTTTTTATTGTTAAGTAGTGATCTCATCAATGCTGATTCAACTTAAAATTACTTCTATAAACATGTAATAACAGTACAAGGTAATTAATGCTTATTTTATAAAAATTATATTATTTGAAAAGTAATTTTTGAAATTTTTTATGTAACATTACTGATTACTTACATTAGTACTATTTTTAATTTCCTACAAATAGCTTAAAATTATTAATTTATTAACATTTGAAGTCATTAATATTTGCCACGCCTTTAATATTGTACATTTATTTAATTTATTAATATTTATTATGCCTTATATATTATACCTTCCTATTGTAATATTGTTTTTTAATTTGCCACTAGCATATTTGATTATTTTTAAAAAATTGTAATGTACAATATATTAATTGAGATCGCAATTGAATTTAATTAATTAAACCTCTTTAATAGACAGTTGTTGAATATTGTTACAGTAACTCTAATTCCTAACATTGCATCTGCTAGTTTGGCATGTTCTGTTAAATAAACATATAAGCAGTGAAGGAAAAGACATGAAAGTTTAAATTAAGCTTACTATAAAAGTTTTCTCACTGCACTATCTTACTTATTTCTCTTACTGTTTTACTGGTTTTGTTATTGTAAAAAAAAAAAATGTAATATGTTTTTACTTCTCAAAACCTTAAAAATAAAATAGATAGATGATTGATTTTTTCCTCAAGTTATTCTTAAATTGAATCATTAAAAAATTTTAATATTTTTTTAATTAAAATATTTTTTTTGGAATTTAAATGTATATGATTCTTTTTATTAATAATTAATAATTTTATTAATAATTTTAAATTATTAATAATTTTAACTCAATTACATATTTTTTAATAGCATATAGTTTGACAATGTACACACACGTTAATTATAATTTTAGACAAATGACAGACAATAACAAGAAATCTCATCTATATTAATTTCACTAAATGTTATTATGTTTTATAAAATTAATTAAAAATAACCCCAAATTAATTAAATATAGTGTTAAGTTTGTATGTAAAAGTACACGTTATCATTTTAAAATGAGTCATTATTTTGATATCAAATATAAAAATAATCATTATTTTGAAAAAGAAAAATAGTAGCATTCAATTACATTGACTTTCTATTACCTAATAATACCTACAGAAGAAAATAACACAAGAGATAAATAAATGACCTTTAAAATGAAAGGTTGCATAGCTCACACAACAGAAAGTATATATTCAATTTTCTAAATTTTTTCAATACTTCCTTGAAAAATTAAGAAAAAAGAACCCGAAAGGAATCATGCAATTATCTTGAAAAGAAAGTGGTACTTTTTTGAAAACCAGTTCCGGTTGCTTGGCTTCGAATGAAATTAGGTGAGAAGAACTATCGAGATGATTTTGAAGATAGGTTTGGAAAAGAAGAAGGAAAAAAAAAAAAGCCTCCGGCCTGCAGACTCACCCTTCCTTCAGGGTAAGTTCAAAAGCTTAAAAGAATCTTAAAAAAAAAAAGGTGTATGTTTTTCTTTTTTTATTGGATGCATGCTTGATACAAGGTGGCACAGTGTTACCCCTTGTTGTTTCTATAAGGTCGTATTCTGAAATTTGGAGAATATAACCTTCAAATGAAAAGTGTGTTTTGTTTTTGCTACTTGGCTCATAGGGATGCTATTGTTTGGCAGCATTCCTGTAAAGGATGTGGGAGAATATTAACCAGATGCTTAATGATCTCCGTTGAAATGTTCAAATGAATATGTATCAATAGTAAATTTATAGCTATAATTACTAGTAAAGAGGAAAAATAGATTTAGTCATATTTTTCAGATTATAATTCAACTAACGACAAGAAATAAGAAAGAAAAATTTAAAATATATCAACTTTGATATGCAGAAGGGAATCCAGATAAAAAATTAATTCCTATTGATTACATCGCCCAATTCCTAGCTTAGCAATAACGCAATTATAATCTCTTATATACTGGCACGCAAGCCAGTATACAAGAGACACTATGTTTCGATCACTGTTTTAAAAAAGGTTGGACTTTGAAGGAGATTCGGTGGTTTGGTTTGCATTCGTTTGTCCCTCTACTGTTATTTTGTGCACACTTTGGGCTAATTAGACCTGGACCTACAGTTTAATGTGGATCCCGAACCACTAAAAAACATCCATGCTACTGCCAGGTTTCCAACCTGAACTTGTGGTACCAAAGACCAGAGCGCTAGCCAAATAAAGAATAGACTAGGAATCCAAATAAAAAATAAATCCTTAATGATTTCATTGCCCAGTTCCTGGCTTAGCTATAAGACACACAAGCCAAAAGAGATAAAATATTGGAATTTATTAGAATGCTTGTGTTCCAATCACTGTTTTCAGAGAGATTAGAGGAGGAGATTCCGTGGTTTGGTTTGATTTGTCATTTTTTTCACACTTTAGGCTAATTAGACCTGGACATACAATTTAATGTGGATTCCAAACCACTAACAAATATTCCTGCTACCGCCAGGATTTGAACCTGACGCCTGTGGTACCAAAGGCCGGAACGCTAGTCAATTGGTCTTCAGGCCCCATGAAGATTCGGTGGAGATTGTGACAGCGTGTAAATGTCCCACTTCACAGTGGCAATTGCCTGGTAGAAAATTTTCGGCGAGAGTCTAAAGCATTAACCCCATGAAGTCCTCTAGAAAAGCAATAACTTCCCTCCATTTATCAAGGACTGTTACTGGTATACTATGAGATTCCTGATATAAATCTACTAACAATTGTTTTTGAGTCTATTTGTGTTGTACTGTTGTAGTAAAAAATAATCTTTATACACTAAGGACAAACTTATTCTGAAAATAAAGTGTCTTTAATGTATATAAATAATTTTAATATAAATACTATCATAGATAATTTGAATGTAAATACTATCGCAAATAAAGTTAATATAAATATAAAATATTTTAATAATAAGTTTAACATAAAAAGTCAAGAGTAAACTTTTTGATGTAATAAAACTATCCCATATATCAAGTAAGAATAAAATATTTTACATCAAAACCGATGCTCAAGCTTCATATTTTGTGCAAATACTTAATTACTGTTAAATTTTAGATTTTATAAATTCTTTGTTCTAAATTAAATTATAGTGTTTATATTAAGCATAGAAAGAACGAATAATAACAAATTTATATAATAATGGACGTCTCAAAATTCGTGAAAGAAATATTTCATTAATTTTGGTATACATTGAATAAATTGGAAACTCTAAACTATATAAATATCGAAATGAGAATTCTTGTATCCCTAAATTCCCACAAGATTTCTTGGGTAAATTTTGGGGCCCATTTATGTAGAACAAAATTATCTTTCTTATTCAACCTTCTTTAAAATTTGTATTTAGTTTTGTTGTTTTATTCAAACAACAAATTTTGACTTGAAGTCACAGGCCACTAGATCAGCAGATATATAGCAGATCCAACTTTACCCTACCCCCAAATATGCAACCTTGTACACGGTACCCAATTTGCGGGCAACAAATTTATCTTATCTATCCCTTGTATGTACGCGAGTACTTTTGCTTTGATTCTATTGGTCTAGTTTCGAACCAAACATCTCTCATTTTGAAATCCTACGCGAAATTCGATAGCCCCATATTCAGTCAATATCTTTCATTTTCAAATTCTCTTACAGGCAAAACGTTTCACAATATAGACTAATGTATTATAATGTTAGATAAAGGAAATATATACAATTTTGAACTAGATCAGCTGTGGCAAGTTGAGAAAAAAAAAGTAGATTAAATATTTTTCTCACGAAACGTTCTATTTTGACCTTTCGACAGCTTCGATAAAATGTGGGCTAAGGAAGATTGTTTCCTAAGCTTGCAATTCAAACAAGATTTATATGTTGTTATTTATCATTTGCACCTGAAAAACAAACAAAATGGTGAGTTTTGTAACTCTTTCACTTGTATATTAAATCAAACTGATAAAATTTGCCAATGCTTTTTACATTCTGTTCACAATAGAATCATATATTTTCAGGTAATTTAACGCTGCTATCTTATCTATAGTTACACAAATTCATGACTAATAGAAATTTATTTGAAAAAAAAACTATTTTTCATTGCATAAAAGTTTTGACGTTATACAGCTTAAATTTCTGATGAACATTCGATGATAAACTTCGTCGATGGCGCAACAGCCCCATGGTGGGCCAAGGCCGTCTGCCTACTGGCACATTCTGAAACATGAGATGGTTTCTTTCTACGATGTAGGGTTGTCACACTTACATCAAATTAGTAATATTAATTATTAATAATTGTACAAAGGACTGCGGTAATAAGGGTAAAAGGGTAATAAGGCTGTGTAGTAATTAGCAATTATTACGCAGCCTTATAGTAATATTAGACCTAGACCTCGAACCCGAAATCTGTGACTCTGAACGCCAGAAACTCGACCATCAAGCCCCTTAATGATGAACTATAGATTACAAATGTATTTTATTCTTATTATAAGTAAAGAACTAAAATTATTTTGAAATTAATGTTACCATGTGCGTTTGTTTCATTATGAATGCTTATTTTCAGATTTTGACATATTAAATAAATTTGACATTTGTCAATGGCAAATGACAAATGTATGATGCGCATTTAAATTATTTTATAAAATAGCATAGCTAATATTTATACAAAATTATTTAAATTGGCATATGAAGAAAATTGGCTGCAGAATTTATGCAATCTGCTAGTAGAATTTTCAACTACCAGAGTACATTAAATTGGATAATTCTACATTAAAGTCATTAAAAATGTAAAATATTCATAAAATAGAATAAAAGAAGATATAGCAATACAAGATATTATTCTTTATCTCTATATTAATCAATATATATATATATAATCACTAAACGATATTAATATTTATATTAATAGTTATTGTTACTAACTATTACCTCAATGACTGTAAAATTATGATCTTCAGAAAATAGTATAATGACACGTTTAGAGTAGTTCTGGTCTGGTAGAGTTTTTTTAACTGGCGCCATGGCAAATTTAACAATAAAAATCAATCCTAAGTGCAATAAAACGTTCACCTCTATAAATTATTTCTATCTCCCATATATTATAACCCCTCCCCTCTAAACTCATTTCTATGGCTATCAAATTTCGAACTAAAGTAGGAAGACAGGAAAGTGGATAATTCCTTTCAAGGGTAGAGGTCAAAAACTCAGACAGTACAATAGCGTAAAAAAAAAATTCAACCATGTACTGAAGTCATAATAAAAAAAATCAGAAAAGCTAAATTCCTAAAAGAAAGGACAATCCTAAAAGAACTGACGATATAATTCGGATTGCAACATTGGAGACTTTTTCGGATGTACAGGAGCTTATGATTAAAACGATATATTTTACTGGTAAAATGGAAAAAGGAAATTTTTTCTTATTTATTAAATATAATTTTAAGTAGTTGCAATTCGTTAGTTAGTATGTTTTATTTATTTATTTTACGCTAACCTGTTATTTATTTTACTGTAACAATGTAAAAACTAACGTTATTAATTACCCTCCAAATTTGTGTAAAAACTATTTTTTACCAAACTAGTTAATTTTTAACAAATATTGATCCAATTTCGAAAAAAAAATTTGGGTTGATCTAGAATTTGTATTACAAGTATCTCCTTGTATGAAGCTATATATAGACTGCAACATACACACATATATTCTGATATATATATATATATATATAACCACATTATCAAAGGGTCTTATGAAGCAGTATATCCGAAATTTGTAGTAGTCAATTCAGTTCCTCTAATTGCTTATCGTTTCATCTCTTTACGTGTATGGAAAAACCAACCAAGATATTTTTCTTCTTCACTGGCGCGACAATCCCATGTGAGGCAAGGCCTTGGCAGAGTCCGAAACAAGATTTTTTTTAATCTTCTTAAAATCATTTCTGACATCATTATGATAGTCACATACACTTGGATTATTAATAAAATAAAAAATTTTAATTTTTTAAATGGCTCTTAAAACAATTTCTGTCTTATAGAAAACTTTGATTTTCAGGATCTCTTAACCAGCATGACTACAAGTAACCTTTCAGCTAATTTTCTTGATTTCCATATTAATATTCATAATACGCTACAAATCAATATTTTTGACAAATGGGAATAATTTCATTTTAATATTAACAGATTTATACCCTGGAACTCCAATATCATTATCAAAATCTATCACAACCTAATCATTAATCAACTTCTTAAAATTAATTCCATTTTAACAAAACCACTTATTCCAACACTAGAATATTTTTTTAAAAAAATAGTGCTCACGAAACATCATTATTTATTTAATAATGATTATTCTTTAAAAAGTTCGTTTCTCAGCTAATTATTCTTTAAAAAATTTCCCATAGTTTATATTTTCTACAAATTTTCCACACTTAATATTTTTTTCTCATATTTCTTTTAAGAACAACAACAAAAAAAAAACAACAATCCATCGATTTCTACACCACTATTCCATTTTCCCATGTCACGAATTATAAGGGACCCCTGGAGCGAACATTAAATCACACTCCACTTATACTATTTATTGATCTAGTTTGTCACTCAATCATTCGCTTAATGGCCATATTGTTATATATTGTCATTATTGTTACTTAACTTGTTTTTTTTATATGAAGCAAGCTTTACTGCGGAATTGTTTTTTTTTCTTTAGAAATCCGCTTAGTTGAAAGTTGGGCCAAACGGCTAAATGGAAGAATTATTCTGCATCTTGGTGACCCATCATGGAAGAATTATCGGTTAAATACTACTAGATTTATTTATTAACTGGAATCTAATCATCTGTAAAATAACATGATTTGTAACATTTTTAGGATTTTTTCAAAAATCTATGCTAAATATTTCATAATAAATATTTTTTGGATTTTTCTGATTTCCTGAACAATTTGTTTCACACCATATTTTTGTATATTTTGTATAAGAATATTGTATTCCTTTTTTATCTGCCATTGCAGTTCTCGTCTTTCCCTCTTTTGATTCTTGTGTTTGTCTAACGCTTTTATGTTTTGTTGTTGTAGGTTATACACACTTCTGATTCTAAAATTTTTTTTTTGGGGGAAGGGGGGAGACAGAATGTGAAGTACTTCAAGATTTTTGTGTAACAATTGTTGTTAAGGTTTTGTTATATAATCTGAGAGACAGAGAGAAGTACCTGTGTGAGTGGCCTGATGGTCGAGTGGTTAACACTCAGTATCTCAGGTTTCGGGTTCAAGTACCGGCGCTGCCATGGATGTTTATAGTGGTTCGGAATCCACTTTAAGCGTTAGGTCCATATCCAGGTGGACATTCTCTGACTTCTGAAGATTTGGCTCCTGATATGGGCAATAAAATTCAAGAAGCCGATTATTTAAAACTTCAACGTTAGCAAGTGAATTTACATCGATTATAATGTATGTTTCCATATCATGGCTTCGGAGAAATTGAATAATTGAAATTTGTGTTTTTGGTAGAATTGAAAACTGAATTGTTAGAATCCATCGCTACAGAAGAAGAGGGGTGTCTCACATGAGTGTTAATTCCAAGCAATATTCAATTCAAGGACGATCATCGTCGAACCAGACTCGATGAGTCTAGTTGACAATTGGTTGAGTCAAATGAACAATTTCAGCATGAATGATCTTAGTAACTATCTTTTGGGAGAATTAATATATTTTTAGTTAGTTTAAGACAAGAAGATAAACAATCAATGAGATGCATATTATGTGACTTTGAGAATTCCGGCGTGCCATACAAAAAAATTGCGGGGCCTTCAATCTTCCGTTGTGATGTCTAATAGGGTCGTGGGGGTAGTGTCTCTCGCGTCTGTAGCATATCTCCAAGCTATACGTGCCACTTGGTAGTGCTAAATGAGTAACAGAGGTGTAGGCATTGCTTATGGTATAAATATTAACAATCTCTGTATTTGCCAAGTGCATTAGAACAACAATACTACTGTGCCCAAAACGTAAGATGTATTTTTTTTTTTTCAAAAATTCTTTATTTATTCTTCCAAATTTATTTTATCGCCTTCAAAATAATCTCCCTCCCCCCCAGACACAATGCAGATATGCCAACTTATTTTCTAATCCTCAATGCATGCTAAAAAATCATCGGCGGGGATGGCCTTCAAAGCGCGCGCCGATACACGTTGAATCTCTTCAATAGACTCAAAACGGTCTGTGTGGTCTTTTGAAGTTAGGGAATAGCCAGAAGTCGCACAGTTTTAATACGGTGGATCGATATGGGTTTCATTTTTTGGCGAAAAAGTCACGAAGAATCAATGCAGTGTGAGCTCGCGCATTCAGTGTTTTCAGTACCAATCGAGATTTGACGCGTTTGAGGCCCAAATTGGAATTGACCGATATTTTAGAAATTCCAACATCATCAGCAAGGTCTCTAATTGTCAATCGACGGTTTGCAAGCACCAAATCTTCAATTTTTTGGACGTCAACTTCGTCTGTCGACCAGAGGGCTTTTCGTCTTCAACGCGTTCTCTGCCTTCTTTGAACTATTTATACCACTCGTAAGCATTTCTTTCCGATATAGGAATACTCACCTAATGCCTTCTGCAACATTTTATACGTTTCTGCAAACAAAATTTAATGCAAGTTCTTTGCTCAATTAATTCAGACATTTCAAAAGTCGCCGGAATCTGTTTTAGCGTCTCACAAAGCCAAGCGTAACTCAAACACTAATGAATATTTTGACGTGATATTTCACACAGATGGCAAGTACAGTGCCATCAATCTAAAAAAAGAAGAAAAAAATTGAAATTCCATAAGCCCCGGGAATTTAAAATTTAAAATTGGTCTTATCTTTTGGGCACAGTAGTATGCGTGCGTACTGGTTAAAACCTCATTTTTTTCATGTAATTTCGTTCCAAAAACCAGTAGCTAGATTTAACGAAAAGCTTTTATCCATGTTTTTCCATTAAATAAAAACCATATTTTTTATTGCCATCAAATTTTGGCATTATCAGATAACACTAATCTTAAAAAGTCAATTATTATAGTGAAGGAAAAAAACTCTTTATTTACAACGAAAATTTGATTTCTTTTTACTGTCGCAATTCAGTTATCATTGGTTGCCTCTCCATTCTTATTATTTACAAACAATGTAGAAATACACAGAGTGAATTATTTACATGTTATTTAACTTATTATGAAATGGTTTGGATACCAACAGAAAAGACCATGAACCTTGTGAGTTGAATTTACAAATTGCGCGCTGCATTTAAGTCATTTACTCCTCCCAGAAATCTGAGTAGAACAAAACCATCAAGGTTACATTTAATGGCTCCAGTCTTCGATGATTACAAAAGCTTTATTTTCAACCAGTAGCCAGCTCGAATTTCAGTTCCTGAACATGCAGATCTTCGGATAAGAAATTAAATGTAAACATGTTAATGTGAAACTTTGAAGCATGTTTATTTATAACATGTAATTGAATCGACACTTTATATTATCTAAACGAAGCTTAAAATTTAAGGATATTAAAAGGTGCGTCATTGATTTGATGGCTAAAAGAAAAACAATTTTCTCTCTAATTTTAGCTATTGTTAGTTTATTTTTCCATCAAATTATATTACAAATTTTGCTATAATTAACATTTATATTAGGAAATTCATTAATAAGAATGAAATCCTGTTTTTAATATTACATTTTTTTCAGAAAATAATAACTTACTCGCATAATTCTTCAATAAAAAAACATTTAAAATTTAATTTAGTGTTTATTTTACTTTAATATTTTACCCTTTTAGTATGAT
Organism: Caerostris darwini; assembly: GCA_021605075.1. NCBI lineage: Eukaryota > Metazoa > Arthropoda > Arachnida > Araneae > Araneidae > Caerostris > Caerostris darwini. The sequence goes on along the minus strand of BPLQ01010557.1, from coordinate 86,219 downwards.
TGATATCCCCTGTTAATAAAAATTAACATGTTTTGATGACTAAAAAAGGGGCTATTTTTTTTTTTTTTTTTTTTAGCTATTGTTATTTTATTTCTCCATCAAATAATATTGCAAATTTTACCTTAATCAAAATTTATATTATGAAATTCATTAATAAGAATGAAATCCTGTTTTTAATGTTACATTTTTTCAGGAAATAATAACTTACTTGCATAATTCTACAATAAAAAAATATTTAAAATTTAATTTAGTGTTTATTTATTTTACCTTAATATTTTACCCTTTTATTATAATTGATATTCACTGCTAATAAAGTTAACAAATTTACTGTGATCAATTTTCTTTATCAATACTTTGCTAAAAAAGTGTAACTAAGAGGTTCCAAAATTATTTATATTACCATATTTAAATATTTACCAAGCAGAAACAAATTTAATTATAAATCCTTATTTCTGTTGAATAGTTTCTGAAGTTAAAAGAAATCTGTTTCTGAAATAGAAAAATTCAGATTAATAACTATGAGCTTTGTTTTTTAAAAATTGAGTAAGTAAATCAATTCATTTAAATTCTGTTTGAAGTTAGAAGTCTGTGTTCTTTTAGTACAGTCCTTGATACAATTGTCAAATCAAAAATATATGTCTTCAGTTCACAGGTTAAATTATAAAAAAATTGGGCGTTTCCATTATGCGCCATGAATATTTTACAAAGAATGCATCGATTTTATTCAATGTTCTCATGATAAAGGTTTAATTTATTCCTATAATTCTGACAATAAAATTTAATGTCCTCTAACGGGAAGGTAATAAAGAAAATGATGAAGAAAGATTTAATGAATTAAAGATTTAATGAATTTTGATGAAGAAAGATTTAATTATTTTAATAAATATTTCCCTAAGAGTTATTTGACTGTAGGTCTCGGTCTAATTAGCCTAAAGTATGCAAAAAAAGACAGTAGAGCGACAAACAAAACAAAACCTAAGAGTTATTGGAAACTAAATTACATTTGTTATGATTTAATTTTTCCCACATTTTAAATCGAATCTGTCTCAGAAATATTTGAACATTAGAAAAACAAACGTAAATGATAAATGTAATATATTTTTAAATACAGAAATGACAAATCAAATGCATTCTCGGTACTGGTTGTCAACCTGCGAATCGCGATATGTTGAAAAAAGATGTGATGAATTTGTCACGCTTAATAAAGTAATGCAACAAATAAGTAAATAAATTATAAGTAGAATTTTCATAATCCTAAATATCATTCTTATTAATAATTATTGACCTACAAGAAATATTCGATTTTAAACATTGTATCCGATTATATATAAAGGATGGTAAAAAGAAATAAAATAACTTTTTTCTCCATAAAGTATGTGTAAACTCAACAGTGACTGAAAAAGACAGGAAAAATGAAAATAAAAACAAGCCAAATGATATATATAAATGTTTTGAGTCCTAGTTTAGCAACATTTCAAAAGAGCCAGTATTAGCATTAATATAAGTTTACATCCCTCGTGTATGGATCTACATACATTTTCAAATCGAGTTATATCCCAAATATATTTTGCAGCAATAGACATGATGACAATGGCTCGGAGTCAATTAGGCGGTACTATATAAGATGATCTCCATATACTCTAAAAAGAACAAATACAAGTCATGATATCCATACCTAAGTTTGCAAGGTTCACCATCACGCTGGAGTAAGAATATTCTTTTATTAGATTCAGAAACAACATACTTTGTGAAACATATGCTCATTGATTTATGTTTTATTTGACCTTTTTAATTTCACCTTTCATATCTTTCTTAAACACCTGTGCATAAAAGTAGCACTTTTGGTCGTTACAGTAAAAAAAAAATGTATTCACACTATCATTATTTACAATTTGGTCTGGCGGTTTCCGAAAACCATGTATATTAGCTTAATTTACCCTGTCATTTTTATCAAAAATATCCTACTACTGATAATGGATGCAACATACCACCACATAATACACGTGATCTAATATATACAATTGATGTATGCAACATAATGGAAAAGGTAGCTTAATGAATTTACAATGCAATAAATATTCAATATAATTGAATGAAGCATTTTTTACCTATTCATTATGTAGGACGGGATGGGATTTGTTGGATTCATTATTTTGTCCATCCATTACAATTGACGCAATATATGAATGCACAATAGATGATGCAAAAATGTATTTAATTTTTAATATCTTGAAAAATTCCTCTTTTATGAATCCCGTTCATGTCTGCAGAAACATGATGCTCCTATGTGGGGTTCAGAGAATCATGTTTTTAATTAGGTAATGTGAGCTAGCTCTAAAGATAATGATTGCCGCGTCTCATGCATTACAAGATTATAGAGCTATTTTCTTTTTCACGGAATAAAACATCACCACTAAAGTTTACTTAGATTTATTGAAACTGTTCATTACACCTCAGTAAGAAGAATTTTAACCTTGGATTTTTTATTTTTATTTTATAGTATTTTTATTTATTTAGTATTTTTTTTTTTTTTATTATTATTATTTTTTTAAATTTGATTTTACAAATTCATTTACTAGTATGTGATAAGTACACGAACAACAAATGAACATGAAATTAAGCAAAAACAATATGTAAGATCAGAATGCATTCTAAAAAAATGTCAAAAGTCAGCTAGTCCGTAGATCTTGAAGTTTCTGTATGATATAAATGTCCAGACACCTCAGGTCATTCTTTATGATGTGAGTGATGTCATTCCTTATGATTCTCAATAATAGTGTCTCTCCAACATAATATGCAATTAGGGGGCGAAAAGAATTTAAATCCAAACAATCTAATCTTAAAACTGTTCTGCAAGGCAATCATACCTAGTCTCCAACCGAAAAGCTCCAACAGCATGTCGTCTAGGGACAGCTGGATCCTGTAAAAGAGATTCTCTCCAACACTTTTCTTTTATTTGGTCAGCTTGATAAAATGTAAACAAATTAGAGAAGACACCAGAATTTCCCTTTTGTGAAATGCGGGATCCATCCAAATACGATTGATTATTGATCATAAAGATGGAGATCTCCTCACTGGAGTTCCTTAGTTCGTAAGTTCCTAGATGTGAAATTTCTGTACTAGTGGACTGAGAAGGATGAATCAACACCATGGCTTCCTGATATTATTTCTCTTAATTTTTTCCTTTTGGGGCTATATCAAGGGCAGAGTCTTTACCTTCCCGATTGCTGAAGTCGAAGAATTGATGGCTAGGATGAAAGATTCTGTATGTACTGCTTCAAACGAGACAAGTTCAAATGCACTTGGTGAGATCCACGTTGACATTCTGCGAGCTACCAAGGGGGTACACGTTGAAATCTACTGAACCACTGGTTTTATTTTAAATTTTATATTAGTACTTACAAAATATCCAAACAAACATATGTCTAATTATAATAGATTTCACACAATAAATTATTATAATCAGAAAGCAAGAATCTTATACAAGAATCTTCTTTATAGAAAGAATTTGTGCTCACCTTATATAGATAATTTATGTAAGACTTACATTCACAAATTACAATTACATTTCCCAGCTAGTCATATATATATATGTGTGTGTGTGTTAATAAGTAATAATAGATGCTTATAATTACAGAAATTTTATTATATGGTTTGATCAGTTCAAGTGTACTTTATTTTTCGGCATAATCAGCCTACAAATCAAGCCATTTATCATAACGTTTAATAAGTTTTTAAATATCGTCTTCAAAAACATCAGCTGCTTGTGAATAAAGCCAATCTGTGACAGCAAAGCAAAGTTTATCATCCTTGTCAAAGCTGTGTGACGAAAGCCACTGTCTAACGGACTTATAGATGCGTTAATAGTTCGCTGACAAATCGGAGCTATAGAGAGGATGATCAAAAATATCCCAATAGAAATGCTGCAGGGTGTGTCTTGAGCTGTGCTGTCAAGCATTATGGAGAATCAACACAATATCGGAAGTCAGCGTGCCAAGACGCTTGTTTTTGATGGCTAGCAAATGCTTGAAGAATGTTTGCATTTGGAAATCATATTACTGCACGAACTTCACATTTGGCAGGATTTTCTGTAGCAGAGTTAACTTTCAACCGATGCAGCTGGCGAATCAACTGTAACACGACTTTTCTAATTCCATTCTTCAAAATTTACTGACAGCTGCTTCCTTTTTTTATAATCCAATATGCTATTCATCATCTAACCAAAACAAGATATGCTTACGTAATTACATTATTAAAAAAACATTAGGATTCATGTCCATTAGAAATAAATGTTATTATATAAATTATTAAAAATTTAATCATAAGTAATTTATTGTCATAATTAAAATTAAAGTTATTTCATGGTAATATTTTAATTATACTGAAATTGTTGAAAGTCTTCTTGCTGGACTTCCTTTGAAGTGTAACCCATGATATATGCATTAAAATCGTTAGATAACAAAGTATCAGATGTTGAATATGTCTTATAGGCACCTTAAATTCAGTCAACGTATGACATAGCGCTTTGTATGTATTTTTTTTCCATATAAATTTCCATTAGACTAATTAAAAAAAAAACACTGTCGCCATGATAATTTTTTTTCTGTCTATAGGTATTAGATTTTTTTCCAAATGATGATAATTTCTATATTATATTAAAAGAATAAATAATCAGCCATTGAATTCTGACAATAAAAGGGGTTTAATTCAATAAAGTAAACATCCAATTAATTTCTTACCTTTTATATATCAATTTTATATTTCTTAATATTATATTAATTTTATTTCTAATAAAGCATAGAACTGAACATTCATTATAAAAAATATGAAATTTAGAATCTATTCTAAATTTGGATTATATTTTATTTTTCATATTCATTTCCGTAACACTGAATTATGAAATTAGATATACAGTTCAACTTTCATTCCCTTTTTCTATGTATTTCCTTATTTAAAATGTTTGCAGATTTGAAAAAGTAACTGAAATGTTAATTTTTGTATAAATCTTCGAATAGTGTGATATCTAATAATTTTAAAAAGATTAACGCATAACTGAATGCATTAACTTATCACGTACTGTGATTCATTATGGTGTAAATTAGCCACCTTTTCTCACTCCGAAGCGCCCATAGCGCATTCTTCACGCATCTTCACCATGATAATTAGAAGTTTCATTGTCACTGCTTTATACTGGAATCATTAATTACAATGACTTCCTTGACAACCCTAGAAAAGGCACGTGTCGAGTCTTTGTTGGGTAGGTGTCGTAACTCACAAATCGAAATAAATGAAAAACGTCAATAGACATGAGATGAAAAAAAAAAAAAAAAAATGACAAAAGAATTCCACTTAATTAAGGGATTTTACGTTGTCTTCCTGCTTGCAGAACTACATAGCCACAGGCTCTATGGAAAGTTTTCTGATGGTAGTGATGGCAAGTGAAGAGGCAATGTGGATCAAGGCTATTGTCAATGGACACACCCAGTGCCTGTCTCTAACTCATCGTGGCCTTAAACAATGCACATTCTTGGTCACAATTTGCATTCGGTACGAAAGAGATGGGCGCGGATTTTTTTTTCATTTATGTTTTATATTTTGTTGCACTGTATATTTTTTAGGATTATTTTTTTCTTTTTTTGCTGAAACATACACGAAAAGAGTGGTGAAACCCGTTGGCAAAACAGATACACCTTTGTATTTGAGATTTGTATAAAAGGGTGCTCTGTCCACGGTTAAGGCACACTGAGTATCCAACTCAAACAATAATCATGCAGGTAAGAATTGCTTCTGTTTCTTGCATTGTCTATTCCTTTTGAAGAATACATTCTTCTACCTCTTAAATCTTTATCACTTTATGTATAATTCAAAAGTCTTTTTCTGCATAAAAGTTACCATTAAGTTCCTATTTAGTAGCGACCTCTTTAGAATAATAAAATTAATCCATGCTATTTGCATATTGGCTATTGAATATTTATGTTAGATATTTTATTTCCTATTTCTTCTAATTTGACTTGAAATATATAACTTTCTAAATGGTTCTTAATTCCATTTAAAAATATCTTTGCTTATATTTTTTCCTTAATATTTTTCTCTCTTAACAATATTTTTAAACAATTTACTTATATATTAACAAAATGTTAACTTTATCCTTAAATTTAACTTTAACTTTATCTTCTTATTTTTCTTTATCCTTCTTATTTTAACTTTAAGTTTATCCTTTATTAGTCAAATATAATTCTAAATACATTTTATAATTAACGAAATTAATAATACCCATAATAATTTAATGTTACAAACTCAGTGATATTAAGTTCACCTAAATGTGAATGATAACTTTTTATCTCTAATTTGTAAAAGGTGATGAATATGAATTTGATTAAGATGTTTCAGAAATTGTCTATAAGCAATTGTAGGAAACTTATTGTAGTAATATTTATAAGTTTTACAACTCGCGTCTCCCTCTCATCTCATCGATTGTATTGGTGCCTCTGTGAGGCAATTGTTGAATGAGGGGAGGACCGTTTACCATCTATTGATGCAGCATGATCAACTGGACTTGGTTTAGGATTCTAAATCAAGGGGATAAGCAACAACAACAGTTTTACAACAATAAGTTTCTTATATAATTGTTTTTCTTATATCTAATACTTCTTTTAATGTTATATAATATTATTTAATAATATTTATTATTATATAATAACATTTAAATTAAGTTTTAAATATTATTCAGCTACAATTAATTCTGACAGTATTAGTAAATTCCTATTATTATATAAATATTAAATGAAAATTTCTGTTTATTTGAAGGCTCTCGTTCTTCTTGCTTTGGTCGCCTCTTCTCAAGCCGCCATCCTTCTCGGAGGCGCAAGTGAACAATACAGAACTGAAGATGTGAGTATCACTTTCGTGTTTCCTTTTATTAAAATTCAATCTGTATTTTAAAAAAATATAATATAATATAAATTTAAACATTCTAATCTTACTTAAATTACTTATTTAAAAATTAAAATCTCAAATTTATGCGATATTAAGAACTAATCGAAGAAATTACATTGGAGTATTGCGTACTTTCTAATTACATTTAACTTTACGCATAGCAATGTTAATTTTCAGAGTTCTTTTAGTCTTGAATTGATTTGCCTTGTTGGCTAAAAAAACTAAAAACATAGTGATAGCAAAAAAAAACAGAAACAAAATCATGTAATCAACATATTTAGAAAAAATTAAGTTTATTATGCAGTAAGTATAATTTAGTATTCGTAAAAATTTGAAAAAAATAACTACACCATGAAACTCTTCAATTTTCATAAAAGGTATTAATTGAAAATTAGTACCATTGTAACATAAAAGGTTCGGTTTAGTTTGTCGCTCTACTGTCCTGTGCACCTTTAGGCTAATTAGACCCGGAACTACAGTTTAAAGTGGATTTCGAACCACTAAAAACATCCTTGCCACCACCAGTATACGAAACTGAAGCCTGTGGTGTCAAAGGCCAGTTAGCTAGCGAAACATCAGGCAGCCTAACATATAAGTTCTTTAAAATTCGATCATTCAAAATTCGATTCGAAATTTACTTTAGGTATTTATCAAACACAACCTAAGATTATACGATTTTCTTTGTAGGGTCTTGGTAACTATGCTTTCGGATACAATGAAGGCCATGGATCTGGAGCTACCTTCAGGAAAGAATCTGGATCCCACGGAGTTGTCGCTGGTTCTTATGGATTGAGCGATGCTGATGGTCGCCAAAGAGTTGTCAACTATGTAGCTGATGCTGCTGGATTCCGTGCTGACATCAAGACCAACGAACCAGGAGTTGAACCTAAAGACCCAGCACATACTGCCATCAACAAGGCCGGTCTTGTAGCTGCCCCAGCTCTTGCATATGCTGCTCCTCATCTCAGCTACGCTGCCCCAATTGCAGCTCCTGCAGCTTTACACTACGCTCATGGCCTTCCACACCACAATGCTTATGCTTACAACACAGCTATCGGACACCATGGTATCGGTCACTACGGATACCATTGGTAAAAGATGCCTGATCCCGATACTTGGAATTTGTCTATTAGAAATTTTGATCCTTCCATAAATTTTGACCAGGTGCCATCCAAAAGGTTTTAGGACTTTTTCGCTCAAAGATGTTGTTCTTTTATTGTGTAAGATTTAAGGGAAATAAAGTTGTCATTAATTAAATACTTATGGTTTTGATTTTTTTAAAGTTATTGTTGTTATATATTTTAATTATTCACTAACTGAAATACATAATAATTAAAGCAAACACTATAGCAGTAATAGAAAAAATAAATTCAAAATCAAAATAAGAATAAAAGAGATTTCAAAATAGATAAATAAATCACAAACTGCTAGATTCAATTGTAATAATCCCTAATGATGGTTGATAACTTCTCCTTTTATGCAATATATCTATATATATGTATATATATATATATAACTTTAATACTACTAATTTTAAGTCATTGCAAATAAATTCTGAAAAAGTTAAGTGTTTACCATTTCACATTATTTGCAAATGGAAAGATAATTTTTGATCACAATTGTAAATAATTTAAAAATCATTTTAAAAAAAAATTTCCTAAACATAGTTGATGCAATGGTTTTTAATATAAAAAAACCCAAATCGAAAAGGATTTGTTCAAAAGGAAAATGATAAGCAATAAAATATATTTTCTTACGAGTATTTCAGCAAACAAAAAGAAATTTTTTTCCTATTTAAGAAAATTCTAGGCGAAAATAAATATTATAAAATTAATCTGATATAAAATACTATATGTACATAAGCCAATTTAATAAATTGCTTCTGACAATATCTTATTAAAATGTCTCTTTCATAGATATAATTGCATTTAAACTAATTTCCTCCATAAGCTTAGTTGTTATCAACAATATGAAAAGAAAACACAAACAGGAAATATATTGAAATCATAACTTTTTTTTTATTTACGTGTCTTCTGCATTTCAATTAACACTTTTCCCCGTTCTGTTGTCACCTACTTTCTTCAACTTCTTTCCCCGTCCGTATTTAATTTCTGGCGTATTGAAAATTGAACAAAAAAGCATTTTTTTCTTTTAACATTTCCTTTAATTAGGTTATTTTATTTATTATTCTCGGGCTTTTTGTGAATAAAATTAGTCATTTTAATATTTTTGCTCAGTTTAGATGTTATCTTTTTTAACTGCTCATTGGATACGATTATCTAAATATCCATTTATCTATGGTATGAATGCTTTTATAGAATTATGCTTTTTTATGAAATTTTAAGTTAATAATGAATGGTTCACTTTTAAATAAACGTGCTGCTAAAGAATGATTATTGTAATATAAAACAAAATGGACAAAAGGCTTTTGTAGGAAGTTTTCCATTTGTAATCAACTCAATCATTCATTTGCCCCTTTTCCAAAAGTTAATTTAATTAATGGTACAAAAAAAGACTTTTGTATATTATTATTCATATTGCAAAGAAATCTTAAATAATATTTTGAATATATTTTATTTTACACCTTACATTTTTAACTGTAAACGCGTTTCTTCAGTATTATCTGATAGTTTAATAATACAACCTTTATTTACGAGGCCTTTTAATAAAATTGTTCAAAAGATTTCTTAAAATTATTGAATACTGAATAAACAATTAATTATTTGTTAATTTTAAATTGTTAGTAAATAATGATTTTTATGGTGGTTTCTTCTAAGTAACATATTTTAATTTTTAATAAATTGCTCTTTAAAATTTGTCATAAAAATTTCTTTTACAGATGGTATATGAATTTGTCTGTCTCATTTATCTGTCTGAATTTGTCTATCTCACACATCCTGTCTGCATTTTATCTATTCCTAATAATTTTTTATTTTTGAATAGATAACAAACACTTCAGGACCAAATCTAGAAAGTTAATTGTGTGGGCATGCTGGTTGTCTGAAATTTTTTCAATAATAATGAACACGTTAACCCACATGCAGTCTGGTGCTATATCAAAATGTTCCTCACCTCACAACATAAATAACAGCAAAGTCTTTAACCACTTGTCATGTTAAGATAAAACTTATAAGTGAAATATTTTTTCGTGCATAATTATATAAAAGGAATAAATGACTAATAATTTCTTTTAAAAAAAAATATATAACGAGGTCAACATTATCTATCTAGCAAATTTTACATGAAGTGCAGGAATTGCAAATGTAATTTTCTTGGCAAAATTTTATTTCAAATATGCATATATAGTTTTAATATTTTTAAAAGTAATCAATAGTTTCGTAAAAATACATACTTCTTTCATTTTAAATTTAGATTTATTTTTATCATTGACTTGAATACATTTACCTAAGTACATAAAAATTACTTTAAAACAATTCTATATGTTAAAAACCCCGAAAGCACCTTGAAAGAGCTTTGATATTTTGAGTATTTATTAATTAATTATTAATTTATTAATGCGTTACAAACTTCAGTGCATATTTAAGTTAAGTTTTATTATAATTATTATTATTGTTGTTGGAATTTGTGAAATGTTCTTATTTTTAAACAAGAATCTGTTTGAGCAGTTAAAATAAATTTTCTGCTTTTTAATTATTCAAAAAGAAACCATTAAATTTGAGGAAGTAAATATGATATTAATTGATATTCTATGTAATTTATCATTAAAAGTTTCAGCTGGAAACTTCTGTCAGTAGAGCGGAGCGTAAAATTGTTTTTTCGATATTTTTTCGTTAGGCAGGAATAGTTTTGGAAAGGTTTAAAAAACAAAGGTACAAATTTCATATTGACCAATAAATATCTTTCGATTCCACTTTGAGGTCTTGATATTTGACCCCTTGTCTTCAAAAGTCGGGTCATCTTTGATGTGCATATTCCTATTTAAACAACATCTTATCTGTAAAATAATCTTCAATCATTGCTTTTTTTCCAGTATATATTTCTTTATATATATATATAAGCTTGACATTTTTTCAATAAATGAATTTATTCTTTTATGCTTATGTGTGCTTTTTATTAGTCCTTGAAATAGGAAATGCATCACCATTGTATTGCTTCTGATAAAAGACTTAAATTCGTTGACATTTACAGTAAAAATTCACAAATAATCACTGTGATTTTGCTAACATTCCATGAATCCATTAAGATACAATATAACTTGTTTTGTCATCTGAATATTTTTTTTTGCAATAGTTTTATATAGTTTCTTGATAAGATTGTGACACTTGATGACCTTGTCTTTGACGACAGGATACTCCTCATGTCCTTCTGAATAGTTTTTTTCTTAATTCTAATTCGACATTTCTATACAATCATTTTTCTGACTCATTTTATAAAATATCTAACTTTTTTTTTGGTTGGAAGCTTGTAGGGAAGAGATCAAATGTATCTCTCTGAATATTTTGAAATAAAATAACTGTGCTTTAATTTTGTCATAAATATAATTTAATAATAATTGTTTCTTTATTTAAACTCCCTCATTCCGTGCATCTTTGATCAAATTATTATTTTAACATTAAAATTAAAATACAAAGCTATGTTGTTTTGCTTTTGTAGATCAAATTTAACATTCATTTAATTTAAATTAAATGAATGTTAATTTGTTAATTGTTAATATGAATGTTAAATTAAATTTATTTATTTCCAATAAAAAATAAAAATAATTAAATTAAAAATTTAATTTATTTTATAAATAAAAATTATTAATTTCTAAATTATTAAATTATTTCTAAATTGTTAAAAAATAATAATTTATTTCTAAATTTAAATTAATTTATTTCTAAATTATTAGTTATTTAAATAATTATTATTTCTAATTAATTAATTAGAAATTAATTTAATTTAATTAATTTCAAAATTAATTTAATTTAATTAATTTCTAATTGATTAATTAGAAATAATTAAATTTATTTAAAATTTATTTAATTTTATAATTAATTTTAATTTATTTCTAAATTATTAGTTTATTATTTATAAAAAATATTAGTCCTTTTTTTAAATTAACTAAATTATTAGTTATTAACTTATTATTATTTATTATTTCTAAATTATTATTTTTTTATTTCTTATTAATTTTATTATTTTTGTTTGAAGAACTAAATTACTGCACAAATTGATTTTGTTAAAAAGTAATCAAAGCAGTATATAAAAAAGAAATTATATTGTAATTCAATTCTTTTTCAAGTAATTCAATGTAATTCTGGACATCCTTTTATTTATTTTTGATTTTTTTTTTTTATTTCAATTTGTTTGTTTATTATTTTTTAATAAACACAGAGATTTTCAAGTATTTTAAATTGCATTATAAAAATATTAATTAAATAAAATATGTGTTCTTTTTACATTATATACAAGACACATTTTTTTATTCAAGAAAAATATGAGAAAAGTTATTTAATTAATGTTTTTATAATATTTTTAAATTAAATTTAAAGTGTTCAGTAATTTGTTTTTATTTCATAAAATTAATATTTTCAGAAATAAAATTAAATATAATAATGTAATTTTATATTCGTATTATATTATGAATTGTTTTTTCTTCATTTATAGTGTGCTTTTTCCTATTTTTGCATTTCATTAAAATAAAACATCTGTAACAATAATCGGAATTATAACAAAATATTTTTAAATAAGATTTAATCTCTCTATCAAAATGAATTAAGCAATCAAATAACAACAATGATGAAAATATTCAAAAATTATGTCGAAATTTCGAATTGTCTACATATGTTTTTAACTTTTATTTTTTAATGTAGCATACTTGAATTTTCTGTCTTAATAGAAAAGAGTGTAGTATTTATATCGTTGTGTAGTATTAGTATTATTATGCAGTATGATACTGTTGTGTAGTATTTATTAATCAAAGTAGTATTTTTGTGTAGAATTTATACATTTTAAAATTTTATCTAAATAAACAAGTAACGTATTTCCTTTTAGATCAATAAAATTTAAATTTTCTATGGATGAATATTTATATGTGTGGATCACTTTGTATAATAACTCATTTAAATTGTGTTTTAAAGAAATGAAAATACAATAAATTTAAAAAAAATATATAATCTTTATTTCAGTTTTCTAGTGATTATAACAGACAAATTTTTAAAAAACATCTCCGAATTTTAAATACATGGCACCAAAGCCCCGTTTCTGTAGCTCCAGAATTTGATGGTTAATTTAATAAAAATTTCTTAATAAAATGGCTTTCTTCTAATTTCAATAAGGTTCCATTTACCAGAGGAGATGTCCCAAACCATGATGACCAACATGAGTGCTGTAACTGTAGGCTCCCAAAGGATGTCCAGCTGCAACGTGAACAGCTGCTGGTGCAGCTGCATAGGCAAGAGGGGCACCATAAGCTATAGCTGGAGCAGCGAGAAGGGTAGCCTTGTTGATGGCAGTGTGTGCGGGGTCCTTGGGTTCGACTCCTGGTTCATTGGTCTTGATATCAGCACGGAATCCGGCAGCATCAGCAACATAATTGACTACTCGTTGACGACCATCAGCAACAGAGAGTCCGTAGGATCCAGCAACTACTCCATTAGAGCCAGCTTCTTTTCTGAAGGTAGCTCCAGTAGCATGGCCCTCATTGTAGCCAAAGGCATAGTTACCAAGGTTCTGGAAAATTACAGAATTAAGATTAATCTACGCAAAAGATGAAGCATTAAATGCTTTAATCTGATAATATTCACCCAATTAGTTGAGATGCTATGCAAAATATGAGCATTAAACGCTTTAAACTGTCGAAACATGATATTCGCCCATTTAGTTGGGATGCTATGCAAAATATGAAGCATTAAATGTTTTAAACTGCTGAAACATGATATTCACCCAATTAGTTGAGATGCTAAGCAAAGGATAAAGCATTAAAGCTTTAAACTGTTGAAACATAATGTTCACCCAATTAGTTGAGATACTATACAAAAGATGAAGCATTAAATGCTTTAAACTGTTGAAACATGACATTCACTCAATTAGTTGGGATGTTATGAAAAAGATGAAGCATGAAATGCTTTAAACTGATGAAACATGATATATTCACCCAATTAGTTTAGACATTCAACTTTAATAATTTAGAACTTATTAAAATAATATCAAAATTAGTTTCAATTAGTATAATTTTTTGAAATATTAATACTTAAGATATCTAAGGCAGTGAAACACAAATACAATAATTTGAAATATATAGCCCAGACAAACATTATATAATAAACTTATATTAAATAACATTATTTCATGCATCTATTTAAATTTCATAAAATACAAAAAATTAAAAAACACTTTACAATTTTAAATGAAATAATTCATTTCTAAGCACATTAATAAAAAAAATTTTGTATTGCTCTTTTTTGATAACATTGCCTTATATTTGCTATTTATATTTTTTAAATATTAAATATAAAAGAAAGGTTTAAGAAGAAGTGAAATTTGTTTAAAAGTAATGTTATTTACTTACATCTTGGCTTCGGTATTGAGCACTAGCTCCAGTTCCCAGAAGGATAGCTGCCTGGGAAGCAGCAATAAGAGTGCACAAAATGAGGACCTGAAAATGTTTTTTATAAAAATTCATAATAATTCAATGCACAGTACACTTTCATGTTTATATACAATAAAGAAAATGAAACTAATGAAGCAATAAACGAAAAAATACTAATTTACTTCTACACTAATCCAAAACTATATAATATTAGGTAACTAAATACCTTGTTAGGATATCTGAAACAATTTTACCTTCATGGGTTTTTTTTTTTTTTGTAATATATTTTGTCAATCATGGCAATTTTTACAAAACTCATACTCATGTATTCCAATAAAGGCATAACGAAAGGTGATGTATAAATAAGCGAAGCACAAAATCTTTTTTATAAATATTGCTTTTGATTGTTGAGCGAAAGATAAATAAAAAAAATTGTAACTAATTTAATTTCTTATATATCTTTGTTTTAATTATCATTAGATATATCTAATTCGAAAGCCGAGGACATTGTGGGGAAATTTAAATAACTAAATTTGAGTAAGAAAAAAATATAATACTTACTACACAAGTATTATATAAACATAAATGAACCTTATCACTAAAATGATAGCAACAGTTTATATAATATTTTAGAAGATGCAATTGCAATTGCACCACCAATTGGTAGATATTTGCAATTTGCACCACCAATTGGCAGATATTCAAATTTCAAACTAGTGCTACTCGTCTTGAAAACAGAAAAGCGATGCAGAAACAAAAAACTCAATGTTTATGCACATGTCTATAGATGTGCAAAGATATTCCTATGTCTATGAGATGGGCACTGTAAATCAATAGTCCAGAAATTATTTTTAGTTCAGGTCAAGAAAGATGGCAAAAGGGTGCAAACCCATAACTACCCAGATTTTAACACTGGAGTTTCGTTCTTGATTGTAGTGATAGCTGGCAACAGAACAAGTCCTCTCGGTGCACCAATGGTAAAACTGAATCAGTTTCAGATCTATCGTTCCTCTGGTGATTGACAAAATGTAAAAATATTAGACATTTGTAAAAACTAAAATAAAGTTTTCAAATTAGAAAAAAGTTTTAGTTTTATTGAATTAGCCACTTATTTATAGACATTACAAAGTAATATTTCAATTTAATATCTAAATAACATAATTTGCAATTGCTCTCATTCATAAAATACACTAATCCAAAGCTATATTATAGGTATTAGGTAACTAAATACCCTGATAAGGTATCCAAAACATTCTTACCTTCATGTTTAGGTTTTGTTGGATTGCCTGAAATAATCAGAGTACTGCTACTGGAATTCTCTCCTGTATTTATACTAACAGATATCTTAATTTTTTTTATATATAAAAACTGGTTAATGTGTCAATATATGTATTCGTCTTTACGTCAAACTGCTAAAGAATTTATGCTAAAATAAGAAAAAGATTTTAATCGAGGAATTTTTCTTTTACCTGTGGCTTTTTCTTATACTTTGTACAAGAGGCGACATTCACCACAAAGGCGTGTCCGCTGGCAGCCTTGATCCAGATTTTGATGATTTTGTTTAGCTTCCTCACCAAGCATCTTTGTGCATCAATTTGACATCCTCATTTGCATTTCCTCATTCGTAAAATAGCATTTCGGAAGACAGCGATTAGTGCTTGTTACACAGTTAAAATAATAATTTGCTTTTTGGAAACCTTGGTGAAAAATAGAAATTTACTTAGAAGTTTAATTTAATAAGTTTTAAACATATCTATTTATGCGTTTTTTTTTTTTTTTTTTTTTTTTTATAAGATTAAGGTGTATAAGCTTTATTTATTTTCAAAATCGTGTTTTGGAAAATAGTAAGTAAATTTTAAACTGAATTAAGAATTCGTGAAAAGAGGTAATATGGTGCTTTTTTTTTCTTTGTTTTGATAATAAATATTCTTAAATTGGGGATTAAATTCGGGATTATAACAAGCAGATAAATTAATCTAACATATTTAATTAAATAGATTTTTGTAAGATGTAACGATTATAAAATTCTTTTTTTATTGGTAGCCATTATTCATTTAAAAATGTTTTACAAACATTTTTTTGAAAAATGAAATTTTTATGAAAATTTATTTCAATATTTCTTGTTTTAATTCAAAAGTCAAGAATATATTTAGCTACAAATTAGTAAATTTTCATAATTTATTTGTTAATAAAATACATTTTTCATTTTATAATTTCTTTTGTATTTTATTCGTTTCCCAAATAATTAAATTTAAAAATTATTTTTCCTGCATTTTATAAGAAAAAATAATTCAAATATGGTAATTTTTTTTTTAATCCTTGATGAAAAATACAAAATTTATTTAGGAGTTTAATTTGATAAGTTTCTAATGTATCTATTTATACGTTTCTTTTTTTATAAGATTAAGGTGTATAAGATCTTTATACTCAGATTTGATGCATAGTTTATTTATTTTCAGAATCGTGGTTTGGAAAAATAGTAAGTATATTTTAAGCTAAATAAAGAAATGAAAAGTAAGAGGCTATATGGTGGTATTTTTCTCTGTTTTGATAGTAAATATACTTAAATTGGCGATTATAACAAACAGATAAATTAAAATTCCGATTCTTTTTCTCTGAATTTATTATCCGAATCATTATATTCTTATAATAAATTAAAAAGTGAATTAGTGCTATGTAGTAATTCATTTTTATGACGATATTGTTTTGTAATTTATTTTACAATAGTGTCAATGCTTATTTACTTGATAACAAAAATCAATGTAACTTTTTAATGTATGCGGGTTTTTAATTTCAAATATTTTGATGTAGGATGAATATTAAAATTAAATTATTTAAACAAGGAATTATATTTTCATAAAATTGAAAAATAAAAAATTCAAATAAAATCTTAAAATGATGATAAAAGGGGATAAACTAATGATTTAAATACTTGTTAGCAATTTGATTTTTTTCTATAATTATTTTTTAATGATTATTTTATTTTATTAATTTTTATACATAGTTATTTTGCTCAAATTTTTTTTAATAATTTTAATAAAACATTTTGTAATTTTTTTAATTAATATTTATACCATTAAAAGGTATTGGAATTGAATACACTATATTAAACTCTTAAATTTCAGGTTTTGTTTTGTTGTACTTAAAAATTATCCTTGTTAAATCTTTTAGTTGATAATTTTATGCGATTTTTATGTATTTTTTTTATTTAACAAAAAAAGTAAAAATTGTTTGATATATAGTTTACTGCTTATATTATTTTTTTAATTACATGTGTTCATTCTATATGTTAAAACTTAAATATTTAACTGTTGAAAAGCAGTCCAGATATCAAATAATAGTTTGAATGCTTAATAAAAATAATACTAATAAGGCAGGCTTTTTCGATGTGCTTTTCCAAGACAAATATTTCTAGTATTTCGTTTGAGACATTTTCTTTTCGAATTAGATAACAGATTTTAAAAATAAGTATTAATATTTAAATTTAAACATTACTTATAACACATTTTATTTAATCTAGACGTTTATTAAAGATATTTTATTAAAGGCTCAATTTATCATGTGATTGATGGTTTAATATTATTCAACAGTCTAATCTTAGTTTTTTAATATATTTATGTTCTTTTCCAAAACAATGATTTCTCATTTTTTAATGGATCATTTCTTTTACTCAATAATAATCCACAGATTTTTTAAAGTGTTGATATTTAAATTTAAAAGCTACTTTATATTTTTAATCTTAATTTTGTAAAAGGCTAATTTATTTAAAAATGAAAAAAATGTGATTAAATATCATTTTGCAATTCCATTAATCTTTAATTTTCATACGTTATAATTGATACACATATGACAAGAAATTTAATATGTTAACTGGGTTTTAATAATTCCTCAGTTTACTTTAAACACAGTAAATTTTTAGTGTGTGTTCTTGTTTAAAATAAATAAAAAAAAATTTCGAATGATATTAAAACTAGTAAAAAAATCATTTTATAAAACATGTTATTAAAATAAAGTAAATTGTTTCTGATAAACATACATTAAGAATGTTCCTTTTATAAAAAACAAAATTCTTAAGCTATTTCATTGAGTAATTTATAACTGGTAAGGTTAAGGTTATAACTGGTAAAGTAAGAAGAATAACTGGTAAATAATCTGATAATATCTGACTTAACTTGGAGAATTTTGCAAAAATTAGTGCTATTTAGACAAAAACATTTGCTAATAAACATGAAAAATCATTCTTTGTAAGATTTGAAAAAAATAATGATTGCATGATTTTATTATTTAGATGATTATTTTATTATATTTGAAAGCTTTAATAAATGTATATTATATTTGCTTATATAGTGATTATTATATTTGTTTATATAGTGTTTATTATATTTGCCTATATAGTGCTTATTATATTTTCTTATATAAGGCTTATTATATTTGAAAGCTTTAATATTTTTATTCCTAAATATTTGCAGATGTGACAAATTGATGATCTCATTTACCACACATCAGAATATATTTATCGTCCTTGATACACATTTAATTTTGTGGATAGATTTTCCAGCAGAAAATCAATCCATGATTATAATAGGAAAGATAATTTTAAAATATGTGAACTTGCTAAAGAATATAATTAATTATCTAATTAAAATTTCTTGCTTCAGGTTTATTTATTTATTTTTTTTTTTTTTTTCATTTTGCATGATTTTTTAAACTAAAATCCAAAAATGTAAAATGTATTTTAAATTAAAATTTTGAAATTTCAAATATTTTTAATGAAAATTGAAAGCAAAATATTACGAAATCAAATTAAAAAGAATTTGAAATTTAATTTTTATGTAATAATGTTTATTCAATAAGATCTTAATAAAAAAGAACATATATAAAGAAATATATGTATTTTTTTGTAATTTATTCTATTCCGTGTCATATAAATTTATGAATTATAAATCTAATATAAAAAAAGATTAGTTATTTAAAACTAACTATTTTAAAAGCTGAAAAATTTTAAAATATGTCTGCAAAAGAAACTTAATTTTAAAATTATTTAAATATACAGTTGAATAAATTTTAAAATCAATTATAAATTTTTTTGATAGTTTTATAAATTGATTAAAAATTTATAACTATGACATAATTAGCTGAAATATTACACAGAAATTTTAAAAGAGAAAACTTAACAAAAATTTTATTGCTGATATTTCATATATGTTTCATTTAATATAAGTATGCTCATATAATATTCAGAATTTTACAAATGGATATTTTTCTCCGTGTGTGGATTAACATCTAGTATGCAACATAATAGTATGGCAATGGATGAGAATACACCACATGTTCGCCTGGTTTTAATTCAGTTGTTTTAACTCCAACTGCATCTTGATGGTCCTCAGGTAGTTTCTCAGAAGTCTTGATGTTGGCCTTGAAACCTTCATGATCTGCAACATAGTCAACGATTCTCACTTTGCCATCAGCATCCTTGACGCCATAAGAACCAACTTTCTTGCCTGTTATGTCTCCAGTTTCACTGTGGAAAGATGGGCCCCCAGGTTGAGCATTGTGATGGCCAAATGCGTAATTTCCAAGGCCCTAAAAGAGAAGAGTAATTTTAACTGTATGCTTTGTAATGGGTATTTTGAATATTTTTTATCTGCATAAAATAGGAGCTTATTAGATGGAAACCAATAGTATTTATATTTGATATTTAATTTCTATGTAGAAAGCTAATCATTTTCCAAATTAAATATATGTCACTAATATAGAAAAAATTGTTGAATAATGTAATACATAGGGACAGAATGTATATTTACGTATCCTTCAAATTTATATACTTATTTCTTTTTGTGTTCAAATTAAAATATCATAAAAGGCAGTATTAGATTTGCTTAGTGAAGTCATAAAAGCTTAGTACAATAGTAAAAACAGATATTTTATGAAAAATGTTATTTTTCGTGTAAAAATTTTAAATTTTGAAATATCACATTGTTTTTTACTTAAAAAAACTGGAAATGGATTAAATAATCATTCTGTAAAGATGAAATACTGTTATTTTTAACACTAAAAATGTGCATTTATATAATCTGTAATATTAATAATATAACTAATTCACTATTTTTCAATTAAGGAAACAGTAAACTGTACTTGTAAAAGGCACAGTAAATCATATCAGAATATACTGAAGGGCTATGATTTTTTTTTTGTACATCGGAAAATGTAAAGAAAGTATTTTAGAAAAAAATAATAACAAGAAAAACTATCAGAAGAAAAAGAAAAGCAAAAAGATTCTAATAATTTTTTTTTGATATCTATCAATATCAAAGAAATTATTATATTTATTTTCTTAAATATAGACATAATTTTCTGTGTCGAATCGATGTCTTAGGCAGTATGTTTCCAGTTTCATGAATATTGATTTTGCCTACCGTGGAATTTACTGCCATATTCTGTATAACCATCTGTACGGCTCTGAAATTATTCTTGATCTATAATGATTTTGTTTTGGATTTGCCCATTTCTACAAACCATTCAGTACACTTTTCTTAAAAATTTTATTAAGTTACCTTTCTGTTTTTTTTTATATATTTACAACAAAAATTTAAAACAAATAATCATTAAATGAAGGATTTTTTTGTCAAAAAAAAAAGGTTGTCTGCAAAATTGCTTTCCAAATGACATTTGCATTCAAAAATCATACAATATATTTTCGTAATTTTATCTATGCTAAGACTAAATTTCTGAGAATGCTAGAACTTTCATTTTCTTTTAAAAGCAGAAATTATATTAACAGACAGGCATGTGCCATTAAATGTTCATTACATCTATTTCTTCCAACAATTTATACAATTAGAACTAATTGACAACTGTTTTCGTTTCTTTTTTCACTAGTAATGTCCTTTAATTACTCTAAATGCTGTGGTTTTTCCCATAATAAGTACTTTTGATTTAGCTTAATACCTTTATCTTACCTTCCACACCTAATTCCTCATAAATGCTATCAAAGCCAGCAGCTTTTTATGCATTACCATTTAAGAGATTTGAAACAATGGAAGGATTCAAAATCGTGAAAAGGTTTGGTGGAAAGGCAGGGTATACCTTCGTCTCAAATAAAAGCACAAAAGAATATGACCATCCATAAACAAAGGGGATAGATGAACTTCCTCATTTGAAGACAATTACTGAAACGCCTTATGTGTTTGTTTCCCTTTTCATTTAATGCTATATGTTTAGTAAAAACTATTTTCTTAATTAAAATGGTAATGTTCCTGAACAATATAGCGAGTATTCATTGAGCACATTATATAATTATAAATATAATGAAATCTTTGAGTAAATGTGATATGAATTAAGGATGGCCTTGAAATTATTTTTATTTCTGAAAATTAAAAAGGATTTATTTGAAAAGAAATAGTCATGAAAAAATAGAATCCTAAAAATATTAAAATGAATGGAATATATGTTTTTATGTATTTTTATGAACGCCATGTTGAACTTTATGTGTAATAAATGATGATTTAAAAAATAAAATAAGTTCTTTTAGAATATATCATGAAAAGGAGACATTTATACAAATAATTTATTCTGAGTCATTTTTTGTACAAATTCAGCATTTTCTGGTTGTGAAGTATTTGAACATATTAGTTGTTCAAGTGTAATTAATTAATTGAATAATTAAATAGGGATAATTAAAATTACCAGAAAACGTGATTTGATTAATTTACGAAAAAAAAATTATTCGAATTAATCCTTAATTATTTTTTTATAAGTGGAAGCATTTCGTGAAAAACTGCATGGTATACTCATACTTATCATGCACTTATACTTACAATACTTACCATGATGTACTTATACTTAAATACTTATGCAGCGAGATCGCATCAAACATGAATTTTTGTTATTTAACTGATTTCTTTTTTTACAAAATTGAATTAAATTTTAAAAGTGCTTCAATTCATTGCTCTAGTCCATGGTTTGGTTTCTCGTTTTACGGTAATTTTTTTTGTACACTTTAGGTTAATTAGACCGGAACCTGCAGTTTAACACGAATTCCGAACCACTATCAAATAGCCATGCTGCCATCAGGATTCAAAACTGAATCCTGTAGCACCAAAGGCCAGAACGTTAACCATTTGGCCATCAGGCCATTTGCATGTTGCTTATAAGGAACATATACTCGACTGTATTTTCAGTTGTTTTAATAAAATGCATTTTAGGCCAACACAATTAAAAAGACATTGAGTGATAATAAAAAATGCAAAATTGAAAAAATCTAAAAATCTAAAAGAAATCTAAAAGCTGCTGATTTTGAATCTTTCAATTGTTCAAGGAGTTTCATTTCATATCACTGCAATTACTTTCGTCAAATGGTTCTACAATCTAATAAAATTTAATTAATTATGAATTGAAACAAATTAAAAACCAAATATATTTGAAGATATTTATTAGAAAATAAATTGTTTACTGTCATAAAAAATTTTCACTCGCCGTGGAATAGGATCTAATTTTAAAGTTGAAAATTTTAAATGGTTATTATGGAAAAGTTTTTTTTTTCCAAAATTTCTGAATGAAAGCAGACTTTTAAAATATCATTTTTTTTCCAAAGCTATCGAACTGATAACAATTACAGACTTAGTGTAAATAATCATGTGATTTTCCATTAAATAATTTTAATTAATAATTTTTCCCTTATGTATCTCAGATTAAAAATAAAAAACAATCTAAAAAATGATGAAGATAAACAGTAATTTTTTTACGAACAAATAATCAAATTATTTATTTTGTTTCTAAAGCTAAATAAGCTGTGATTAAAATAAAAGCCAAAAATTTGTTTGCAGTTTTAGTGTTAAACATTAGTGTAAATATATCATTAAAATCTTTTTAACGAAAACTATTAATGCTAAACGGTATTAAAATACATACATTAAACTATTAACATACAACAAAAAACGCTTTTAAGGCTAATTGTTATAAACGCTTACGTCTTTTGCTTGATACGCAGAAGCCGAAGGCCACCAAGCAGGATGGTAAACAACGACAGCACCCTGTGCTGCGACAGCTAACGCCAAAATAATTAGAACCTGAAACAAATTTTGTTAGTTTATAAATATATATAGCTTAAAGAGAATGTAAACGTATAATTTTTATACAAATTACAATATAATATATAACATTAAGTATAATGTTATTTATCACATTAATATGCAGCAAAATAATTAGGAATCAATTTCAATACTGATTAGTAGAAAAGATTTAAAAAGCACAGTAGTTTAGAAAGCAAAAGTATATCAAAAGATTAAAATTGCATTAAGCAAAAGTGATATTTTAATGCTAGAACAACTTCAGGACTAATTAAATAAACTATTAAGAGAGTTAAAAATCACTTACAATAAATAATATTTTAAAGCATTATTTAATTTTATTCTTCCTGTTTAAATGTAAAGGTTTATTATTTACAATATGTAATTTTATACCTTAAAAATTATTATTATTACTAAATAATAATAGCTAGAAAATTTAATTAAACCCAAATATTTTGATTTAATTCAACCCACTCTAAAGCAATTTTACTTTATATTATTTAGTGCATTTAATATTGAAAAGAAAAAATTAATCACATGTTAATTAAATTAAGTGAAGAATTACCTTAAGTTACCTTTGCTGCCTACTGTTAACGCATACCACAATTAATGACCGTTTCCATAAATAATATCAATCATTAAGTAACGCGTAAAATATAATAAACTAAATGAAAATTGTTAAAAATAGTAGTGCAATTGAAGAAAAAGTATTTTAATTTAAGTTTTTGGGTCACGGCTCCTCACAAATAGAGTCATCATTTCGGTAGCTTGAACACGTTTTTTTTAAATCTTTCTCGAGATAGCATTTGCAAGTTTCACTCAATCCATTAACCACAACATTATAGAGGTACTTTTAGATCTACAAATTTATACTGTCCCTCCCCAAAGTAACACTATAAATAATGGGTTTTCAGACTTTTTAACTGACTGCTCTTAAGCACACAATTGTAATCAAATCATAAGGAAATTCGAGAAGTAAATTGTGGAATTTCCATTCAGGACTAATGGGATATTATAATATATTCATTCCGTATATAAAGATTATTTTTCATAAAAACTCAAATAAATTTTTATATTTGTTGTTGTAACATATGGCTTTATTGGAAATCAATCCATTACAATAAGGATCACACACATAGAAGGAACAAGCAGAACAAAGCAAATATACAGCAAGACGGCAATTGACAATATGTCGGTCTCAAACATCACAAAAAGGCAAAGGGGGAGAGAGTAAATAAAGGAGGTAGACATTTTATTTCAGTTCATGAGGCCCCTGGCCTCCCAATATAACTGCAAGAATTCTCCTTGGCTCTAAGCCTCCCTGTTCAGTCCTGGGCATTTCAAAAGATGTTCTGTATTCATTGTACCGGCTCTAAATATTGAGTAAGTGTTCGAGGCGAGAACACCTATACTGTTAAGGTGTTCTGCAAGACAATCGTGTACAGTTCTTAATCGAAAGTCGGCAACCGCCTCTTTACATGGTCTAGTGTTAAAGATTTTCCTGTTGTCTTGAATACTGTGCCACTTTTTGCCCTCAGATTTAATTATGAGATAATCTTTCAGTTTCTTAAAAATTTCTCTATGAATATATTTTTTGAAAGATTCAGGGGGAACTTGTTTCTTTCCAATATTCACATGGTTTCTTTTCTTTGCAAGTGAATCTGCTGCTATCTATTTTTATATTTGTGTACCTACTAATTTGCCTTACAATATTATTTATTCATTTTTAAAAGTCTCAATAGCTACTTATTTTACTAATTTTGATATTAATTTCATTAAAAAATGGTTATATTTATAATCCTTATAATTTTTTATTCATAAAGTACGAAATAGATTTTAATTAAAATATTTAATACCAATAATATTTAATATGCTTGGTTTTATACTAACTGAATTAAAATTAAAATAAATAAGTTTATGAGTTTGTTTATTTAAAAAAGAAAAACGAAGAAAACATCTTTTTATTTGAGGCTGAATCATTAGAATATATATCGACATAATTTTCAACTTAACAAAGAGCCTATAACGCCTTGATATCTGTATTTTTAAACTAGGAAACCCCAGTAACAACCAGTAACGAATATGATAAACATAATAAAATTCTGGGAATTAAGCATCCCAATGACTTGTGAATCCCAGACATATTATCTATCGCTGACGTATTCACTCCAAATTGTGATTGCACTAGGAACAACGCAGACCCATCAATATGAGATTTCAAATAGACAACAGAACTGAAGAATACCTACGGCCTTACAGTACAGACCTGAAGAAACCAGCATTACCTATAATATCCCCAAACTGAGAAAATGTGTCATCTAAAAATATGTACATGTATTTTATAAGATAAGATAAACTTCTGACATAAAAGTTTTCAATTGCTCCAAAACTGAATAATGCCGTTTCGGTTGAATACACCGAATATAATTTATGAAATAAAAATGACAGTAACAAATATATCAGGAAAATTCAGTTATTCAAGAGACTGTGCAAATATCAAGTCTTGCATCAGAAATACTTTTTTTCTTCATAACCATAAAATACGTTTTGAATTGTTTACTGGGTATCAAAGGATATACCCAATCAATTTTCAGGAAGTGATTGTATTTTACGAAAGCAGTTTAACCTATAAACAATAGCATTCATGTAAAAATGTATTGTCACAGTCAAGAAAGTTATAATAATTTACGATGAAGTACTTTCTGGAGTTTTTCTGGTAATATTAAACTACATAAGAATGTGTTTTCCGAACCTAAGAACAAAAATGCAAAATTTGGAAAACTGAGATTATGTCTTTCCGTAAATAAACTTTTCCTAACTATATTGCCCAAGTTTACTAAGCAATTTAAAAATTCAAGATAATCACTTTTTTTTTATCAAATCAAAGGTATGAAAATTCTTTTGATATACGCGTCTTTGATGATGAACAGTCTTCTTCTTACTTTTTTTTTTGTTCTAATGCAGCTGGCAAATAGACTGTGATCTTTTATGCCATAAGGGCTGCACTGACGTGACTCACTTTGCACTACCCAGGGTGCGCATGTAACTTAAAGATAAGCCACGGACGCGGAGTAAGAATGCCCCCGCAACGCTCTACGATCCTTATGACCTGGAAGTACGGTTTAAAGTAGATTCCGGACCAATACGCCGGGATTTGAACCCCATACCTGTGGTACCGAGCGCCAGAGCGTTAGCCACTCGGTCATCAGGTCTTCTTCCCCGTCTTCTTCTTACTAAATGAATCGATTTTGATATATTTTAACTTGAAATATGAATTAAAATAAAGATTTCATAGTTATTTGACATTAGGACTTTTAAAAATTGGGAACCTTTCCCCTCATCTATCATTATTTTTAAATAAGAACTATCTTGATACCGTTTCTAAAGTTGCTTGTGATATAAGTTCCAAAAATAGTTCACCTTTCACTGCAAGCCTTCTTGGTAACATTTATATGAGTAACATTCCTCCAAGAATTTTAGAAATATAACACTACAGATGTTGAGGGAGAAGCTAATAATGTGTGGAACACTCTTAAAAATACATTCTATGTAAAAAAGTATCCGAAATTGTTAAATAAAACCTGCAAAAATCAATTTATTTATCAAAATTTATTTTGTTGATTTCACAAACATTCATTGTAACATTTGTATCAACTTCATTCCGTCAAGAATTTTAGAAACGTAAGGCTACATAGATTAAGAGAGAAGGTAATAGTGTGTAGAGCACTTTTAAAAATATATTCTGTGTAAAAAGAATGGCGACGTGTTTCATGCAAATATCAGTATATAAGTCATGGCTATGAACAGACTTAAAAGATACTTTCATATCTTGATCCTACTCTCTAAGATTCATATGAACATTTTTCATCAATAGAGTCGATTTTATTTCAATTTTATCGAGTCGTAGCGGAACGAGTCAAATGACTCGGTCTTCTCGTTTGACTTCTGGTACGAGTCAGTCCAGAACAAGTCAAATCAACTATTCCTTCTCGGGCTTCTTTGAATGCTTCATACCATTCATATGCTAGTGCTTTTGACATGCTCAATTCACAGTAAGTTTTCTGCAACATTTTTAGCGATTCGTCACATAAAATTTCGTTCGAAACACTTAATATAATGCAAATTCTTTGTGTGACTAATTTTTTCATTGTAAAAACCACAGAACACCCCAAATATTTGATTACAAAAATACCTCCTGTTGACTCACTGAATGACAAATCACGCTTAAATTAGCATGGTAATTCTGTGTATTGCTATTAACTTACAAAAAATGTGGCTATATATTTTATGCTAGTAAAGTTATAAATTATTGATACTTTTTACACAGAATGTATATAAAAATAATGTACAGCAAAAAATACTTACATTTTCATTCTCTTGAAATTAAATATAATACACCAAACTATTTCTGTTCTTATATTTAATCTATCATATTACTATCATTAAAATATAAAGATTTAGTAATATTTTTTCTGTAACAGGTACAAAATTGTTTTCAAATCATTAGTACATTTTTATCAAATCCTGAAATTTATGCACAGACAATAAAGATAATTTTTAAAGGGATATTTTACAGAAAATTCTTAAAGAGAAACCAAACCTGTCATTTTAGTTGAACAATTTGAAAGTGTGTGCATTATTAAATAAAATAGACAACTTTTTATCCGTAGCGCAAAACAAAAAATTAATATAATTATAATTTTTATTTCAGAATAAAAAAATAAAGATTAGTTATATTATAAGAAACTTTCTGGAAAATGTTTTAAATAATTATTTTAGATTTCCCATTGAGAAATTTTAATATCTTTTTTCAGTAACTCAGAATTTGTTAAATGAAATACTTGCATAAGTAAATTATTAAATTATTTTCAATGATCAGAGTAAAATAATTATTCAATAAAGTACTCCATTTTTCCATTAATTATATTAAAAAGGTTTTACTGGCATTAATAATTATTCTATACAAATTTAAAAAAAAATATGGAGGCAGAAATTATGCGACAAAGATAATGATCCTTAACTTGCAACTAAATGTAAACATACTATTGCAAAAGAGTGTAAACACAAATATTCTAGCTATCGGCATTATAATCTTGCATTAAAAACCGGCGATGATGATTATGACAGTATTTGTGAATGATCCCATGCAAATTCCATCTTGCTAGAAGTTTCTCGTATTTTCTCCATTGAGACATGCAAATAGGTCTTTAAGGAATGTCTATGAATTGTCTTTACATTTGCCATTGAGGGAATATTATTTACTTCGTTAATAATGGCCTGTTATTGCCTTTGAAATGTAAATTAAAATCCTATTAAAAATGCTCTTATAGCAATTTAAAAGAAAAAAATATTTTATTGCGATATAATTAATTCACCTAACACCGATTTAGCTATCCATTTTTAATTATCTGAATAACATCATACCATATAGTACATACTACTTTTTTACATATATATTCTTCTTTTTTCATTGACTCAAAAGCCCCATGGTGGGCCAAGTGCGTCTGCCTACTGGTAAATTTCGAGACAGAAGATGTTGTCTTTTTACAGAGTTGGTTTTCAGCCCTACGCCTAATAGCTATATCAGATCGGGATCTACGACTGAAAGTGTATTCCGAACCACTTCAAACATCCACTAGTTACACGACCATCAAGTTTAGTCATCTTAATTAACTATTTTCAGGAGTAAAATAATTATTTCTTGAGGATTCAGAATCATGAGATGTTTTCTTTTTACGGGGTAGGGTTGTCAGCGCTACACGTAACAGTCATATCAGACCGGAACTTACAGTTTAAAGTGGATTCCGAACCACTGCAAACATCTATGGTAGCACCGGTATTCGTATCCGAAAATTGTGGCAATGAGCGCCAAAGCGCTAGTCACTCCGCTATCAGGTCCCATATATGACATCGATATACACATTATATTATGTTTTCGTGTTTTAATGAAAAACTCCATATTCTTTTAAATAATTAATGAAACACACAACTCTATCCATAAAAGAAAGTAGTTAAAATTATTAGTATAAATAATATCACACATTTGAATAAAAAAAAATAAAAATAAACGTTAAAAGGAACGAATTTCTCCTTAACACTTACCTTCATGACTGGACAAATCTTCTGCTGCGAATGGGGTGTCACAACAGAGAGTATCCTCTATAATGGTGCCTTTTATAGGCGAGGTGGTCGAATTATATACTGTTACATTTAGTAGTGGTTGCGCAATTTAACTCGCATATCCGTTAAGCCCCCTGGGCAAGGAGTGTGGGGGTAATAAGAGCTCATCTCATTGGTAATTTACCCCTGCTACGCATCTTCTATCATCTCCAAGACAATTCAAGGTTAAAATGCTAATGATTGGATCATCTTCCCTACAAAATTTGGCCTTGATTAAAATTTTCTCTACATATTTGCTACTTCGACATGTTCTTCATAAGATAAAAAAAAGTAAGTTAGTCTGCCTGAAGATTTCGAAATTTTCTGGAAGAAATTGATGAATGGTGCTCTTCTTCCTTAAGGAATATCAATTTTAAAAGCTTGGGTTTCCTTGTTATTTGATTTTTTAACTAATATTAATATTTAAATCTCACTGTGGTAATGAACTACTTACCAATTATACGTAAACATGTTATTTTAACAAAGTTAAAAATAACACATCATTGAAAATTCCTTAAGGGATTTCCATGTTTTTATGCATTAAATTCCGTTATCTTAGCCGTAAGATGAGGCCAAGTAAATGGAATCTTCCTTTATAAAAAGTGTTAAAATAAATAATCATATTTTGAGGGGAATTTTTTCAATAAAAGGTAATTGTATACTTCCATGGATCGGTCCATGACCTAATTAAGCTTGTTGATCAATTACAAAAAAAGTGCTGTTTGATCGAGATTATTTTTGTCTGCTGCCACCTGTTGCCTCTTATCTAACAACTTCGCATATTTACCAACATCTTCAAACAATCGAAAGAAACTGTTTGTCCTTTAACATTAGTAAATGCGCATTAACTAAAGTTATTATTAATGCTTAATAATTTAGTTAATGCGCTTATACCTACCATAGACACCGGATATTTAGATTCGTTAACATATTTGATTAACTCAACTGCCTATCTTTTACCACTACGAAACTCAACAAGCTGACCACAAGCCCAATATTTTCCTTTTATTTCTGAACAATTTCATTTCATTTATATAAAGTTTATTTGTTGGTCTATGTTAAATAAAGCATTTATGTATTCGTTGCCACAACAGTCTTACGGTGAGCCAAGCTTGTCTGCTTATTGGTAGATTTTGAGACATAAGATGTTTTGTTTTTAACAGGGTGGGGTTGTCAGCCATACGCTCACCAGTCATATAGTCGTCATATATATCACCAGTCAAACACGGATCAACGGTTTAAAATGGACTCCGAACCACTACAAACATCCGTGACACCCCCGGACAAGTTGAACCGTAAACGTATGACGCCAAGCATCAGAGAGCTAACCACTCGGCCATCAGCCCCATAAAACGTGTATTTCGTTTCTTTATGTCCATATTCCCAACAGAAACTTCAAGATAGAAAAAGATATATTATTTAACCTATTATGTCCTCTTACTATTATCTTTACATAATAATTATATTGGTAAATAAGCCTTTTATTGTGTTTATATTGTATTATGGTTAATTTTTTAATAAAACTTTTTACTCACAGGAACACCTATCATATCACCTATCACCGTTGACCTTGATAAAAGTACAGGATAAATAATATGTCCTTAAAAATCTTTGAAACAGCAAAAAATTCCTGGAGTCCTGGAAGTTTTAGATTTATCATTGCTGTTGGCCCATGTATAAACAGCATAACATAGATCCAACCTTTAACAGGCAACTCAAATTCCTATCTTATATTGAACAGCCTATTTAGGTGCAAAAAAACCCTGCTTTAAATCAACAATCCAAGGAGCAGGCACCAAAGTCCTATCTTAGAAATTTTTCTATTTAATAATCATGCAATTTATTACATAATTTGTGTCTACAATAATATCTTCCACGAAAAATTGGCTTATAAATAATCATATCAATAGTTAAGTTATAAAGTTAATCAGTAATTTGTTAAAAACTTTTAAAAATATATTTAGAAACTATTTTAAGTTTTATATTTAAAATGTTTTATAATCGGAGTTAACTTCTCCAACAATTGTGCACTTTACTGAAGCATGAAAATGTACAGAGCACACTATGCTCACAAATGTTCACTGCACAGTATATCTTTCCTTCATCAAAAGACTCTATTAAATTTTAAATAATTTAACTATTATTCGGTTAATTATTATTATAATTACAGGGTAATTTAAAAGCGGCATTATTTATTCATTTTTTCTTTAAACTATCAAGTTTTAGTTTCGGTTTAAGTTAATTATCTAGATTTACTTCAATTAACTTTCTCGACACCTGGTGATGTTAATTAAGTTGTTTTTGTCCCAGTCAGAACAACACTGTGAAACAATCACAGTCCATAAAAGAAATACTAACCTCTGAACTTCGACGAGCAAATGAATCTTTTTTGTAAGCATACACCCTGAAGGAATTCCGCCGTAATGTTTTGAACATGCTACAGAATTATTTTGCATTATGACGCCCATTCAACTCTGAAATGCACCTGATGTCGTATTTTGCTATCAAAACACGAAGGTCAAAAATAATTAGGAAAAACTGCCAGAAACAACTCTTGATATGTAAATAGGAGTTTAAAAATCGTTGCTCAATAATCCTTTTAACTTATTTAAAAGTGGATGTTCAGTTTCTTTATATTGAATAATGTCTCTGTCATTGTTATTGTCATTTATAATTATTTATTAATAAAAAAGAAAAAAAAATCTTCTAGAAACGTCTGTATATGTAGTGCTATGTCTATTGATTAAATGATAATCATAATACAATAAATAAAATATTAGAGATACCTGTTTCCAAATGGACCTGATATTGAATAATATATAACAGGTATCTCTAATATTTTATTATATATATATATATATATAATATAATGGAACTGATATTAAATAATGTCTCTGTCATTCCCAATTATTTATTAATAAAAAAACCTTATAGAAATCTCTGTACATAATATCATGTTTATTGATTAATTAATAATCATAATACAATTAATAAAACATTAGAGAGACCTGTTTCCAAATGGACCTCATTCTAAATAATATAATTATATATATATTATATAATGGAACTGATATTGAATAATGTCTCTGTCATTGTTAGTGTCATTTTCAATTATATATTAACAAACAGAAAATTACCTTATAGGAAACTCTGTATATATTGCTATATCTATTGATTAATTAATAATTATAATACAATTAAACAGGTAATAATAATAACAGTCGCTCTAATTAATAAACAATTAGAAGGACCTGTTTCCAAATGGACCTGATATTGAATAATATAATTATATATATATATTATATAATGGAACTGATATTGAATAATGTCTCTGTTACTGTTACTGTCATTTCCAATTACTAATCAATAAAAAAATATCTTCTAGAAACCTTTGTATACATTATTGTTTGTATATATCTACTGATTAATTAATAATCATAATGCAATTAATAAAAAATTAGCGAGACATATTTCCAAATTTGAGTAACCCCATTCAAAAGCCACCAAGTGAAGCCTCACTGTAACTTCCATGTTTACATAGAGGGGATGAAATATTTGTAGGTTGGAAAATTGAGCAAGCCAATTCTATATTAGCCATTGGGAGGGAGGTTTGTTTCAAATGCTGTTCTATGTATTATTTATCTTGCAACATCAACTGAATATTTTTTCATTTATCTAAATATTTTAACATTCAATGTTTTCGAAATAGCCAGGAAATTATCATCTCTAAGTACAACTTATATTTATTTTTATATCAGAACATTTGTGATCTAATATTTGCTGAATATTATAAAGCAAAAGGTTGTTATCTCCTCAAATAACAAATATCAAATTCAGCGAATTGAACATCATACTGAGAAAAAGTATTGAACCATATTTGCCAATGGTACCATATATTCATATTTGTTCATATTTCTTTCATTTTTTCATAATTATATATTTCAATTTGTTTATATTTATTCATATATTCATATTTGTTCATATCTATTCCTATATTCATATTTGCTTATATATCATATGTTCATATTTGTTCATATTTCATATATTCATATTTGTTTATACACTCATGTCCATAAATTAAGGATAATTCAGAATCACACAGAAATTGAACTCTAAAATAAAAATTTCACCTGTAGAATTATCACACACATCTTGAAGAAGAATATGCAAATTACAGGAAACCACCAGATGGCGCAGATAGTACGTCACA
Source organism: Caerostris darwini (assembly GCA_021605075.1). Lineage (NCBI taxonomy): Eukaryota > Metazoa > Arthropoda > Arachnida > Araneae > Araneidae > Caerostris > Caerostris darwini. Next base: position 52,315 of record BPLQ01010557.1, on the reverse strand, counting down.
ATGACGAGAGCGTAAGAGAGGATATAAGGAATGGTGGCAAAGAAGTAAAATTGTTCACAAGCGCTTTAAAAGCCTTTCGGTGCAATAACCGCATAGTTATGGCACAAAGGAAGCATTTGGATGATTGTTTACGTGGTAGAATCATCGGACGACTGGAATGTGGACGTACCCATCTGGAAGTATCCGAGGAACTTGGAATTGCCCAGAGTGTCATCACCAGGCTTTGGCAAAGATTCCAAGATGATGGTAATGTGAGTAGATGTTACAGCACAGGTCGCCCCCGAGTTACAACGCCGAATGAGGACCGGTATTTAGCAGTTACTGCCAAAAGAAACAGACGGAGCACAGCATCAGACCTGTCTCCTCAGCTCTCTTCAGCTACCGGTACGACAGTTTCAAGACAGACCGTGTACAGACGCTTAGGGCACATTGGTCTATATGCTCGTAGGCCTGTCAGATGTGTTCCACTTACCACAACTCACGGTCGCCTGCGATTAACCTAGAGTAGAGAGCATGCATTGAGGACACCGCAACAGTGGTCTGGTGTGATGTCTTCCGACGAGTCCAGGTTTAGTTTGCAGTCTGACTCTCGCCGAACTTTCATATGGAGAGCGCCAGGTACCCGTTACCACCAAGAGAACACCTTTGAACGACACCTTTACGGTGGTGCAGGATGGCTCGTTTGGGGAGGAATTATTCTTGGTTCCAGAACTGACCTGCATGTTCAGAGTGTAACGATGACAGGCCACATCTATCGGGATGTCATTCTGGAACAACATGTACGTTTGTTTCGGGGCGCCATGGGTGATGAATTTTTGTTTATGGATGACAATGCCCGTCCTCACCGTGCAAACATTGTAGACGAATGCCTTCAATTGGAGGATATCACCCGTATGGATTGGCCAGCATACTCAGCGGACTTGAATCCAATAGAGCATGTGTGGGATATGCTTGGCCGACGAATTGCAGCCCGTCAACCCCCTCCCACCTGTCAACCGGAACTTCGGAGGGCATTTCTTGATGAGTGGTGTAATATTCCCCAAGATCAGATTGATAATTTGATACTCAGAATGCCTAGGCGTTGTAAGGTCTGTATTGCATCGTCCGGGAGACATACTCCATATTAACCATCATACTAACCATGTTATACTGTTTTTTGTAAATAGGTTCTTTTTTGAAATTTGCTCCAGGGAGTAAAAATCGCAATTTTTATTAATTATGTCAAACATATAGCATCTTTTTTGCTCTTTACCTTTTGTTTAATAAATAGACTTTACAAATAAGTCAAATTTGTTTTGCTTCTGTCTCTTTCTTTGCCTGAACTTCATTATCCTTAATTTATGGACATGAGTGTATTTCATATATTTATAATTGTTCATATTTCATATATTCGTATTTGTTCATATTTATTCAGATATTCCCATGCATTGAGCAATTGTTTCAATTTGTTCACATTAATTTTATTTATATTGTTTACAACAAATGATTTTATTCAATTAGTCACTTAAATTTAAACACAATCATGCATAGAATCAAAATGGGGAAAAGTAATTCTTTAAGTTTCTTAAAGAATTACTTTTCCCTATTTAATTACAAAAACATTTTAAAGCAATATCATCTCTCTTCTTCAGTGACATCTAACAAATCTAATATCTCTAATACTTCCTATCACTACACAACTTCATTTAATTTATTTAACAACTCCCACTCTCTATACTTTTTACAAAAGACCAATTTCGAAATCCACACATTTTCCATCACTTTACAAAGATTCCAAAAAGATTCCTGTCTTCTACCATTCTTTTTAAAATAAATCTTTTATTATTTTTTTTCCTACCTTTCCCATCCATTGAATCTCAGGGATTTCTAACAAACACGAGATGCCGTCGTATAAGGGCAGATGAGAGAGCGGATCCCACCCATCCCCGAGGGCATCTCCACCCGTAATCGGCCCATCTGCGGCCTTCGACCAACTTCCCCAACAGCAAGGACAGGCGGCCTTAGGAGATCACATCACGTACAGCAGAATGGGGAGGGGAAAAGAAGAAAATCAGTTCGTGGTTTTGTTTAATTGTTCCTTCCTACAGATATCGCATTTCTCACTGAATCGCGGAAAATCCAATTCGCTTATCTGCTTCCATCAACTCAGGAACGAAGTACAATTGATCGTAGTTTGAATTTAGAGCAAAATTAATGCTTTTTTACATTAGAAATATATAATGGGTGTGATTTTCTGGACTATCAAATATCTCGATTTAAGCAGTTTTGGTATTATATATGTACAGTTAGAGAACAACTTACTTTGAAGCAATGTTCTAGGTATATATTTATTTTTTAAAGTTCTCTCGGTCTTTTATTTATCACGTTAACTGTCCTATAAAGGAATAATGAATTGATCAATGTTTTTCTTTTCTTCGATTGCGTAACAGCCCAGTGGTGGGCCAAGGCTGTTTGCCTACTGGCAGATTCCGAAACATGATATGTTTTTTTTTTTTTTTAAGGGGTAGGGTTGTCAGACTTACGCCTAATATTTATATCAGACAGGATCTATGGCTCAAAGGGGATTCCGAACAATTACAAGCATTCAAGGCATCCGCTAGTTAATCGGCCATCAAGTTTAGTCATTTTAATTAAGTATTTTAAGGAGTAAAATAATTATTTCTTGAGGATTCAGAATCATGAGATGTTTTCATTTTACGGGGTAGGTTGTCATCCCTACACCTAACAGTCATATCAGACCAGACCTACGGTTTAGAGTGGATTCCGAACTAATACAAACATCTATGGCACAGCTGCCAGGGCACTAGTTAGTCGGCCATCAGATTTAGCCATCTTAATTAAGTATTTTCAGGATTAAAATAATTCAGGAGTAAAGTCAGGAACCTTAGGAGATCACATCACGTACAGCAAAATGGGGAGGTGAAGAAGAGGAAAATAAGTTCGCGGTTTTGTTTAATTGTTCCTTCCTACAGATATCGCGTTTCTTACTGAATCGCGGAAAATCCAATTGGCTTATCTGCTTCTATCAACTCAGGAACCAAGTATAGTTGATCATAGTTTGAATTTGGAGCAAAATTAATGGTTTATTACATTCAAAATACATAATGGGTGGGATTTTCTGGACTATTAAAAATCTCGATTTAAGCAAATTTGATCTTTTATATGTGCAGTAAGAGAACAACTTACTTTGAAGCAATGATCTAGGTATAGTTATAAGTATCTAGGTATAGTTATAGGTATAATTTCTCTCGGCCTTTTATTTATTACGTTAACTATTGTATAAAGTATTGAATTGATTATGATCGATGTTTTCCCCCTTCGTCTTCAATGGCGCAACAGACTCATGGTGGGCCAAGGTTGTGTGCCTATTGGCAGATTCCGAAACATCAGATGTTTTCTTTTTACGATATAGGGTTGTCAGCCCTACGCTTAATAGCCATATCAGACCGGGACCTACGCCTTAAAGTGAATAACAAACCATTACAAGAATAAACGGCATCTGCTAGTTATTTGGCCATCAAGTGTAGTCTTCTTAATTAAGTATTTTCGGGAGTAAAATAATTCAGGATTAAATTCAGGAGCCTTAGGAGATTGCATCACGTACAACAGAATGGGGTGGTGAAAGAAGTAAATAAGTTCGTGGATTTGTTTAATTGTTCCTTCCTATAGATATTGTGTTTCCCACTGAATTGCGGAAAATCCAATTCGCTTATCTGCTTCTATCAACTCAGCAACGATCAGAGTTTGAATGTAGAGCAAAATTAATGCGGCTTTTTTTATAAAATATAGTCAAAATTTAATGGGTACGATTTTCTGGATTATTTAAAATCACAATTTATGGAAATTGGCTACTTTTAAATGTGTAGTAATATATAAATGCAAGAGAACAACTTACTTTGAAGCAATGCTTTAGGTATATATTTATTTTCTTAAAAGTTCTATCGGCTTGTTGTTTATCACATTTGGTCGATGTCCTATAAAGGAATGATGAATTGATCATGGTCGATGTTTTCCTCTTCTTATTCTTCAATGGCGCACAGCCCTTTGGTGGGCCAAGGCTGCCTGCCTACTGGCCGATTCCGAAACATGACACGTTTTCTGTTTACAAGTTGTCAGCCCTACGCCTAATATTTACATCAGATAGGAACCTACGTCTTAAAGTGGATTCAAAACCACTACAAGCATCCATATTTATATAACAACTACAAATATCCATGGCGTCCGCTAGTTACTTGGCCATCAAGTTTAGTCATCTTACTTAAATATTTTCAGGAGTAAAATAATTATTTCTTGAGGATTCATGTGCAGTAACAGAACAACTTACTTGTTTAACTAAGTTTATATGTGCAGTAAGAGAACAACTTACTTTGAAGCAATGTTCAAAGTATATATTTATTTTCTTAAAGTTCTCTTGACCTTTTATTTATTACATTAACTGTCCTATAAAGGAATAATTGATTGATCATGGTCGATGTTTTCCTCCTTCTTCAGTGACGTAACAGCCCAATGGTGGGTCAAAGCCGTCTGTTTACTGGCAGATTTAGAGACAGGAGATGTTTTCTTTTTACGTTGTAGGGGTGGAAACCTACGCCTAATAGCCATATCAGACCAGGACCAATGTAATGAAGGGATTCCGAACCGCTACAAATATCCATGACATCCGCTAGTTACTCGGTCATCAAGTTTAGTCATATTAATTAAATATTTTCAGGAGTAATATAATTATTTCTTGAGGATTCAGAATTATGAGATGTTTTCATTTTACCGGGTAGGGTTGTCAGACATATGCCTAATAGCCATATTAGATCGGGGCCTACGACAGAAAGTGTATTCCGAACCACGGCAAACATCCATGGCATCCGCTAGTTACTCAGCCATCAAGTTTATCCATCATAATTAAGTATTTTTAGAAGTAAAATAATTATTTCTTGAGGTAGCATGGCGTTGCTAACGTTTACAATGGCAAATTTCTGATCTAATGGAATTAAATTGGAAGTTCGATTCTAGCAGGAATCGGAAGTTCGTAATCGAAGTCCACCAAATTGTTCCTAAAGTATGAAAATTCCTTATAGGTTAGTCTTCGTAGATTTTCATTTAAGAGTACGCAGGTACAAAACCAATGTTGATCACCAAAACTGTGTTCCATTAGAAATAAAACTACTTTTATTTAAAAAATATTTTAAGACATTATTTTTAACATAATAATGTTAAAAATATGTGATTGCTATATATTTTTAATACATTAATATAATGAAATTGGTGAAATAATCAATTCAAAATTATAAAGGCAATAAGCAAAAATGAGCATCAAAAATAATTTTGAAAATAATTAAATACAATTCCATTTATCATTTATGAATGGAAGTGTAATATATCTCGAATTATTTTTTTACAATATTTTTGATTTAAAAATATAAGATACATTTAAAAAAAAATCATTTAGAGACAAAAGAAATAATCAAATCTAATATACAGAAAGAGAATTTCTGTGGAAAAGTCGTTACAATAGTGTTCGAGGATGTCGATAGATGGCGAGCATTTCGACCAGAATTCTGAACATTAGAAGAACACACGAACTTAAAGTATGTGAGATGGAGTGATGGGCTGTTAAGTTCTGCTCCTAATTAAAATTAATTGTAACTGGATACCAAAATAATGTACATTTTGTAAATATTTATTTGTGCCTATTAATAGTGAGTCCCGCACTAAAAATTATTCCCTAAGAATGAAATAATTTAAAAAAATATTTATAGTAAATATGAGAGTTATAAAAAAAATATAAAAAAGAAAAAACACACTACATAAGTTTCAGGGTTCATGCTGATGGTGTATTTTTAAACGAAAAAAATTGCAAAAATATTTGTCTGATTTGGAAGAACTTCATGGTTATTTAAATTAATAGTTCCAAATTCTGTTTTGGACCAAATTATGTATTTAAAAATATACATGGCTTTTTACAGTAGTAGTTTTAAATTTATAGCTCTTAATAAAATAAACATTGACGCTTTAATATCTACATGCATGGTTATTCTCAAAATAAAAATAAATAAATAAGAGTAATTTTTTTTAAATAAATCATATTAATAAATCATCAATCATGCTAAATAAATCATAAAAATATTTATTGTATTAGTTATAATTTCATTATGATAATAATTAATATATTTTTAACTCCACCATTTATATTAATTACAATTTGAGTTTTAATTAATAAAATATTTTTATTAACTTTTATCAGAATTTTGTTTCAATCCAAAATTTTGCAACAATTTTTCCCGAACGAAAATTATCGATTAAGAGCTAAATGTATCATTTTATAATTGAAGTGTTTACGAAAAAAAATGTTGTTCAGTTAATTTTAAAAATATATAAAAATTTAATGTTAAACGATATTTTTCTTTTTTTATTAAATAAGGTTAATATAGTTTTTTCAATCTTAATCAAACAATGTGCGTCTTTGTTAAATAATATTCACTATTAATAATATTCGCTTCATATTCATTCACTATAAATAATATTCCTTTCATATTGATTCTCTATAAATAATAGTCACTTCATATTCATTCACTATAAATAACATTCCTTTCATATTGATTCACTATAAATAATATTCATTTCATATTCAAAATACACGAGCTATTCATTCTCTATAAATATTATTCATATTCATTCACTATAAATAATATTCATTTCATTTTCCTTCACTATAAATATTATTCATTACATATTCCTTCACTATAATTAATATTCATTTTTTACTCTAAGTTTTTCTTCCTAAAGAAATTTAATTAATTCAATCAATCATTAAATCAATTCAATTAAATCTATATAATAAATTCACTTATTAATAAAATGAATCAATTATATTAAATCAATCTTTAAGTCAATCAAATATTAAATCAATTTAATTTCAACCTATCATTAAATCAATCAATTATTTAAAGGAAATGATTTGCATAGAAATTTCTAGATATGTAAACAACTCGGCATTCCTTTCTAAAGCTCTTTGCACCCTTATACAGTAAACGATAAGAAGAAAGTAGGATTAGAAAATTCACTATACGAAATACCTCTAAGCACTCAAAAAAAAAAAAAAAAAAAAAAATCCTGAAAGCAATCTGATCATGTTTTTGTAATAAAAAAATTTGTTTAGTTAATCTGAATTTGATTTTAAATATTATATAAAATTTTGATGTTAAAAGATATTATTCTTTTTTTTATATAAGTTTAAGCTTTTCTTTTAACTTTAATTAAATGATGTTCACCTTTGATAAACAATATTCACTTTATGTTTGAAAAGATTTATTTTTTATTTTACGCTTTCCTTCCTAAAAAAAAATTAATTAATTTAATCAATCAATAAATCAAGTTTATATAATAAATTCATTTATTAATTAAATGAATAAATTAAATCATTAAGTCAATCAAACATTAAATCAATTTAATTCATTCAGCCTATCAACAGATCAATCAATTATTTAAAGGAAATGATTTGCATAGAAATTTCTACATAAGCAAACAATTCGGCATGAGGTCTTTGCAATCTTAAACAGCAACTGACAAGAAGAAAGTATTACAAAATTCCCTATCCGAAATAACAATCTAGTTAATTTAATTTAGTTAATCTAGTTAAAGAATCTAGTTAAATCAATCAATCATTAAATCAATTTAATTAAATCTATATAAAAAAATTCCTTTATTAATTAAATGAATCAATTAAATTAAATCAATGTTTAAGTCAATCAAATATTAAATCAATTTAACTCATTCAACCTATCAACAGATCAATCAATTATTTAAAGAAATGATTTGCATAGAAATTTCTACATATGTAAACATTTCGGCTTAAGGTCTTTGCACTCTTAAACAGCAAATGCAAGAAGAAACTATTACAAAATTCCCTATACGAAATACCAATCTAGTTAATTTAATTTTAATGTAGTTAATCAATCAATCATTAAATTAATTTTTTTAAATCTATGTAATAAATTAATTTATTAATTAAAGGAATCAATTAAATTAAATCTATCCTTAAGTCAATCAAACATTAAATCAATTTAATTTCAACCTATCATTAAATCAATCAATTATTTAATGGAAATGATTTGCATAGAAATTTCTAGGTATGTAAACAATTCGGCATTCCTTTGAAAAGGTCTTTGCACCCTTAAACAGCAAACGACAAGAAGAAAGTATTACAAAAGTCCTTACACGAAATACCAATTTAGTTAATTTAATTTAGTTAATCTAGTTAAAGAATCTAGTTAAATCAATTTAATTAAATCTGTATAATAAATTCATTTATTAATTAAATGAATCAATTAAATTAAATCAACTATTAAATCAATTTAATTTCAACCTATCATTAAATCAATCAAGGAAAGGATTTGCATAGAAACTTTTTTTCATATGTAAACAATTCGGCATTCCTTTGAAAAGGTCTTTGCACCCTTAAGCAACAAATGACAAGAAGAAAGTATTACAAAATTCAATACACGAAATACTTCTAAAGCACTTTTATTTCTGAAACCAAAGCAATGGTTACATCTGATCATGTGATTTAAGTTGCACTCCATTTTCGTAGGTGTGCCTCTCTCAAAGTCAATATTTGGACAGCGGATGTTTCAGTCATTGGAATCCACTTTGGCCACAGTAACTTAAATCCAGAAGTGCCCGTAATTTTCGTCATTATTTTTATGTGAAGGAACATCGTAGTAGAAAGGCGGTTTCTCTCAGGAAGTCATTGTTGTAAATTCTTCCCCCTCCCCCTCCTCCTCCCCACGTGCAAAAAAAAAGGTCAATATAACACGAGACGTGGGATAAAATATGGGTGCGAATTAGTTCAACACAAGGATTATATATTTTCCACAATTTTTTTTATAAGCTTTTCTTTTCCTTCAGATTAATAAATTGTTTGTTTATATCTGGTGATTAAAATTAAGTTCTGGTACTGTTATTGATTTTTATTTCCTTAAACTTTGAAATTAAATAGGACATAATAGTTGCTTTTCATAATATATCTTTGGTGAGACAAAATAGAACAGTAAAAAGTAAAATCATTTGAGTTAATGATTGAATTATATAAAAATATGCAAAGTACCGTTAAAAAATCGATTCCACGAATACATAGTAGAAAAATTTATCATTTTTTAATATTCAACTGCAGAGATTGTTTGAGTCTTATACTAATGGTAACTTGCATAGTTAGCTTAAGAATAAACAAGAATTCGAAGTTTATTCAAAGCATAAATTGTAATAATATTCAAGTAATCATTGCATTGTGATATTTTCAGAAACAAGTAGCTATGAAGTGATTGTTAAGCATGCAAGCACATTTAGAATGAGTCAATTCGTCTAAAATTCCTCCCATCAGACTATCGAATAGTCTGATGGGAGGAATTTCTTTTATTTGTATTTTCCATTCACGTGGTTCACAAATAAAATTTAATAATTTTTTTAAAATTAATTTTAAATCTCAAAATTTTTAATAGATCCTACATCAATGATGTTTAATGATTTGTTATATGGAACATTAATTTCTTATTTAAAAAAGTACTTTGTTGTAAAGCAGTTGTGCTTAACTAATGTAGATCGTCCCCTAGATTGTGGAAATATAAATTTTGTATAGCTAATGTGAGTAATCTCCTAGACTGCTGGGATATAAATTTTGTAGAACTAATGTAAGCCGTCTCCTATATTGCTGGGATATAAGTTGTGCTTAACTAATGTGGTTCGTCACCTAGATTCTTGAAATATAAGTTTTATTATAACTAATGTGAGTGGTCGTTTTTTCTCAAAAAATAGTTTTTTAAACATTTCTCTAGGGCATTTGAATAGTTTTTGAGATTGTTTAAGAAAAGGAGAAAATAAAAATTAAATTCTTTTATGAATTTCTATTTAACATGCTCACAAATGGCAAATTTTTTTTTTATTAACCATGTCAAGTCCTTGCATTACAATGCTACATTGCTTTCCAACGCCATTAGTTTCCAGTAGCTTAAGTACCATTTTTTTATGCTACAAAAATCTCATCCATTTTTACAGTACTGAAATGTGATAAAAAAAAATCCTATTTTATTCACAATTTTTTGCAAATTTAACAGAACTTCGGTCTTTTTCTAATTCATTCAGTTATCAACTTAGATCAATTCATATTAATTTATTTTACACCATCACACTTTTGGTTACTTCACCGTGATAAACTCTTATTTTAAGTAATGGTATTTTTGTTCAATTTAGACACTTTTTAATAGCAGATTTCTGCTTCTGTTTTAATTTTATCTCTAAAACCCACAATTTACTTCAGGACAATATCCTGCTCACAAACTGTTATAAACCTAATGAAATATTGCATTCAATTTTAAAAAACTAAATTTGTAAAATGAATAAAGGTAATCAATAACCCTTTTAAAAAACGAAAAAGAGTGATTTGAAATTTTATTTTGAAAACTTTTCATATTTGAGTTCTTAAACGAGTAGGAATCTAGGTTACTCAAAAGCATATTTTCTTAGCTTTTTTTACATAACAACAAAACATAAAATATTTTATTGAAATTCAATACATCACTCATGCAAAAATTTATTTCATTTTATGAAATAATTGTAATTGTAATTAAACCATTCAAAATAAAATTGTGTGATTTCACAGAACAATGCATAAATATACATTTAATTATGACATTTCTCTGGTAGACCTCTTATTAATGGGCTTTTAATTATGTACTTTGGTTGAATGGTTGGGAATTAATATCTCTGGAGAAGAATTTAATTCGTATTTGTGTGTAATATGAGAGTAACCAGGAAAATTTTCACCAGTCCAAATGTACATCAGAACGTTACAATATACGTATATTGGGTTTAATTATTTTGCATAATATATAAGAATTGACTGCATCGCATACTTCAAATAAATAAATTTTTGTTAAATTACATGTTAACTATTTTGTCAAGCTCCATGGATTTTCTAAAAACTAAACAAAAAATTAATTTATATTTAATTCTTCTATCTTTAATTCTTCATTTAATTCTTCTATCTTTAATTCTTTATTTAATTCTTCTATCTTTAATTCTTTATTTAATTCTTCTATCTTTAATTCTTCATTTAATTCTTCTATCTTTAATTCTTTATTTAATTCTTCTATCTTTAATTCTTCATTTAATTCTTCTATCTTTAATTCTTCATTTAATTCTTCTATCTTTAATTCTTCATTTAATTCTTCTATCTTTAATTCTTCACTTAATTCTTCTATCTTTAATTCTTTATTTAATTCTTCTATCTTTAATTCTTCATTTAATTCTTCTATCTTTAATTCTTCATTTAATTCTTCTATCTTTAATTCTTCATTTAATTCTTCTATCTTTAATTCTTTATTTAATTCTTCTATCTTTAATTCTTTATTTAATTCTTCTATCTTTAATTCTTTATTTAATTCTTCTATCTTTAATTCTTCATTTAATTCTTCTATCTTTAATTCTTCATTTAATTCTTCTTCTTTAATTCTTCATTTAATTCTTCTATCTTTAATTCTTCATTTAATTCTTCTATCTTTAATTCTTCATTTAATTCTTCTATCTTTAATTCTTCATTTAATTCTTCTATCTTTAATTCTTTATTTAATTCTTCTATCTTTAATTCTTTATTTAATTCTTCTATCTTTAATTCTTTATTTAATTCTTCTATCTTTAATTCTTCATTTAATTCTTCTATCTTTAATTCTTCATTTAATTCTTCTATCTTTAATTCTTTATTTAATTCTTCTATCTTTAATTCTTTATTTAATTCTCTTTCCTTCTTTTTTTCTATAATTTCGAAACTAAAATTTTCTATAAAATTCCAAATAAAAAAAATTTTATATACCAGTTTAGTAATTTAAAATGTTCAATATTGTTTTTCATTGTAAGGAATTCTTCTGTAATTGTAAAAGTATGCTATATGAGACATAATAAAATGCCGGCATATTATACTACGACTCTATTTATACTAATTATCTATTCATGCTTTCAGCTGTCAATATATTTAGCAGTTAATTTAATTTTAATCATAATTTTGAGGTCTTTTGATTTGCAAAATATATATTTTTTTCCATGTAATTTATTTTCAAAATTTAAATTTTAAAATAATTAAACTTTCTTTAATAATTAAATTTTCTTTTTCTTTTGTAAAAAATGTACCGTGACTGTACAAAAAAAAACATGATTGATTTAAATACAAAAAATTTCTTATTCAAAAATTTTTCTTAATATGTTACACATTTTAAGAATTTTACAGAATTAGTTTTATTTTATGTGTATTTATGAAACTTTACATTTATAAGGGAATATTTCATATGTACTTAGAATTTAAACAATGTTTAAATTATTTAAATTGAATTAAAATATTTACCTGGGATTCATATATTATTTATAATGAGATAATTATAATAAAAACACTAATTCAAGTGTTGTTTCAAAAATTGCAATTCAAAAATGAATATTGATTCACTTTTTTTTTAAAATTAAATATTCTCTAATTTATCAAAACGATTTTAAAAAGTAACTAGTTCTAAGGAATATGTAAACAAATAATTTCAGTATTAGGATTTTATTTAAAATTATATTTTAAATTACACAACAACGAAATTTAGTAAAATTTTTATTAAAAAAATTCTGAAATATAATTTTTCTTTATGTTTTCAAAATGTCTTACTGTATTTAAGATAAAAACATTTTAAACCAAATCAATGAAGTCGATATTTGACAAGTTCTTTTCAAAAATATTAAAACATTTTTCTGTAAATATACAGGGCGATTATAATTAAAGTCCCACTTTCAAAATGCTGTAAAAAAAAAAATTAATAATAATAATAAAAAATAAAAAAAAAAAAAAAACCACTCGTCACAAAGAGTTCAAATATGAACTGAAGATACTTGAAGAAAGGGGAAAACGGTACGGCAATAAAAAAAAAAAAAAAAATTCCACCGATTTTTCCCATATAATTTTGTAATTAATACCTTGCCGTGGTGGATGCGCTTCCCACTAAAAGTGTCACATTTGCTGAATGACTTGGAAATAATTTTTTTCGTCAGAAAACCCAAAAAATCAAGCACATTGAACACTACAGTTGGTTTAATGTGCAACTCCTGCCAAATACGTTGTAATTTCGATTCAAAATATCACTGGCAGCCGAATTCACTTTCTATATGCCGCTGCTTACAACGCTATCTATTAATACTCTTTGGAACTTTTTTTTTATTCCCCTTTCTTCAAGTATCTTCTGTTTAAATGTGAACTCATTGTGACGAGTGGCTCTTTTTTTGCAGCATTTTGAAAATGGGACTTTAATTATAATCAACCTGTATTTTATTCTAAATATGCTATTGATTTCAAGATTAAGAAATCGAAGGAGTTTTCTTATATGTATAAATATAAATTTCAAATAAAGTATTAAAAAATAAGAATATGCAATAGTAAATAAGTTTTCAGTAAATACGATTAATTATAAACTATAAATAAACATCTAAGCAGTAATTTAAATATATAATTACTATTTCAATCCTTCTTTGTTCTGTTATACAAACTGTTACGGATTAAATAACACTAGAATCTTCAATAGCATCATTTTAATCCAGCCTCAAGGTCTTGTATTGGCAGATAAATTATTGCCAAAACAATAAAAATTATTAAATTTATATCAATGTTAAAGTTGGAAAAAGGATTTGCTTGAATATTCCATATTATTAATCAACACACGTATAAAGTCATGGCAAAAACATTCTTTAAAAGTAGGAATAGATTTTTTTTTAAGAACAGATTAATTCAATTAACTTCCTTACAATTAGTGGTTTCTTCTGCAGCATCTAATACCTAAGCCGTAAGGCATTGATTTGTAACAGATAGAAAAGGTCAACCGAGTTGTTATTTTTCTGCTAAGTAGTAAAAAAATGTCTAATTGGTTCATGCAGCATTTTGATCATGGCACATCAAAGTTCTACTTAAAAAATAGATAAATAGATGAATAAATACTTCTTTTTATATATTCATAGTTCAGTACATATATTTAAGAAGTGATAAGATTTAACATAAAAATTAAGTAATTTAACTGAGATATATTTTATCTTATTAACTTCTGGTTATCAATAATTGTTAAATGGATTTCTAATACTTTATTAATTAAATTTCAAATTAAAAAAAAACTATTATTCAGAAATTTTCTATAATTTACCTTCTCCACTATTCATACATACTACTGTGCCCCAAAAGTAAGACCAATTATTATTTTTTTTTTTCAGAAATTCATTATTTATTTTTCAAAATTTATTTCATCGCCTTCAAAGCAATCCCCTCCGAACACACTGCACTTATGCGAACTGTTTTTCCAATCCTCAATTCATGCTTAAAAGTCATCGGCAGGGATGGAATTCAAAGCGGGCGGCGATTCACATTGAATCTCTTCAATCGATTCAAAACGGTGTCCCCGAAGTGGTCTTTTAAGTTTAGGGAATAGCCAGAAGTCGCACTGTGGAAATACGATGGTTGGTGAACGATATGGGTTCAATTTTAGCGAAAAAGTCACGACGAATCAATGCAATGTGAGCTGGCGCATTCAGTGTTTTCGGTACCAATCGAGATTTGATGCGTCTAATGTCCAAAATGGAATTGACCGATCCTTTTGAAATTCCAACAACATCACCAAGGTCTCTAATTGTAAATTGGCGGTTTGGAAGCACCAATCAAATTTGTTTGGACATGAAATTCGTCGGTTAAGTTTGGGGGTCGACCTGCTCTCCGTCTTCAATGCGGTCTCTGCCTTCTTTGAGCTGTTTATACCACTTCTAAACATTTCTTTCAGATATACACTCCTGCCCATAACTTAAGGATAATGAAGTTCAGGCAAAGAAAGAGACAGAAGCAAAACAAATTTGACTTATTTGTAAAGTCTATTTATTAAACAAAAGGTAGAGAGCAAAAAAAAGCTATATGTTTGACATAATTAATAAAAATTGCGATTTTTACTCCTTGGAGCAAATTTCAAAAAAGAACCTATTTACAAAAAACAGTATAACACGGTTAGTTTGATGGTTAGAATGGAGTATGTCTCCCGGACGATGCAATACAGGCCTTACAACGCCTAGGCATGCTGAGTATCAAATTATCAATCTGATCTTGAACGCCGCAGGAGTGCCACTGGCCTTCCCGAATTAACGGGATTTCAGTGTTGGTTGCACAACTACGGAAAGGAGGATTGAATAACCACTCTGGGTAACGCAAGCAGCCCTTTGGCTGAGTTCACTGTTGCTAATCAGTGATAATCACTGGGTCCGTTCCGCTTTGAGAGTTGTCTGGTGCATATCAACACGCCAGAACGGCTCTCAATCGTGAGGAGTTCTAGGAACTCTTGCTTTAGGCCTTTTTGAGTGATTTATGGCGAATAGCATGTTGCAATAGCTCTATTATATTGACAAGTTTTTTTTTTTTTTTTAACTTTTTCTTTGGGGGGGAGGTTGTTGGAGGGGGGCGGCATCGTGAACGGACACATAATTGTACCGATAGCTTTTGCATTTTCGATCTCCTGCTTTAATTGTTCTCAAGCAGGAGATGTTTTCCTTAAATTCTTTTATTTTCTTTAATATTTTTACTCTTTATATTTGAGCAACTTCAATATAAAATGTTCACTATTATACGAAAAAAATATAATTACAGCACTAAAATTAATTGCGCATAACTGTTAATATAATTTCATTTCGTATCAAAATTTATATAATTTAGCCTAAACACAAAATTTAAAGAAATACATTTGCTTATTTTGAAAGGATTTATCTATATTTAAATATTTTATAAATAGTTTTGTAGTTTTAGGATTTTGATTGTGGGATATAAAGAAATGTTTAAATATAACTATACTTTTAAATGTTAAAAACTGCCATAATAATTAATTTCGGTTCAAAATTTACTTAAATTTACTTATGCATCAATTTTCATCAAATTTATTTGGTTTCTTTGGTATGGATTAAGCTATATGATTAGCTTGTATGATTTCTTATATAATGGGATAGCGAAAATAAAGTTGTTTCAAATATAGTAATATGAATTAAAAACAAATTAATTAATTTCTTTATTTCCTTTAAGTTTTATAGATTATTTAAAATTATTGAAGCAACATAAAATTAATACATAAACTTATAAATTATAAATAACAATTTATTATTTGAATACAGGTGAAATTTATAGTTTAAATTCACAAGAATATAGGTTTAATAACATTACTACTAATTTGAAAATATTTTTTTGAAATAGTGTGTAAAAATTAAACAAATAATAATTTCTTGATTTAATATTCTTGAAAAATGGTTTTTATCAATTAATGTGGCATTAATGAATTGATTATTATGAACCTCTTTAATAATAAATCTTAATACTCAATAATAATTTTAATTTAAGATGTACAGAATTCTTTTCGAATAGTGGATTTTTTAAAATTTTTGATATGTAGTTAATAACATGATAAATTAGTTACTACTTTGATTTTCAAAATGAAACTACAAATAATACCTATTATACCCCCCCCAAAAAAAAAAAAAGAAAGGATAATCTGTAATAGTCTTTAATATTCTTTTTAAAGTTTTACTAAATTATTTATATTTAATTAATTGCCAGCAATTTTTTTTCATTTTTTAATTCAAAACATATTAAATTATATTTGTTAACTGAACATTTAACTGAACATAGTTCAATTAATTATTCATAATTTAAACAATTTTATTGAATTATTTGATTATTTAATTTAATTAGAATTACTAAAATTAATGTAAAATAAATTAATATAACAATAAAAGTAAAATGAAATTTAAAATACAAATTTAAATTTAAATATAAATTTAATATAAAATCTTTTATAATAAACATATTTATAAATTTTATTTTTAATAAAAATATAAACCTTAATTTATAATTTAATTGTTTTTATACTATTAATTATTATTGGTATTTTAATGACATTTTAAGGCATTGGAAAAATAAATGTTATTTAGCCTAAAGTACCAACATTTATAATTTACAGCAGAAGAGGAAATTTATATATATTTTTTTTCATTTCATTCATCTTATATTGAATTAACTCTTTAAGTTATATTTGTTTATCAGTTTAATTTTTTTTTGAAATATGCATAAATTTATTTTGTTAACAGTTCTCATCACAGATGGCAGCACACTGTAAGAATAGAAAATCTAATTCTTTAAGCTCTATTTGCATATCATTTTAAATTTTTGTTTTTAAATACGTATAAATATTTTTTGTTGGCAATGCTAATCAGAGATGGCAGCACTATTGTAAGAACAAAAAAATTCTTAAAAATATGAGATAGGGATCGGAGGTCGGACTATTAATTTTTTTTCTTTTAATTTTCCCAAAATTTTAGGAAATAATGTTTAAATTAAGAGTTAAAAGAGGCAATTGATGATATAACCAGTAGTTAAGACAAAATAGAAACCTACTTTATATCAAGAATGAAAGGAGATCTTATAAAATATATTCTATTATTAAGGAAAAATAAGATTTAATGTATTACAAATGCAACATCTTTTTGCTTAAAATGTAGAATTTTTTTTTGCTTGATTTGTACTACTGTTATGACTTACTACTTCTTATTATTATTGCTTTGATTTAAACTATTTTATACACTTTATATATATAATTTATGCTTTATTATATATTAAATACTACACTTTTAAAATTGTAAAAAATATTTTCTTATGAAAGAAATATTTTTAGAAATAAATACATTCAATAAAAGTCACCGAATTTAATTTACAATTTCTTCTAAATTCTTTAATTAAAAGCTCACATTTAATTACGAAAAATATTCAGCATTCACATTTTACGACGGTCTCCTCCACTGTGCTCTAAACTGAGTCTTCTACAGTCAGTATTAAAAAATCTATAAAAACTGGTCTTATTATGAAGTCGATGACTTAAATTATGAAGTCGATTAAGAGACTAGAAAAAGCAGATTAAATAAAATTGCGTCTTTTATTATAATTTAATTACCAGATATTTTTATTTATTATGGAAACAAATATACAATCACTTAAGTAGTTAATCATGTATATACGGAATGGCGATTTAATTTTGTATTCTAACTGAATTTAAATACATGTATTTTCCAATTTAAAATAATTGCTGTGCTTTTTACAGATAAATTTTTTACAGTTTTTTTTTTTTTTTTTTTTTTTTTTTTCCATTTTTATACCAATTTCCTCTTTGTAATGTAAATGTGCATGAAAAATATTTTTATATTTTAAAACATATGCAATATAATATGGATGTACGAAAAAAGGAAACATAATAAAATTAATTACGGGTTTTTTTACACTTAATTTTTAATGAGATATTTTTTTTTCTTGCTTTAGAAAATAACACTGCCCATACAGCTTGTTTATTCGAGTATAGGATAATTAATTTTAATAATAAGAAGAATTGAATAGATAAACATGGTATTTAACAAGAAGTAGAAAAATGTTATGTGAACATTTTTTTAGTTTAAAAAAATAATAATAATAATCTTTGTTTTCATTAACATAAATGCGTATAGATGGCAGCACAATTAAAATCATTATTTTTGATTTATCTTTTAGCTGATGTCTTAAAATTGCACCTTTCAGCGAGCACTAAAACCGGTCCATGCTAACCAAAGTTTTTAAAAGTGCAGAAAACACACTATAACTTTTCTTTTCGACTTTAATATTCAGCCAGTATAGACTAGAAATTTTAAAGAAATTCGGTTGCAATGTTATTGCATTTTCCTTCTATTGTTGGTAGATGAAAGTTCGGAATCTATTAATAGAGAATTTATGCGTACCGTATTTTTATCGTCCGATATTTTTTTTCTCCCTAGAGCGCAAGCTCATAGGAAATTGCGCATGCGTATCTGTAATAATGTTTCCTAAGAGCATGCGCGCTAGGGTGAAAAAAATTTCGGACGATAAAAATACGGTATGCAAAAACTCTCTAGTATAATGCAAAATTACAGTGAAAAAATACTTTTTAATTAAAAAAAATTATGTTTGTTTGCTACAATGTTAGCGACAACATGCCCAGCTTGTGCCCTACTGTTCGAATCCACTGGTGGCGTCCTTTGAAGTCATTACTTTTTGAAATGAAAAAAAATTGATAACTAAAGTATAAAGCATCTTGCATCGATAATCGTAGAAGTTTTGAAGGTTTTCTCCCATACAAAAGGTTAATGCGGACTATTACCTTTAAAAGTCTTACAACAAAGCAATGTCCTACTCTCATTTACCATCGGTTGACTGTTCGTGGCATATATTAGTGGAACACGAGCCCAACTGATGTGTGACGAAAAACAAAAAAATATCACGCAGGATAACTGTACCTTGGGTGACAAAGAACTTGTTCTATAGTTACTGCTTGTTGTAGTCTGAAATTTAATGTCTTAAAATTATATATTCTATTATTCAATTGTCATAACATATTTGAACCAATCAATGATTATTTAACAGATGGCTAATAGTTCAATAACCACTCTGAACTTATCAGATAACTTATCAAAGCTTACGAGTTTATAATGATGGCATAAGAAACACAGTGATATAGCTGTCCTATCCTTACACTTTCAGAGACTTGGATGAAAAATAATCAACTTATCGATATTTTAAACTTCGATTGTGATTCAGTTTAAACGACACAATGTAGGAGAAAGGGGAGTGACATGATATCACAATACTGCTAATAGAACTAACATCGTATTATAAAATAAAAAAAATGAATGCTAAACAAAGTGAACTATTTTCCATTGATGCTTCAACTGTTGGTGAATTCTGTACAATAGAATGCCATACAGATTATGTTTATAGTTCACCAGAACATTTCAAAGATCTTCAAGTGCATTCACTGAAATTACTAACATATGCATCAGTAGGAGTTTCAGAACTTAGGAAACAACAGGATCGAATTCCCATTATCCTTGGAGATCTAGTATGGTTTGTCGCTCTACGGTCATTTTTGCAAACTTTAGGCTAATTAGAACCGGGACTTAAATCTAGCCGGGACCGGTACTTAAATCTGTCACAGCCAGACTTCGAACCTGAAGCACCAAAGGCCAGAGCGTTAGCCAATTGACCATCAGGACTCTGTCGGCGGAGGAGATTTCTGTGTTAATTGTGCTTCAGATAATGCCAAGTCATTGATTCAGTCATTGGAGAAGAAACTATTGTTTAAAATGAACAATTACGCCTACTACACACCAACCAATGTAATCTTCTAAATTTATGATTTATGTAGAAAGATTAAAGTTAAGAGTTTTAATTTGACACTTCAGCTATCAAAAGCCGATTAATACTTTTTTGATCAACAGAGATAATGATTGATTACTTCATACTCTAATATAAACACTAATAAATATCTACCACTTGAAAAAGACGTATTGATAAATACCTGAAATTTCCCCTTTTCCATCAGCAGAAGCAACATAAAGTTAATTCTGACGTGCATATTTATTTATTTATTTTTTTGAAAAGGGTGTGGTAGAAAAAATAAATTTGGAAACCTCTCTTTTAGAGTTTAAAGAATATAAATTTCATACAAATAATGAAAAAAAGAAATAAAAGTTTTTTTTTTTTTTTTTTACGAAAAGGTTAACAGTAAAAAATAACGACTTTAGAAACAGTTAGATCTAGTTAAGAAAATAAATTTTAACCTTTTTCACAATGCTGAATGAATTTTATTTGGATATCTATGATAGACTATCTTGAGAAGAATATATTAACTACTTGTAAACATGGAAGAGGAGTAGAAAATGAGTTCAGAGAAATTTTTTTATTGATGGAAATATGATAAGCTTTGTATTTGAATATTATTAATGAAAACTTTTTACAAAGTTTAAAAGAACTTGTTCTACCAAAAGATTTTATTTTCAGCAAGATATATGACAGAAACATAAATTCATTTATTTAAAACGTCTCCATAGTAACTTGCTATAGATGTAATATAACAATCATGGTATGAAATAGAAGTAAAGGAAAGTAAAATTACCAGCAGACTTAGCTTAAAATAAAGCAATTCCAACAAAATTATAATAACCTTTCATAAATGTATAAATCATTTACCATAAAGAGTTTTTAAAAAGGAAAAAAATGCTAAACTAAACAATGCACAAAAATTAATTTTCTTATATGATAAGTAATCTCTTTAGGATCCTATGGCCGAGTGACTAGTTCTCTGGCCTCCGATGCCAGAGGTTTTGGATGCGAGTCACGGCTGTGCTGGTATTCTGGATGTTTGTAGTGGTTCGGAATCCCAATAAACGACAGATCCCGGTCTAATATGATTGTAGAGCATTGGGCGTAGGGTTGACAACCCTAACCCGTTAAAAGAAAGAACCTCCTGTTCTGAAATCTCCCAGTAGGCAGACGGTCCTTGCCTACCATGAGGTTGTTGAGTCAATGAAGAAGAAGAAGATAGGTAATCTCTTTACGAGATGTAAGAATGTCTTTATGACTAAGACATTCGTCAACAGTTTTATTTCATGAAATTTTCTTAAATGGATCAATGATGTTTAGAAAAATCTATAAGTAAAGAATGAGGTACATTTCAAACAAAAGGTTATAAAAAAGAGGGTTTAAAGATTATAAAAATGAACTAAACTATTTAAATATTTCTACCAAAGTTTATAATCGTTTCACTATTATCATGCCTTTTATCAACTCAACTCTTATACACTTATATGCTGGAATTAAATATGCAAACATAATTTGAAAACCTACAGTCACAATTAAATAAGGACACCTGTAAGAATATATTACTAATATATTTTAGTAGTATTTACAGAATATTAGAATATTTCTTAATGGAATATCACTCTATACTAATATGCAAGGGAATTAAATCTAAAAGAGCAAGAAATTAACGAAGCAAATGATTAAATATCTTAGTTTTAGTAAAGTAGGGTTTACATAAAAACTGCTTTTTACAAATTTCTACAAGTTATTTTTTCTAATGCAAGACAATGTCATTTGATATTATTATTACAGATCTGTAGCAGATTTAATGTTCAAGATGCCAAATACCGAACCATGTTTTTGTTCTTGATCTCCCAAATAAAATTTTGTGTTTTCTGGTTTAAGTGATTATTTTGATATCCTTACAAAATATCACCCATATCACTCATCATTTCTGACTTAAAATAGTTTTTTCTTATACACCCACATATTTACTTTACTCTCAACTACTTCTCCAATTATCATTCTTTTATTACAACCTTATATTCATTTTATTTCTACGAAATTTCCGTATTTGCTTTAATGTGCGTATGATAATGAGTGGATAGTTGTTTACTTGTAATTTTCGTCCTGTTCAGTCATTTTAATTATAGGTTGCGTCTGGGTGAACGGCTATTTTTTATTTCCTGCTTTTATTCACTTGATCTAAAATTCTAGTTTATATTTGGATTTTTTTTTTTTTTAAATGATCTTAAAATGAATGTACTATACCATAAAATTTGAAAATAAAAATAATAAATTTTTTTAAGCTGCTATAAAAAGACTTAGAAAGATTTAAAAAAAATTAGACTTTAAAATAATTGCTGTACTTTAAAATGTTTGCTGGCCATTATTTATAAGACATTTTACATATATTAAATACAATATAATGTTTTCTTTTGAAATTTGCCTTGAGTTTTGTATAAAAATAAAATTATCAGATTATTTATTTATTTTTTTAATATCTGAATTACAAAAAAGAAGAGGTAAATTTTATATTCTCTAAATTTGAATAATGAAAATACATAAATAAAACTGAAAAAAATGAACAAATAATACTAAATTTGGATAAATATAATATTGATAAATAATAAATTGGAATAATCTGATAATAAATAAATTTGAATAAATTGATAGCAAATACATTTGATAAATAAAATTAACAATAATAAATAATAATAATGGAAATAGATAAGTAAAATTGAACAAATAATACTAAATTTGATAAATATAACATTGATAAATAATAAATTTGAATAAATTAGTAATAATAAATTCGATAAATAAAATTAATAACAATAAATTTGAATAATGCAAATTCATAAGTAAAACTGAAAAAATGAACAAATAATACTTGCTTCTAATGTACTTTTTTTATAACTGATTATTAAAATGTTAGATTTATTTAAATAATTGCTTAAATGAATTTATTGTTGAGAATCTGCCAGATTAACAATCTGCGTCAAATTTTCTTCACGCATAAGATAACGGTAAAGTGGCTGGTGTAACGTACATATTTAAAGGTAAAATATATTAACAATAATAATATAACCTACTGCTGTGTCCAAAAAGTAAGATCAATTTTCAATTTTAATTTTTCGCGCTTATGGAATTTCAATTTTTTTTCCTTTTTTAGATTTCTGACACTGTTCTTGACATCTGTGTGAAATTTGATGTCAAAATATTCATTAGTATTTGAGTTACGCTTGGCTTTGTGAGACGCTAAAACCAACCAACGAAGCCAACGTCGGTTCGTGAGGTTGATGGTCGACCAGAGGGATCTTCGTCTTCAACGCGTTCTCTGCCCTTCTTTGAACTGTTTATACCACTTCTAAACGTTTCTTTACGATATAGGAATGCTCACCGAATGTCTTCTGCAACGTTCTATAAGTTTCCGAGAAGAAAATTTAATGCAAATTCTTTGCTCAATTAATTCCGACATTTCAAAAATCGCCGGAATCAGTTTTAGCGTCTCACAAAGCCAAGCGTGACTCAAACACTAATGAATATTTTGACGTCAAATTTCCCAAAGATGTCAAGGACAACGCCAGCAACCTAAAATTGAAATTCCATAAGCCCGGGAATTTTAAATTGAAAATTGGTCTTACTTTTTGGACACAGTAGTAAAATCTTCATCATTTCAAATTCCTCACCTAAAGTTATTAGTTGCTGTTAAATTTATTTTAATGATTAACCTTTTTTTATGATCTAAATAAAAAATTTTGCTCATAATTATATTTGTTTAGATTTTAAGATTATTTTATTCCAAAGCTACATTAACTTCTTTTCCTTTGTTCTTAGAATGTAAAGAAAAGGATTTACTTTAATAATGAAAAAAATGTATAATAAAATACTTCAGAAAGAATATTGAGGTCATTCTTTTAGTAAATTCCAGGAAATCTATACGCTGGCTAAAGAATTAGAGATAAACTTTTAGACCTTTTCCATTCTTTTATTATAACCAGTAATGAACGGATTCTCTTCTTCTACAGTATAAACGGAGACAGAAACTACAGAAAAAAACGTACTTGACCCATGACCTTATATTCTAGTTTTACGAAAATTCAGCACATTTTCGGAAATAACGAACCAAAAAACAATTAAATATTTTTGTATTCGAACACGAGTAGGTGTAAGAGATTTTTTTTTTCAACACTTGATATGATTTTTGTGATTAATTGCACTGAAATTATTTCATGAACTTCTAAAGACCATCATTTTCATTTTTAGATGCAGAGATATAGTAAGTTGTTAAAGGAAAAAAAAATTTGGGAAAGATGTGTTTGTATAGTGGA
The DNA here is from genome assembly GCA_021605075.1 of Caerostris darwini. Lineage (NCBI taxonomy): Eukaryota > Metazoa > Arthropoda > Arachnida > Araneae > Araneidae > Caerostris > Caerostris darwini. The sequence continues at coordinate 27,769 of BPLQ01010557.1, read as the reverse complement.
TGATTTGCAAAGTTTTTTTCTAAAACATAATTAAACATCTTTGGGTCATTACCTCAAAAAGTTGCAAAATAAATATTTCACAATTTAGAAAATTGATTTTTTTTAAACTTTTCGCATATTAATTCCTTAAAATGAAAATAATGATTTTTTTTTGTTAGATCATACTTTCATCTTTTAATATCGAGAGCAGTTCAGACTGCTAGAGAAAGTTAAAAAAATAATATACACATATACAACAACATAATTTTAATAGTAAATTTTACCCGACTCGTGGCTCAGTGGCAACGTGCGCCATTGGTGACTAATAAGGATGAGGTTCAATCCTCTGGTGGGTTTGTTGTTGCTGTTTCAAAAAAATAGGAGATTCGATGACATTTGGGATATTTAACGTCTTGCCTGGTTGGTCAGAATGTCTTGTTGGCGTTAGTTTTCCGTGTTTTCTCCCATACCATATGCAATTGTGTAGTAGTAGAAGTCCTTCCGGAAGGCACGGCCCTCTGCACACGGAGTTAAGTCTGACTTCTACCTACGGGTGCTGTATCGCAACAGAAGCTTCCTCCATCCATGGGATGTCCATCTCCCACTGCAGGACATTGAAGATTAGACACCCCAATAGTAAATTATAAATAAATAATTTCATACATTTAAGGTATGTTTTTTTCAGTTATGTTGCAAATTAGCATTTTACAATGTTTGTCAAGAAATCTTCAAAAGTTTTTAATTTCATTTTTTTTTCTGGTTAACGATTTATACAGTCTAAGATTATAATATTTACAAATCACGGTGTTATTACGGAGGACAGATACTAATACTGGCATATAAAGCACCATTGGTTACAATTTTTTTAAAGCTAAGAACCAATGGTGTTATTAAAAAAATTAATCATTATTTGCCATCATGCATTAAAGTTATTTGGAGAAAAATCATGATTGAATGTGTTTACACATGATGATGTTGTTAGTTTACCATCAAAAACTAGAAAAAAATTATATATGAGGTTGATAAAAGTGAATTTAATCATCACTTGTTACAGAGTAATGTGTTGCTAGTTTTGTTGAGCACAAAATAATCGTATGGTCATAATTTATCAGAGTAGTGTCTACAACAAAAGATTTTAATTAGATGCAGTAAATTGAAACGTGACACATTACAGGAACATATTTAAAATGAATATCTTAATGTTCCATGATCTGTCATAATTCGTCATATTAATCTCTGCAGCAAAAGATTTCAATTAGATCTAGAATAATAAAACGTGGCATAATACAGAGACATATTTTAAATGAGTACTGTAGATATAAATAGGCGTAAAAATATTCTTCTTCTTCATTGACTCTACAGTCCCATGATGGACCAAGGCCGTCTGCCTACTGGCAGATTACGAGACAGGTGATGTTTCCATTTTACGGGATAAAGTTATCAGTCCTACGCCCAACGTTCACAGTCCTATTGGACCGGGACCTACGGTTTAAAGTGGATTCCGAACCGATACAACATCCAGGGGCCTGGTGACCAAGTGACTAGCGCTCTGTCATTTGGTGCCGCTGGTTTAGGGTTCGAGTCCCAGAGGTGTCAAAGTTGTTTGTAGTGGTTCGGGATTCTCTTTAAACCATAGGTCCCGGTCTAATATTATCGTAGAGCGTTGTGGGGGGTAGTGTTACTCGCGTCCGTAGCATATCTGCAAACTACACGTGACCCTTGCGTAGTGTTAAATGAGTAACAGCGTTCGTCGGTTCAGCCCACTTTGGGCTGCACACAGGGACATGGTCAATACGAACATGGTCAATCATGGTCAATACATGGTCAATCAGGGACATGGTCAGTCCTATACGCAATTAAAAAAATAAATAAAACATCCATGGCACTGGGCGGGACTCGAACTCGAAACCTGTGGCACCAAGTGCCAGTTATCCGGTCATCAGGCCCCTAAAAATATGCTAACAAATGACAAATTGAAATGAACAAAATAACTATAAATTTTTTTTATCATTTGGTTATTTCTAAGATAAATATCACAAATATTTGCCGAGTATATTTATCCATATCATAAAAAATCGATAAAATAACCAGATATGTCGATTTATGGAAACTTAACCATGAAAAATGAAATTTTCCAATCTCAAAAAAATTGATAAAAATTCAAGTGATGGAATTATGTCGTTATTTTTTTATGATAGTCGTTATTAATATCCGGGAAAATAAATCTATGAAAAACTGTGTTAAAAATAATAATAAATTGATTCAAAAGCATATTAAATGCCTTATTATTTAGTTTGATTTAACATACACGGCTTACCATTAAAAACTAATAAAAGATCTAACTACAGCGATTCTTTGACAGTGATCCCACGTGTTTAAATTTATCGCACCATTTTTAAAATTAAGTAAAACAAAAAACCTTCGTCTCCAAAACTAAATTATGCATGCAATATCTTCGTGCAGGCGCTATTATTATGCATACATCCATACCAAATAGAGAAATCTCCCTTTTATGTTATGATACACGAGGAAACTGATACCAGCGCATAACTCAACGCATCACCTGCAAGAATTGTATCATTATTTATCCGCAGAAATGGACCCGTTTATTGCCAAATGATGTAGATTTCGCAACGAATATGATGAATTTATGACTGCTAAGGTTGAACGCTTTTTCTACGGCTGTCATATTGATGGCTGTTAGTGACGTCATATTCGAAACTTGCAGGTTTCGCTTTCTACCTACACCCGGAGTGTAGGAGTTTAGGGTGCAAAACTTTGATCACGTCTGCGACCTGACGATATAGTTTAAAACCGGGTTTCGTTGAGCACAAAAAAAATCTTCTGGATCTGTCATGATTCGTCATATTAGTGTCTGCATCAAAAGATTTCAATTAGATTCAGTAAATTAAAACGTGACATGTTACAGGGATATGTTGAAAGTGAGTACGTAAGCATAAATATGGTTGGCAATATCTTAATTTGTACAGGCTTATAATAAGTGACAGTAATAGGAAGTTTATATGATGTGAAGGAAATTCCAAAGATGTTAGGAGAATATAAGCTAATTATCATAGCTTCTGAATGATGTCAGCATTAAAAAAATTGTAATAAATAACATCATTCTGAATATTTGAATATTAGTATAACATCATTCTGAATATTTGTATATTAGTAGAACATCATTCTGAATATTTGTATATTAGTAGAACATCATTCTGAATATTGTGCATTATTCTGAATTATTATTAAATTATTATTATTTATTACCATTCTTAATTATTATTAAATGTTATTTATTATCTTTCTCAATTATTATTAAATTATTATTATGTATTATCATTCTTAATTATTATTAAATTATTATTTATTATCTTTCTTAATTATTATTAAATTATTATTATTTATTTATTAACATTCTTAATTACTATTAAATTATTAATATTTATTATCGTTCTGAATTATTATTAAATTATTATTATTTATTATCATTCTTAATTATTATTAAATTATTAATATTTGTTATCATTCTTAATTATTATCTAAAGCCTCATGGGAAACATGCATATCTTCATTCAATGTGAATTACCACAATGGTAACAAAATTATGTAGGACTTTAGAGCTATATTTTAGAAAATTCTTAATTCATAAAAATTTATTTAAAAATACTAAACAAATATTTATTTTTATTCATCAGCTTTTTTTTCAATGTTTGGATTTATAATGTTTATCATTGCAAACTAAGTTAAAAATGAATATCATGGGAAACATGTATATATTCATTCAGTGTAAATTACCACACACATAACCATAAACCATTACCATAAATAAAGCACACACACGACAAAAAAAAAAAAAAAAAAAAAAAAAAATGCTGTAATAAATTCTATCAAAATGGCAGTTCACTTGAGAAATCCCCTGGGAGACTCGAAATATATAACGTTTATAAAAAATGGAAAATTATTCTGATTTCTGTTTCTCTATGAGTAACTATTTTATGAACGAAATAAATTGAACCATTTATAATAATAAATTTAAAAAAACTATTTGGAATATTAGTATATATTTTTTATTCTAAATTACCTTTTTTTTTCAATGGCGCGACAGCGCCTTGGTGGACCTAGGCTGTCTGCCTGAGATATGAGAGATATGAGATATGAGATATGCTTCAGAGATGAGAATGAATATATATGTATATATATATATATATATATATATATATATATATATATATACAAATATAATTTAAATAACATTAATTTTATTATATATATATATATATATATAATGTTATTTAAATTATATTTGTTTATTCTAATGTATTATTATGACTTTCTTTTAAAAAATAAGTATGAGAAACGGTATTTTTTAATTAACGGATATAATCACGAGATAAGCTTTGAAAATTTCGCTAAGGCATTAATTTGTAAACAATAATTAATAATTTGAGCTTTTTGTTTTCAATAAATCTTATTTTTATAGTTAATATTTAAATTCAATAAAATATATTGAAATTGCTTATATTTTTAAGTTTTAAAAGGCCACTCAAACGGCGTATCTATTCTATATTCATAGAAAGGCGTCAGGCATAGAACAGAAATCAGCATAAATAAATACATCTTTTCCTCATAAAACAAACTAAAAACAAAGAAAAAAACAAAGCATACATAAGAATAAGCAAAAGAACAAAGCATACATAAGAATAAGCAAAAGAACAAATCATACACCTTTTCCACATCCCTCGCTAATATGATATAACTGATATTAGCGAGATGGTCGATATGGTATAACTGATAAATAACTGATATTTATCAGTTATTTCATCAAAGTCACATGAAAAGTCACTAAATGATCGTGTAAACCGCCATGAAATAGAAGTATTAGAAAAAGTTTACAAAATAGTACACATTAAAAAATAATTAAATTGCAAACAAATCGGATTACAATTAAAATTATGATTGTTGATCATATTTAAAAAGTTCCTTAATTATAAATGAAATACAAACATTATTATACAAGAAAGTTCTTTTGCATAAAATTCGAAAACATTTGAAACATATCACTTTCTAAATGTTTCAAATGTAAAATTTTAAAAAGGTTTAAGATGCAAGAATAGCTTTTTTTAAATCTTTATTCACTAAATACATTTTTTAATGATTTCTTTAACATCAATGTTTATTTAATGGTATCGTTCTTAACATGTGAACTTTAAAAAAACAGCTTTCAGTTTTTTAATAAATACAATGAGAATCACAAATGAAGAAATCTTTGCATCTTTAAACTACTTTATACTAGAATCAAAGTCACACCTCTTTTAAAAATTGTGCTTTATGCTAAGAAATCTGTTTGAAAAATATGCCATGACATATGACCGAAAAAAATGCCATTTTGTTTTGGTCATAATTTGTTAGTTTCATTTTTTTTTCCAATTACTGTGCTATATCATAGTTAACCTCTCATCAAGTGTTGCACATCATTTGAATGGTGCATTGATATCCTTTGTCATTCTTAAAGACCTAAAACAATTATCATTTAAACTTTCCTCAATTCGTGACTGCTCATAATTTTTTTATAGAATAAAAGAATATTAAAATAATCTGCATGATCTCATTTAATGTTCACACAATGGTCTAAAAAATAGACTCATGACTTGGTTAAAGCAAAAAAAAAAAAAAAAAAAAAAAAAAATTTTTTAGAAATTCAAATTAGATTTTTTTTTATCTTAATGAACAGTAAATAGAATTTACATTTGTTGTATAAGGTAGAAAGTGATTAAAATGGATAATATAGTTAGAGCTATTCGTGAGCAATAGACTCGTTAGATTCATCAATAATTATAACAATATTGTTAAGAAACATTATTGTTGTTGTTTGTTTGTGTGTTTCTATCATTTGTTATAATTAACATTATTGTTAATAAATATAACAAATGATAGAAAACACACAATTTTTTTATGAAAAAAACATTTCTTAACCATAGGCTACAAAAATAAATGTAGAAAAAAAATAGATATAGGAATAGGAAGAAATCCATTTTTTATTCCTATTTTTATCGACAATAAATTCGAGAAATACAAATTTTAGACATTAAGTCACAATAGCTGATATCAAAAATTAATATAAATACATATTATTAAAACTTAAAAGATTAACAATCTATCAATACGAAAATTAAATTAGATTTTTATAATAAAAATCTTATGAATATACTCATCATTATTTTATGCAATTTTTTTTTATTCCAACACAACAATTTTTGTTTCAGAGAAAAGCCTAAAGTAGTTATATTTAAATTTAGAAAATGTAACAAACTAAAATAATATAGAGCTACTTTTTTCTTGATAATTTTTCGTTGATAAAATTTGTCTACAAGTATTACATTTTAAGATATATATTTTTTTTGGTTTTATACTTTTTATAGAATCGTTGACCTTATTGTTAATACTTAATAGTTAAAAATTTCAATTATCAAGAACAACTTTAAAGAAAATGAGACAATTTTAAAGAAATGTGACCACACTGGATCATGCTTAATTTAATTAGAGAAATATTTTTACTTTTACACATAAAGTTATTCAACAAAAATGTCTTGAATTACATCATAATTTTAAATTAAAGCGTTCAAACTTAACTATGTAATTATAAACGTGTAAGTATTACTTGGAAAAAAAACTTAATTTTAGTGTTATATAATAAAAAGTATTTTCAGTGTTACCATTTGAAGAAATAATTTCAGTGCTAAAAGAATATAACATTTAAAATATTTTTAAGATTAATTATTAAAAGTATTTTAATGCATTTTTTGCATTTATTTTATTAAAAATAAATTATAATAAAATAAAAATATTGCAAAATAAAAGAAATTAATAAGCATTATTAAAAATATTTGTTTATAAACTGGTTACATTTGTTCGTAATAACATTCAAGGTCAACAATCTAATAGCCATAATAACATATTCAAGCTAGCAATCTAATAGTCATAATAACATACTTAAGGCTTATAAATTTGCCACTCGGCTATAATATGTTATAAAATTTTATTTCTTAGCATCTTCACATTATATGCCGATTTTTTCCCTCTGATTAATTTTTTGATTATAAAAAAATAATAATTTATATTTAATTTTATCAGTCACTACTAATATCTGCGTTTTAAAAATTATAATTATGTTAGAGATCTTTAAATTATGTTTATCAAAAATAATTCATTAAAACTGTTTAAAATAGGAATTTTTAAACTGTATTCAAAGGATCTTTCATAAATTTTAGAATTTTTGCTATTCAACGAATAATAGTTGTCATTATTAACATTTAGTTACTCAAATTAAAAAGTTATCTTTAAAATGGACATTAACTTGTTACATTTCAATTACTTTCAGGAAACAATTTTGTTAAAAGAAATATTAATTATCTGCTTAATTATTATTATTAAGAATAATAATGTTGTCCTAGTAAGAGATTAATTATGTTCAGGATGTAAAAGCAAAAATAAACGAGAATAAATTAGAACACAAGGGGAATTAAAATATTTCTATCCTGTGTAAATAGAATCTGAACAGTATATGATTTAGAATTTACATAAAAATCTAAAGAAAAAAAAATTAACTTTTTATTATTTGATAATGATTCGAACATGATATATATCTCGGAATTTTTGAAATTAAGTTTTAAAATATTAATTTGATTTATACAAATATTTTTTTTAAATTATATAAAATTCATTTGAACTTGATTATTAATGTAAAATTAATTTTAGATGTAAAAGTGCTTTCTGAAATTAGAATTCTTATTAAAGAAAAAAAATTATGCTTTCGTGACAGTACAAAAAAACAATTAAAAATTCTATAATATAGAATCCAAAAAAAAGTTTTAAGTGCATCAAGCTTATGAATAATTATTCTATACTTTTAAAAGAAAGTAATGGAAAAAGCTTATTTCCTGCTTTTTTTCCTTGGCATTCAAAAAAAAAAAAAAAAAAAAAAAAAAAATTGGAAGGGGTGGGGGATGAATATAGTTTTTGTAATGAACGCTGAAATTCGAGCCAAATCAAAAAACCGTGTCAGAAAACTGGTTGAAGATATTAATAGAAATATTTCTAGAAAAATTTTTTTAAAATTAATTACGTTATCTTACAAACTACTTTCAAAATTTTGCATTACATGTGCAAAACATATTAGAAAATAAAATTGGCAAAATGTAAAAAAATTGCAAAAGAAAAATTATCAACTGAAATTGATTTCTTTCTTATCATATTTATATAACCAGTATAGAATTACAAAAAACAACTTATATCAAATACAACCTTAATTATTTTATCAAATTACAAATATTATTTCTAAAAATGTTTACTATTATAATTCGACTTCTTTATATATAACAAATTTAATTATTTCTACACACAAATTTCACAAATTTATTTTCTATATCTTTCTTATCAGAAACCTTCTAAATATACATAGATTACAAAGATCTTCTATACACCTATAATTCAACGGTAGTGAATACACATCAATGAAGGCAATTTGATCTTATATAAAAAATCAAATGGAAACATAATACAAAATTCAGTCGAAATAAAATACCTTTTGTTCTTCTAGCAATTCTTTTTGGAAAAAAAAAGTCGTGATCGGGTCGAAAGTTCTTTTAACTTGATTTTGCTTTTTCACTGTTATTTTCGCCCAACAAAGAAGAACTCCTATTAAATGTTGACCTATCTCTATTTGTAGCAGTACCTAATGTATAGCAAAGTAAAAATATTTGACTTTCTTGGTGCCATAAAAAAGGATGAAATAGAAGAGATTGAAGAGGAAGAGATATGTATCTATTCATAATTTTCAATGGTAGCAAAGCGAAAGGAGACAAAAAAAAGCTAGCAAAAGTGAAATAGGAGTCACGGAAGTGCTTCTATTATGTCAGAAGGTTGCGACGTTTGCTATTACCATGAGTCTATTTCGGGGTTGAGTATTATTATTAAAGTTTAACTATACTTCAGAATTGTGAGGGTAAATCACATTACATTGCTCTAGTTTTTTTCTTTAAATGCATATTCAAAGTTGAAAGTATGGAAAGAGGAAGTATAGAAATTAAAATTGACAACTATTTTGTAAAAATGTGTATATTCTTTATTAGTATGCTTTCAAAATAATAAATAGCAATGAAGTAATCTTTTTGTTTTCTCTTTTCAAAATCTACAAGAAGTTTTCGTATTAAGTGCTATTGAAGACAGTTTACGCTTTTCTAATATTGCTCGATTCGATTAATAATTATTTTTCTCATTGTTTTCAAGTAAAAATTATTTATAACTTATTTTGCTTGGGCAAAAAATATATAGTATTTGTTTAATATTTAAAGAAATAAGATATTGATTTTACAAAATTGTATATTTCTTAAAGTGCTATTTATTTTGTAGAAGTTATTTAATTACAGTATATTATTTTATAAAATTATTTATTTAGTGAAAATAGGAAGTATTGAAATTAAAATTGACAACTTTTTTGTAAAATCGCATGAATAATTGCTCGATTTCAGTAATAATTATTTTTCTCCTTGTTTTCAAGTAAAAATTATTTATAACTTATTTTACTCGGGAAAAAATATCTGGTAGGAATTTAATGTTTAAAAAAAATAAGATATTAGTTTTTCAAAATTGTATACTTCTGAAAGTATAATCTATTTAGTGGAACTTATTTTACTAAATTTTATTATTTTATAAATTTAATGATTATATTTATTATTTTATAAAATTATTTATTTAGTGAAAATAGAAAGTATTGAAATTAAAACTGACAACTATTTTGTAAAAATGTTTATATTCTTTGTTAGATTGCTTTCAAAGCAATAACTTTCAACAAAATAATCTTTTTGTTTTCTCTTTTCAATTCTCGTATTAAGTGTTATTGATGAAAGTATACAATCCAACACCATGTACCATGTATGGAAAAAGACACTTCATTCCTATGTAATTTCAAATCTTAAAATTTAAATATTTTAATAAAAAACTGATGATGAATTAGATATTGTGATAGCATAATTAAGCATATAGAATCAGGTAGTTCGTGTTCCTAAAACTAATTTATGCAGCTGCGAAAATAAGATGAATCTGAAAATTATTTTAATTCTTTATTAATCAGGAGTTCACAAAGTTATTTGAACTGCCATCCGCTTTTCATAAAAAATTACTAGCCCCCATTAAACATTTTTCTTCTTTAAGCAAACAAATATAAATATGCATTTAAGAAATGTGTTGTCTTATGTATCTATGTGTATACTTATAGTAAATAAAGAAATTGTATATAAGACACCTTGAAGCTTGAATTTATAAAATTATTAAAATCAATACTAACACTATTCATATTACAAGCAGAATATTAACATAACGAATGAATATATGAAATTAAAATTTTTATTAATAATAAAATTTATGCTACTGAGAAGGATGAGCGTAGTAGATTCATATTTTATTTACTAGTGGTTTGCTACCAATAGCATTATAATTCTTTAATGAAAAAAAATAATTTGATTGATGTAAAATAATTAATAGCACAAGATTTTAAAAAAAATTACAACTCTGTTACTTACTGGTCATTTTAATTATTTAAATATCTGCATAAATAAATTAAAAATTTATTAATTATGTAACATCGTATGTATCAAAAAAATGTTGAACATGAAGTTCACCTTAAGATCACAATTACAGAGGTGAAAAATGTATTTCATGGAGTATAAAATTCAAATATTTTAATAAAAAACTGATGATGAATTAGTTCTTGTGATAGTATAATTAAGCATATAGAATCAGGTAGTTCGTGTGCCTAAAACTAATTTATGCAGCTGCGAAAATAAGATGAATCTGAAACATTATCCTAATTCGCCATTAATCAGTCTTAATCAATCATTATCCATCTAAGAATACAATGCATCTTGAAAAAGTCTTCATGAACATTTTGATACAATGCAAAGTAACTATGTATTCCTAGACTGTATTTTAAATAATAATATTTAAACATTAATCATTACATTTTAGAAATTTCTAATGATGAATAATAGTACTGAACAACTAGAATTGAACTTTATAAGTTAAACAAAGGAAATATATTCTTACCATGTACACACAATCAATTTGAAAAAAAAATGTAGATGATTTCACACACTTGTAAATACCTCAGATCAATCAAAATTAGTCACTGAGCTACGGTTGTTAAACATACTGAAAAAAAGAAAACAAAAATTAATTTCCAATGATTATTCAGCCAACAAGATTTGTTTAAATATTGTTTCTTCAAGCATTGTTTTACATTATTTAGTACTACTATATGTTACCGTTGTGCATTGTCGTATAGTATTTTTTAACATTGTTTTATATTGCTGCTGCGTATTTTTGTTTACTGTTGTTGCGCATAGTTGTACTAAATTGTTGTGCATTGTTGTTTTAAACTATTGTGTATCGTTGTATTAAACTGTTGGCATTGTTGTATTAAACTGTTGTGCATTATTTTATACTGCTGTTGAGCATTGTTGTATATTGTTTTGTGTATTGTTGTATTAAACTGTTGTGCATTATTTTATATTGCTGTTGTGCATTATTGTATATTGTTTTGTGTATTGTTGTATCAAACTGTTGTGCATCGTTGTTTTAAACTGTTGTGTATTGCTGTATTAAACTGTTGGCATTGTAGTATTAAACTGTTGTGCATTATTTTATAATGCTGTTGAGCATTTTTGTATATTGTTTTTGTGTATTATTGTATTAAACTGTCGTGAATTATTTTATATTGCTGTTGTGTATTGTTGTATATTGTTTTGTGCATTGTTGTATTAAACTGTTGTGAATTATTTCATAGTGCTATTGTGCATTGTTGTATATTGTTTTTGTGCATTGTTGTACTAAATTGTTTTGTGCATTGTTGTATTAAACTGTTGTGAATTATTTTATAGTGCTGCTGTGCATTGTTGTATATTGTTTTTGTGCATTGTTGTACTAAATTGTTATGTTGTTGTACTAAATTGTAGTACATTGTTGTATATTGTTTTTGTGCATTGTTGTACTAAATTGTTATGCATTGTTGTACTAAATTGTAGTGCATTGTTGTATTAAACTGTTGTGCATTGTAGCATTAAGTTGTTGAGCACTGTTGCATTAAACTATTGTGCACGTTAATTAAATTGTTATCCATTGTTGTGCACTTTTTAATAAATTGTTGTATTGTTTTCTATCTTTGGAGTGCATTGTACATTTATTATGATTTATGGTACGTCATTTCGTATATATGCAATTTTCTTAAGCAGTGGTTCTAAAGGAGCATACACTTTTTTTAGTTAAAATTGCAGCATCTCAAATAAATAAACAATAAAAGGGAGGAAATTTTGAAGGATTTAATTATCCATAACTTCAAAATTACTATTAAAATTTTCTGATTGACCGATTTTAACACAGTTTAAAAATCGTGATCTGTTTCACAAAAAAAGTACGAATTTTTATTAAGTTAAAAATTCAAATATTTCTAAATATTCTTTTTTAAATAACAACAGATTGTCGTGATTATATAGCGAATGGATAGAAAATATTCAGTAGACCACCCATTTCAATAACTATTGATTACATTTGAATGTTTTAGCAATTGCAAAAATTTAAATATGGGTTTGTTAATTACCGATCTGCATAAAACATTAAAGCACATTCTAACTCATAATATTTTCAGATTAATTTGATTTAGCGATAAATATGTATACACCTCAATTTTTACAATTTTAAAGCTAATATGAACATAATTGAACATTTCCAGAAATAGCAACATAACGTTTTACTATATTGTGTGTGTAATTGGCACAATCCATTGAACAATATCAGTTAAAATGTAACTTTCTTTCACTTATTTTTGTCTCTTTGATTTGTTTTGGATGAAGAACAAAAAAATTTCGGTTTCATTCAAAAATAAAAGAAATAAAGATTCAGATAAACTAAGCATAGAGAGGGTGTGGTCTAGGAAACTACACCTAACTATTACAGAAGATTGTGGGTGGGTGTGGGTTGTTGACTATGGTTGTTGGTATTTGAAGATAGCTATCCGTTTTAGGTCACGAAGCATTTTAACTCATGTACTACAACGATTTCCGTCACTCGAAAAAATATGATTATTTCTAGTGAGTGATCTAGATCGTTAAACAACTTGACTAACAAAGAGTTGGCTTAACATGTTGTTATCCTGGATGTAAAGAATTGCATTAATCTGAGAAATAGCCCAAGCACAAGTATCATCTAAGATGAATTAACCTCGAATTATAACCTTTGCATAAAGATCGCATTTCAATTACTGCACTTATGAGATTGGTAAGCAGGAAATAATTGTACTAAAGTTCATTAAATTTTGTTGTTATATATATCAAGCTTTGGACTGAAAATAAGATCATTGTTATTCGTAATACATTATAGATCAAAATACTAGTATTAAGTTAAGTAAAAAGCAGGGTACACGAAAATTATTATTTTTATCTTAGAGAGTCAATAAAATCTGAAAATAATAGAATTGAAAAGATATGTTGTCTGTTTATTGATTATCTCATATGAATATTTTTTTTCCCTACAAGAGTCACATGATGTAATTTGTTTTGTAAGGATGCATTAAAAACCTAGTTTAATGTTACAATGATTGGCATCAATGTTTTGTACACAAGTATAACAGTTTTTATACAAAAACTTAATAAAATTATAATTTAATTTAATGAACTTTAGCACGTTTAGAATTCACAATTATTCCCTGCATAACAATCTCATAAATCAATAAACAGGCAACACACCTTATCAATTTTATTACTTTCATATTTTATTGACTCTCAAAGTCAAAAATAATTTTTTTTTAATTCTTTACTTAGCTTAATGTTAATATTTTCATTTATAATGTATTACGAATAGCAATGATCTTATTTCAGTCCAAAGCTGAATAAATATAACAACAAAATTTAATGAACTATAGTACATTAAAAATCCACAATTATTTCCTGTTCACCAATCTCACAAATGGAGTAATTGAAATGCGTTCTTTATGCAAAGGTTATAATTCGTGGTTAATGCATCTTAGATGGTACTTGTACGTGGTTCTGCAGTGCTTGTACACTTCTCCTACTAGTATTAAGTTATGTAATAAATTTTTTTAAAAACAGGTACACAAAATTATTATTTTTATCTTAGAGAGTCTATAAAATCTGGAAGTAATAAAATTGAAAAGATATGTTGTCTGTTTATTGAATATCGCATATGAATTTTTTTTTCTCTACAAGCGTCACAGACATTTCTTGACAGTTCGATCTTTTGAAAACTATGTCATGATGTACTACTGTGTCCAAATAGTAAAGTAAGACCAATTTTCAATTTAAAATTCCCGGACTTATGGAATTTCAATTTTTTTTATAGGTTGCTGGCACTGTCCTTGACATCTGTGTGAAATTTCACGTCAAAATATTCAGTAGTGTAAGGGGAAGAATAAATAGTTTTTGAAACAAAAAATAATTGTTCTTACTTTTTTGGGCACAGTAGTAATCTTTTTTTTTTTTTTTTTTTTTTTTTGTATAGGTACATTAAAAACCTAGTTTAACGTTACAATGATTAGAATCAATGTTTTGTGGACAAGTATCACTATTGCAATTGAAACTAAAAAAAAATTAAAATTTAATTTAATGAACTTCAGTACATTAAGAATTCTTATTATGTCCTGTTTACCAATCTCATAAGTGGAGTAATTGAAATGCGATTTTTATGCAAAGGTTATAATTTGAGGTTAATTCATCTTTGAGGATACGAAGATTATTATTTTTATCTTAGAGAGTCAATAAAATCTGGAAGTAATGAAATTGAAAAGTTATTTTTCCTGAGTATTTAACTATCTCATATGTAATTTGTTTTCAATACAAGAGTCACAGACAATATTTGGTAGTTCGATGTTTTGAAAACTATGTCATGATGTAATTTGTTTTGTAGGTATACATTAAAAGCCTTGTTTAACGTTACAATGTTTTGTAGGCGAGTATCATTGCTGAAATTAAAACACTTTATCAGAGCACCTTTTAGAGGAACTGCATATTAAACATAAAAAATAAAATAAAAAATAAATATACTTATAAAAAATACATGTAAAGCACATACTTCATAACTGAAATCAAGGGATTGTAGGCAAGTATTAATACTGAAATTAAAACCCTCTATCAGATACGTTAGAGAATCTTTCGGAGGAACTGCATATTGAACGTCAAAAAATATACATAAAGAAATACAATAAAATTTATAAAAATATGCATATAATACATATAAAATATACATATAAAAATTTACATATAATACATAAAAATTATACTTATAAAACACATGAAATAAATGGATTGTAGTCAAGTATCACTAAAATTAAAACACTCTCTCAGATATGTTAGAGCACTATCAGATAATATTAATAAATGTATACCTTTTGGAGAAACTACATAAAAAATGTACATAAAGAAATGCAATAAAAAATAAATATACTCATAATACATATAAAATTATACACATAAAACACATACTGCATAACTGAAATCAATGATTTGTAGGCAAATATACTGAAATTAAAACACTGTCTCAGATATGTTAGAACGTCTTTGGGTGGAACTGCATATTTCTCGGAATTATTCATTGATTTAACATGATCCGTATTGAATTTTTCACTCTACAAGTTTTGCTTGTATAAATTTTAATTCAATTGCAATTTTAAATCATCATTAAATTTTTCTTTATTAAGTGTTAAAGAAATCAAAGTAATAAATGTGGGATTTATTTGTGTGGTAATCCACCAGACAGCGACACCTTACGGCAGACAGAGCTGTTGATAGCCGTCTTTGACAGAGCTGTTTACAACGTGGGGGTGTATTGAACTTTGAACTCTGACCCCAAGGGAAGGGGGCAGGGCCCCGTAGATGGAGAAAGAAAAAGAGAACGCTAGCTGGAGAAGAACGGATGGGACGCTGCGTCAAGCAGCGAGAGAATGGACGGTGCTGTCCCTTAATTAATAGTTAATGTAAATATCACTGTGCATATAACCGTACTTAATTAAAAGTTGTTGTTGAGAGAAAACAACGTTTTATTAATGTGTTTGGAAATACACCCCTAGACCCACCTTTTTTATTTCCTTTTTTCCCACTTCAAAAGTTCAAGTTTTGTTAGACTGGTAGAGAAGTCTAACAAAACTTTTGGGGTAGACCGGGATGCATCTGTTGAAACCGGTGTAACCCTACAGAAATTGGGGTTTCGGCCGGGATGCATCTGTTGAAACCGGTGTAACCCTACAGAAATTGGGGTTTCGGCCGGAATGCATCTGTTGAAATCGGTGTAACCCTACAGAAATTGGGTGCCCGGCCGGGATGCTTCAGTTGCACACGCCTAAATTTACATAAATAATATCTTAAAGTTATATCCACGGCACGAGGTTTGTTTCTTTGTTGGTGTATTAAAAATTAACACAGATGTTCGAATGACTGATATGAAGGATTTGAAGACATGAATGTGTCTTGAAAATAAAAACATCAGAGATTTCAGAGCATATTAGGAAAGAACTGCACATTTATTAGTAAATTTTCAATTGTTCACCTGCGCAAATATTGCATATTTCAGTTGAAGTTGTTAATTTTATTTTAAATTTTGTAATTTAAATAATAATAATATTTTTTTAATTTATCTGAATATCTCTACATTATTAATAGTTATAACATAATAAAAGTGATTAGATGAAGAATAAACGAGGAAATGGGCAAAATTTTTAATTTTTAAAATTTTATCTCAGGAATTAAAAATTTAATTAAATATATTTATTGATTATTTTCTCAAAACATACATAAAATGGAAAAACAAAGATATATCAGTCTAAAAACTTACATAATGATATGATAAATTTTTAAAAATGGATATTTTTAGATTTTGGATCATTTAATTAAGATAATACTTTTCGTATCTTCATCATTATATTAAAATTGAGATTTTAGATCGTAAATAAATAAAACGAAAAAACATATTTATGAGTGAAAAAAGGAATGAAACTATCTTTTTTATTTCCTTTTTTTTTTTATCGCTAGTGTAAAATTACTTCCGGAAAAGCGGAAGAACATTATTCATTATGAGGAACCTAATTTCGAAATTGTCTGGATTGATTGATGATTTTTTTAATAATATGACTTAACAGTCAATGTGGTCAGATATAATAACAACCTTCTGGTAACATTATATTCCGATTAAATGATACATTATTTCTTAAAATAGAGTTAAACATAAAAATTCCAATAAAATGACATATTTAAAATCATC
Source organism: Caerostris darwini (assembly GCA_021605075.1). Classification (NCBI taxonomy): domain Eukaryota; kingdom Metazoa; phylum Arthropoda; class Arachnida; order Araneae; family Araneidae; genus Caerostris; species Caerostris darwini. The sequence goes on along the minus strand of BPLQ01010557.1, from coordinate 10,471 downwards.
ATTCAAATTAGCATTAAAGGAATAAAATTTTATATAAGTTTGTGTGGCCTTATATATGTATGCAAACAATCTTAAAAACTGTTTTTAATATTCCAACTTTTATCTTATTCATCTCATGTAAAAAAGTATGTTATTTATAATTATAATTAATGATTACACATCGCTAATTAATGATAGTAAATAATATCTTCTCTGGCGCTCGGTACCACAGATTTCGGGTTTCAGTCACGGCTGTGCCCTAGTTGTTCGAAATCTACTTTTAACCGCAGGTTCCGATCTAATATGACTGTAGAGCATTGGACGTAGGGCGGACAATTCTACCCCGTAAAAAGAAAACATCTCCTGTCTCGAACTCTGCCAGCAGGCAGGCAGCCTTGGCCCATCATGGGGCTGAATTAAGAAGAAAAAGAAGAAATAATATCTTGACAATATACCTGATTACCGACTCTTAACTCAGTGGAAATACACGATAATGTACAGAAAGGAGAAGGAGGGCTCAACTTATTTATTTATTTTTTTTATTGCAATCGCTACATTCCGAAATAAATATTCACACAATATTCAAGGTCAGTGCCATACCTAAAAATGAAAAAAAAAAAAAATTGAAATACCATATGCGAGGAAATTTAAATTGAAAACTGGTTTTCCTTTTTGGTCACTAGTAAATAAATATAAAATAAGTAAATAAAAAATAATAATAAAAATATATAATAAATAATAATAAATAAAATAAGTAAATAAAAAATAATAATAAAAATATATAATAAATAATAATAAATAAAATAAGTAAATAAAAAAATTTCTTAACTTTCTGGCACATTTGATACAGGTTTTAAAACATCAAGATATCATTTTCATTTCAACAAAATTCAGTTTCATCAACATTTTGAATGATTAAAACATTCTTTAATGAAAATAATTTTGCATTTTCTTTAGTTCATTAAATGGAACAAAACTTATTTTTTCTTTTAATTTTATTATAACGTTTATTTTCAGAGCATAATAAGCAAGCTGTTTTACTTAATTTTTGTAAGGATCCTTTAACGATTTAAATCAAATGGCAGTGCTGTATAAAATCAGTAAAAATATATAGTCAAAACAGCATATTGTCTACTTTGTCTAGCAGCAACGTCTATTTTCTGTGCATTATAAGCAAGCTGTTTTACTTAATTTTTGTAAGGATCCTTTAACGATTTAAATCAAATAGAAGTGTTGTATAAAATCAGTAAAAATAAATTCAAAACAGCATATTGTCTATTTTGTTTAGCAGCAACATCTATTTTCTGAGCATAATAAGCAAGCTGTTTTACTTAATTTTTGTAAGGATCCTTTAACGATTTAAATCAAATGGAAATGTTGTATAAAATCAGTAAAAATATATATTCAAAATAGCATATTGTCTATTTTGTCTAGCAGCAACGTCTATTTTCTGTGCATTATAAGCAAACTGTTTTATTTAATTTTTGTAAAGATTCTTTGAGGATTTAAATCAAATAGAAGTGCTGTATAAAATCAGTAAAAATATATATTCAAAACAGCATATTGTCTATTTTGTCTAGCAGCAACGTCTATTTTCTGTGCATTATAAGCAAACTGTTTTATTTAATTTTTGTAAAGATTATTTGAGGATTTAAATCAAATAGAAGTGCTGTATAAGATCAGTAAAAATATATTTAAAACAGCATTTTGTCTACTTTGTCTAGCAGCAACGTCTATTTTCTGTGCATTATAAGCAAACTATTTTACTTGATTTTTGTAACGATTTCATTTTTAAAAACTGTTTTACTTAATTTTTATAAAGATTGTAATTTTTAAAACTGTTTTACTTAATTTTTGTAAAGGTTGCATTTTTAAAAACTGTTTTACTTAATTTTTGAAAACATTCTTTGAAAATTTACATCTTGTAGAAGTGTTTTATAAAATCAGTACAAATAAATTCAAACTTACCTTGTGTAAACACGGCAAAAGCATATCATAAATCTTTCTTAAAAACTAAAACATATTTAATGCTTAAAGATTTGACAACATTCACAATAAATATTCAGATAAAATTGTTACTTATAAAGAATTATTCTTGCAAAAACAAAAAGGATATTAATGATACCTGTTTAAAATCATCAATTAACAACAACAACAAAAAAAAACATAAAATCAGTATAAAACGTGACTCCTTAAGCAAATCTTAAAGTAAGACATCTATTGAGTCAGTAAATAACGCATACAATTAATTTTAATATGACCGGCTAAACCATGCAGAAAATATTGCTTGTCCATCCGGTTAGAGACTTGATTTAGCTTCGAGGCAATATTACCTCTGGATTTTCCATTTCAAGTTGTTTTTCCTTTAAAATATTTATTATGATGATGAAAATAAAGCGTTCATTGGCAGTTGAAATTACATAATTCAAGTTTAGAAGTAAGATAACGATTATCCCAGGCAACAACAATTTGTCTTGAATTAAAGAAATAAACATAATCTTTTAAGTTTGTTATTAAGTTAAAAAAATAAATAAAATCGAGAGTTTCATCTCGACAAAACATTGGATCAATATATTTAGTCCTATGTAGTTTTCGAAATTTTAACATCATTTAGCATGACTTTAACATTTTGTACTAAGATTATTATGCTTAGATCTTGTTCAAGATGTCTTGTGAGGAGAAGATTTCTTGAAATAAAATTGTATGCAAGATACTGGAATTGTGAGTACTCTTCATACTTCGCCAACCGAAATGAAAGGTAATGAAAGAATGAATATGAGAATGCATACAAGTAAATTGGAATGATGTAGTTTTCAAAATTTTATTATCACGCTAAAAAATCTAATGCTAAGATCACCATGCTAAGATCTTGTTAAAAATGTTGTAAATAACTTTTTTTTAAAAATTTAATTGTTAAAAACAACAATATTTTCAGCCTTCTTAAGATATGAAGGTACATAACAGTTGCATTAATTCATATCCATTTTTTTCTTGTAACAACCACTGGAAGACTAATATCCAGATCACTTGTGTGGAGAAGACTTCTTGAAAGAAAATTATATGCAAGAAACTGGAATTATTAGTACTCCTCATACGTCGTCAAACGAAATGAAAGATTTAATTAAGAATACATACAAGTAAATTAGAATGATGTAGTTTTCGAAATTTTAACATCATGCTAAAAATATAATGCTAGGATCTTGTTAAAAATGTTGTAAATAACTTGTTTTTTAATTTAATGTTAAAAACAACAGTACTCCTAACATAAAAAGACACAGAACCGTTACATTAATTCATATCCATTTTTTTCTTGTAGTAACCACTGGAAGACTAGTATCCAGATCACTTGTGTGGAGAAGACTTCTTGAAAGAAAATTGTATGCAAAATACTGCAATTGTGAATACTCCTCATACTTCGTCAACCGAAATGAAAGGTTTAATTGGGAATACATACGAGTAAATTGGAATGAAAAGCAATGGATATCTGTATTCTTTACTAATAATTCCAAATTTTGATTACAGAAAGATTCAAGAGGTTTGTTTATCTGACGGAAATAGGGAAACAGCTGTTATCCAAGTAGTATCCACGAAAGAAACATATTTAGTTGTTTCAATACATTTAGATATCACTTTGGAATGTACTCATCTTTATGACCGTAACGGTTCCAAGAAGCGCAGTTATTGCTCATTTATATAGATTAGTCATTTTTTAATTTAACTTTTCGTACTTAAGTAAGTGCAGTTGTTGACTTCTTTCCTGCAATAAAGTTCGGTTGATGGGAGAGACCTCCATGAGGAGACTTTTGTTTAAAGGTTTACCAGCAAGTTTTTCGTATTTGAGCCTGTTTTAGCATAATTGAAATGCATAATTGAAATGGTCTATGGAGACGTATTATTGTACTTAAGTAACCCCTAACAATTCTTCAGGGTATTCTAAAGACTTTGATACGGTCACTTTTTCTTTCTCTGGCAACTAATAAACACCACCATTTTTAGAAAGGAACATTGCTGCAATGTTTGCACAGCTGTTAAATGTGATCGTACTTCATATTAAAGTTAAATATACCACAATTGAAGTTAAATATACCTCTATATTGAAGCTTTGGGTATGCTTTCATTTTGTATATTTCAAGATGGAAAAAAAAAAAGATTTATTGTTTATCTTTCGTACTTAATTTGTGACGCATTGTCTGATTAATGTTTTTGCAAATGTCGTTAAATTTCAAATGAGCAGAAATTTTCCCAATCATGGTTTTTGGAATATAAAAGAAACACAATAAGAGAAATCCCTATTTTAAATACATTAGATATGTACAATTTTTGCATCAATGGTGAACCTTAAAATATTTTTTTTAAATTAGTTTAAGTTGTGATTTATTTAAAATTATACGTACGAATATATTTCTTTTAATTTTATTTTTTTTAATATATGTAGGTAAAAATTTTATTTTGTAAAAAGTGTTAAAAGTTGATGAAGACAAAATGTTACTTCCTTGCTCATAGATTGAAACCTCAAAGAACCAATAACCGCTTTTCAGTGGCACAAACAACAAAATTTGTACGTTGAAATAAGTTGACGTTGAATATAAAATTATGATTAATAAATCTTTTCCAAAAGCAATTTCTGTATATCTTTTGCAAAACATTATTGAGATAATTTACTCTTATAACATATCTTTATTTTTCACTATTATATTATAGAATATAAGATGTCAAATACTGCAGACAGACTACAAATAAATTTCTAACAATAGGCAGAGTGATAAATTAAATGATAATTTTTTTATTGTATGTAACCTGTTGTATGTTTTGTTGTATATACAAACATATAAGCAAAAGCAAACCATCGCCATCTCTGAAACACATTTATACAATACGCGGAGAAATATAATTTCATATTAGAGGAATTTATCCTGGCATTATCACTGACAAAAATTGCTATGTTATACAACCTATTTAAAATAACATATACTGCCTATACTATTGATATAACCTACATTACTGCTGCTATGTAGCCTATCTGAAATATCAACAAATAAGCAAAAACAAATCTACGGCATCTCTAAAATACATTTCTACAATAAACAAGGCAAAAAACTTCAAATCAGAGGTACTTATTCTGTATAACCATCCTGACGTTATCACTGACAAAAACTGCTATGTTATGCAACCTATTTAAAATAACCTATATTGCTGCTGCCATGTAAATTATTTAAAATACAAACAGATAAGCAAAAGCAAAACTTCGGCATCTCTAAAACACATTTCTACAATAAACCAAAACATATAACTTCATATTAGAGGTATTTATTCTATATAACCTCATGCTATCATGAAATCCTGACGTTATCACTGACAAAAACTGCTACATTCTTAATTTTTTTCACGTATTACATATTTATCACATACGCTATAAATATTTTACTGTCCAATTTTATTTACCCCAACAGAATGACATTAAAAAAAATCAATAAAATCAATAAAAACATATCGTGTTAACTTTATCAGAAAAATACCGAATGTTTAGACATGTAAAATAATGCATTTCCAGCATCTGCCAGCACCCATTTCCTCTTCCTGGAATGACCATCAGAAAATCGGTCGATGTAAACCCCTAAGACGAGAAAAACCGAGAAAATCAAATTCATTAGAGGTGACCCGAGCCCCAAACAAAAATAGATCGATGATTCGTTGCACTTGTTGATCGTGATCGCAGCATCATTCTGACATTATGGAAGCAAAAACAAATCTTCGGCATCTTTAAAACACATTTCTACAATAAACCAAAACGTATAACTTCAAATTAGAGATATTTATTCTATTTAACCATCCTGACGTTATCACTGACAAAAACTGTTAAGTTCTGCAACCTATTTAAAATAACAATGCCTATACTACTGTTATAACTTCTATTGCTGTTGCTATATAACCTATTTGAAATACCAACAGATAAGCAAAAACAAATCTTTGGCATCTCTAAAATACATTTCTACAATAAACAAGGCTATATAACTTCAAATCAGAGGTATTTATTCTACATAACCATCCTGACATTATCACTGACAAAAACTGCTGTGTTATGCGACCTATTTAAAATAACCTATACTGCCTATACTACTGCTATAACCTATACTGCTGCTGCTATGTAACCTATTTAAAATACCAACAGATAAGCAAAAATAAATATTCGTTATCTCTAAAACACATTTCTAAAATAAACCAAAACATATAACTTCAAATCAGAGGTATTTATTCTATATAACCATACTGACGTTATCACTGACTAAAACTACTATGTTATGCAACCTATTTAAAATAATCTATACTGCAGATATAACTTATGTTGCTGCTGCTATGTAAGCTATTTGAAATGCTAACAGATAAGCAAAATTAAAACTTCAATCAGAGGTATTTATTCTGTATAACCATCATGACGTTATCACTGCTGCACACTGCTGCTTATCACGGCTGCTTTTCACACATTAAATATTTATCACATACGCTATAAATATTTTACTGTCCAATTTTATTTACCCTAACAGAATGACATTAAAAAATTCAATAAAACAAATAAAAATATATCTCAAAAAAAAAAAAACACCGAATGTTTAGACATGTAAAATAATGCATCTCCAGCATCTGCCAGCACCCATTTCCTCTTCCTGGAATGACCATCAGAAAATCGGTCGATGGAAACCCCTAAGTCGAGAAAAACCGAGAAAATCAAATTCATTAGAGGTGACCCGAGCCACAAAACAACAATAGATCGATGATTCGCTGCACTTGTCGATCGTGATCGCAGCATCATTCTGGCATTATGGAACTGCATTAGTGTCGCTAGCGGACGCGTGCGAGGATGAAAAATGTCCAAAAAAACACACGTTTTATGACCCTAATACATAATTTTCTCTCACGAGATGCGTAAGAAGATGGCTGTAACCTGTCTGGGGATGGTTAAAAAACGCTTTATGGTCCATTTCCGGTTAGGGGTACATAATTTGTATCGATTACATTGCAATGCGAGAGTTCAACTCGTCGATTTTGATTGATATTTATTGAGAGGAAAATAAAATAATAAATAAAATTATTCTTATGATACAAAGTCGTTAGCGTGGCATCAATTGAAGAGTTATCTTGTGTCTAAAATGTCACGATGTATGTTTTTTAGTTGTCGATAAAATATATTTTATTTTCATAAGTCTGTATGGAAAATTCCAGTATAAGTAAACTAAATATATTTTATTCTTTTATATTATCAGTTTTCTTATATTGCAGCCATATAATTTTTTACATACCATGAAAATTATACTGCTTTTAGTTAAACACCTATGGGTCTTGTACTCCACCTTTAAATGCCGTGAATCAAACAGCCCGCTTAGAAGTGTTGAAGGGATGACATTTTCTTCCGGAAATACTTTTTGGGATAAAAACGACATGTGTTGCGATCAGTAAGAAGATGGCTGTAACCTGTCTGGGGATGGTTAGAAAATGCTTTATGGTCCATTTCCGGTTAGGGGTACATAATTTGTATCGATTACATTGCAATGCGAGAGTTCAACTCGTCGATTTTGATTGATATTTATTGAGAGGAAAATAAAATAATAATAAAATTATTGTTATGATACAAAGTCGTTAGCGTGGCATCAATTGAAGAGTTACCTTGTGTCTAAAATGTCACGATGTATGTTATTTAGTTGTCGATAAAATATATTTTTTTTCCAAAGCCTATATGGAGAATTATATAAGTAAAAAATCGCATTTCAATTGGAGCACAATTGACCTTGTTGCTCCACGTATATATTCAATAAATCAAACAACCTTCTTAGAGGGATGACATTTTCTTCCTGGACGACTTTTAAGGTCAACTGCCTCGCATTTATATGGGATAAAACCCCACCGGAAAGTCTGACTATCGATGCGAAACACCTTGTTGTCACAAGGTGACTCAATGGCAATTGTAACAACCATAGTTGTCATAATTGCAATTGAGTCACCACTTTTTAAAAGCAGCGTTACAACAGACTTCCCCAGCAGAATAAAACTGTGTCCTTTTAGTTGTTAATTACATACTTTATCCATGAGCCATTATCAGGATTAAAATTTAAGGTTTATTTCTATTACTTTCAGCAAAATTTTCAATTGCAAAAAAAATGATAGAATGCTTCATATAAAATTATACTGTTTTTAGTTAAACATTTAGGGGCCTTGTTTCCACTATATGCCATGAACCAAACAGCTTATTTAGAGTTGATGAAGCGATGGCAGTTTCTTCCGGAAATACAGGGCCTCGCATTTACATGGTACAAAACCCTGAAAATTCCCACCAAGAAACCTGACTATCAAAGCGAATCAATTTATACACAATCGCCATCGTTGTCACAATTGCCATTGAGTCATCTTGTCCAAAAAAGCAGTGCTACAACGAACTCGGCCAGAGGAATAGAACTTTGCCCTCTTTCCTCCATGTTAACTGAATATGTTACCATGGAGGAATTAGCAGGGTGAAAAATAAAACTGGTAGGGGTTATTTTTAATACTTTCAACAACGTTTTCAATGCAAAAAAAAAAAAAAGAATAACAGAAAAAAATGCATGTAAAAAAATTTACTTCTCTATCCAATAAATTTCCTTTTTGAATAATCTTCACTATTGAGTATCTGGCTCATTTAGTCTTTTATTATTGTTATTTCTATGAAAATAGAAAAAAATATTTCTTTTGATGTAGAAACCTAAAATTAATTTAATTTCCCCAAAAATATAAAATAAGTAAGAAAATCCTGGATATAAATTTAGAATTATATTACTATTTTCATTTATACAAAAATCACTTTAACAACAATTATTAAAGGAAACATTTTAATAAATTTTTAATAAAATTTGTATTAATAATATGTTATTGATACATTTTACTGACGATATGCAATTATTTGTGTATTATAACAAATTTGTATTAATAAGATATTTAATTACAAAATTCACATTTTTTTTTTCTTATTGAATAATTTCTTGAGACATATTCAATATTTTAAATAAGTAGATGAAAGTGAAAAAACAGTTTCTAAATTTGAATTGTTAAAAGCGCAATATGATTTGCCATTTTTACATATCCAAGAACTTTATTTAGGATTTTTTTTCTTTTATTATTTTAAATAATTTCTTATGTAGCTGATCACTATTAATCAAATAATGTAACCATTTTCAATCCCGAATGAAATATTGGACAAGTATAATAAAAAAATATTTTTATCATACTTGTCCAATAATAAATAATTGATAAAAATATATTTATTGATCTGTTTATCGTTACTAAAATTCTGTTGTTATTAATGTAAGTATGTTACTTTGAAACTGCACATTAAAAATTAGTTAGATATGTAAGTTTTAAATAAACAATTACAATTTCAATTGCTTTTGTGCTTTTCATGTCTCACGTGATATTTTTAATAGCATATATGAAAGTAAAAAACAGCTTAGTGAGTCTCACTCCATCAAAAGAGTTTCGTTATCTAAGTTTAATATCTTTATTATGAAATATGAAAAATAATTTGAAATATTTAATACGAACTAAAATATGATGAAACATAATTTAAATATGAACTAAAATATGATGAAACATAATTTAAATATGAACTAAAATATGATGAAACATAATTTAAATATGAACTAAAATATGATGAAACATAATTTAAATATGAACTAAAATATGATGAAAACATAATTTAAATATGAACTAAAAATATGATGGAAACAAAATTTAATTTCTTATTTTACATCAATACAAAGAAAAATTGTTTAAGCGAATTGTAAATTACTTTCTGTATTGAAGCTTATAACTACTGATTGATAATTATTTATGATCATCTTCAGACGCATCAATAATCTTTTTATATTTTCGATAGATCATTGTTTTTAAATAGAGACAAATGCAAATGTTTTAAAAACGTTACTGTAAATTACGTCATAAGATGTAAAATGTAAACAAAGGTAATCACATGATGTAATTCTGGCATTTTTAACTATATTTTACCATTTGCTTTTAATAATTTTCTTACAGAATGGATTCCTAGAATCGACTATTGTTCTCGTATTGAGGTAATCCTACTCATGCTTTTCAAAAGCATCGCGAGCTTGACATGACGGGGTTTAACTTCTTAACCAAAGATAGTTCCATTCACCCAGATACGCCCCTAACCGCTCCAACAACAAAAGAAAACCTGAAGCAGTTTTACCCAAATTGATTGTTATCACCGCCAAGATATACCACAAATGAATAGATTGGTGGAACTGATTATGCCCTAACTTCATCACCTTTTCCTATGCCGGTCAAACGAAACACACAAATGGAATTGTTTCACTGTTTCGTTCTAACTAAACGCGTTAGTGAATTTAGTTTCCGTGAGATTATCCATCTACCGTCTTGAGAGCGAAAAGTAAAAGTTCCAGGAAAATAAAAGCAAAAGTGACAATGAGATCAATACACGGAAGCGCTTGCA
>BPLQ01010556.1:0-44020 GCA_021605075.1 Caerostris darwini | reverse complement strand
GAGCTGGAGTAGGACTAGCCTTTCCAGTTGTAGTAGTGGAATTGATCATTTCTTCACTTTTCTTAGAGTATTGTTTCCAGTTCGCATCATGTGGCCCTGTACAGTTCGTAAATTGTAGTAAAGCCTTTAGGTCTAAATTTTAATTTTAAATTGCATGTGGGTCAGCGCACTTTAAACATTTTCGTGGAAAGTGACAGGCCTGTGAATTCTGCCAGTAGCCTTGGCATCTGCGGCACATCGAAACAATGTAAGTGCCCATGTCCCTCTACTGAGATTCTAAGCCTAAGTAGAGTTGTTATTTAGTAGATTTAATCGATTTTTTATGAATTTGTGATGTGGATGTAGAGGCATTGCGGCCCTAGTACGGAACTTGTACAATGAACAGTTTTCTGTATGCTGAACCTTAGAGCATTTATTTCTTCCGTGATCATTCATGTATTGGTACAGGAAGGAATAGAACATTAGAACACAGAACAAAATCAAAATCCTGTTTTGCTTCAGAAAGAAAAATTGAACTCAGCTTCTTGAGTATTTCCCAGACTTTAACCAAATTTGTTCAACTTCTGTTACAACTTTTAGTTTAAGAAATCTGTCTCTGGGGAGAACAGAATTCACTGAAGGAGTACTAATGCGGATGCTAGGCATGCAAGGTCCGTCGCTTCTAGGGTTTACAAAACGCGGAGGAATTCTATGTTTACACGCGAAGTGTGCAGCGTAAGTTTCACCAGCTTTTGAAGGGACAGAAAGGAAGGATAGATTTCTTACCAGTATATGTACAACGGAAGTACAATGAAGGCAGACTACGGGATGTGAATCCTTGACTTCAGTGAATAATTCAAATCATTTTTTGCTCTCAATTACAACGTTGGGAAATTTTTAATCAAGCCAATAAAATCCGGTATTTTTCTGTATTTAGAAAATCAATTTTTTTTTCTTATCTCTGCTCATGTCTCAAAAGTCATACTATGAAGTTGCCATCTAAAAATCTATTGAGTACTTTTGAAAGTAACCTTTGAAAAAGGTCAGAAACTGTTCGAATCCTTTGGAAAAAATAATTGTATTGTTTTCATTAGGAACAGGAAGTGAGTGGTGTTCATGTAAAGTATACAGGAAGTGAATGGTTCATATATAGAAACTAGGCAAAGATATTTTTTATTTTTCAATTATATCCTTTTATTTATTTTTTTATTTTATAGTTGATCATAATACGATCAACTCACTTAAACTTAAACGCGACTCAACTCATCAACTCACTTTCACTTAAACGCGTTAACCTGTGGAGATTTATAATATTATTATAAAAGAATTTATAATTTAACATTCTTTAATATATTTTTATTGTATACCTTTTAATGTTTTCTTGATCCAAAATTAACTTAACAATTAAATTTTATTGATTTATTTATATAATTATTAGCAAATTATGTATGAGCATAGCTGACTTCATGTGCATGGTTAAACTTCAGAAACACAAATAATTGGTTAAAGTTTATAATTTTTTTTAATGTTATTAATATGAAAGTGTTTGGTCAGCAAAGAAAAAAAAAACATCCTTTTATTGGATAATCACTAACATTCACTATTTTCAGGATAATCAAGACAAAATAAGTACATTAGTAATGAGTCGTATCAGTATGAACCGTATAAATGGTACGAATTATTAAATGAGATCGTATGACGCTTATCATTCATTTTTAAATTATTTGTGTCCAATAACTTAGATACGTTAACAACCAGTTTTCGGGGCAGTCATATAGAGTTAAAATTTAATATATTAACAGTATTAATCTGTATCATATGTTTTGTATTTCGTGATCTAAATCGTATGACTTTTCAATTCCTTCTATTACACTCATGTCCATAAATTAATGATAATGAAGTTCAGGCAAAGAAAGACACAGAAGCAAAACAAATTTGACTTATTCGTAAAGCCTATTTATTAAACAAAAGGTAAAGAGCAAAAAAGATGCTATATGTTTGACATAATTAATAAAAATAGCGATGTTTACTCCCTGGAGCAAATTTCAAAAAAGAACCTATTTACAAAAAACAGTATAACATGGTGAGTATGCTGGTTAATATGGAGTATGTCTCCCGGACGATGCAATACAGGCCTTACAACGCCTAGGCATGCTGAGTATCAAATTATCAATCTGATCATGAGGAATATTACACCACTCATCAAGCAATGTCCTCCGAAGTTCCGGTTGACAGGTGGGAGGGGGTTGACGGGCTGCAATTCGTCGGCCAAGCATATCCCACACATGCTCTATTGGATTCAAGTCCGGCGAGAATGCTGGCCAATCCATACGGGTGATATCCTCCAATTGAAGGCATTCGTCTACAATGTTTGCACGGTGAGGACGGGCGTTGTCCTCCATAAACAGAAATTCACACACATGGCGCCCCGAAACAAACGTACATGTTCCAGAATGACATCCCGATAGATGTGGCCACTCTGAACATGCAGGTCAGTTCTGGAACCAAGAATAATTCCCCCCCAAACGAGCCATCCTGCACCACCGTAACGGTGTCGTTCAATGGTGTTCTCTAGGTGGTAACGGGTACCTGGCGCTCTCCATATGAAAGTCCGGCGAGAATCAGACTGCAAACCAAACCTGGACTCGTCGGAAAGCATCACACCAGACCACTGTTGCGGTGTCCACAATGCATGCTCTCTACTCCAGGTTAATCGCAGGCGACAGTGAGTTGCGGTAAGTGGAACACATCTGACAGGCCTACGAGCATATAGACCAATGTGCCCTAAGCATCTGTACACGGTCTGCCTTGAAACTGTCGTACCGGTAGCTGAAGAGAGCTGACGAGACAGGTCTGATGCTGTGCTCCGTCTGTTTCTTTTGGCAGTAGCTGCTAAATACCGGTCCTCATTCGGCGTTGTAACTCGGGGGGCGACCTGTGCTGTAACATCTACTTACATTACCATCATCTTGGAATCGTTGCCAAAGCCTGGAGATGACACTCTGGGCGATTCCAAGTTCCTCGGATACTTCCAGCTGGGTACGTCCACATTCCAGTCGTCCGATAATTCTACCACGTAAAAAATCATCCAAATGCTTCCTTTGTGCCATAACTATGCGGTTATTGCACTGAAAGGCTTTTAAAGCGCTTGTGAACAATTTTACTTCTTTGCCACCATTCCTTCTATACCCTCTCTTTACACTCTCGTCATTGTGACGTACTATCCGAGCCATCTGGTGGTTTCCTGTAATGGCCGAGTGTCTAGCGCTCTGGCGTTCTGTGCCACAGGTTTCGGGTTCGAGTCCCGGCGGTGCCATGGATGTTTGCAGTGGTTCGGAATCCACTTTAAGCCGTAGGTCCCGATCTCCTATGACTGTAAGAGTGTCACGGAGCAGAAGTCAGACTTCTACCTACGGGTGCTCCATCAGAACAGAAGCTGCCCTCATCCTCCCTCCTTCCATGAGGGACACGACAACAACAACTTTTTTTTGCAATATTCCGATTGAGCTTAAAACGACCTGGAGGCCAAGTGGCTAGAGCTCTGGCCTTTGGTATCCCCGTCTTCAGGTTCGAATCCTGGCAGTGGCATGGATGTTTGTGAGTGGTTCGGAATCCACGTTAAACTGTAGGTCCCGGTCTGTTTAGCCCAAAGTGTGCATAAGATGACCGTAGAGCGACGAACCAAACCATCTAACTTAAACCATATCTTTTCGTACGGAACAGGAAATTTGGGTTGGATACTGCTCGGCATTGTATGGTACAGGAAATGGATCCGTTGCTGTTCGGTATAGAAATAATTAAAGAACAACAAAATGTATGATTTTATTATTGTTATAAAATTTATTTTTTGTCATTTCATCATTTGTTCACACTTTGTATTATTTAAAAAGACACGTAATTTTTCTTTATACTTCCTTCATTTTCGATTTTTAAAAAATTTTTAGTTTTGAATATTTTTATCAGAGACATTTTATAAATTTTTAATAGATTTATTGAAATAAGAATATAGCTATTTAATTCTTTAATAGAAATTTTTTGATGAATTTTATTTAACACGCTATGCTTACATTGAATATGCTATTTAATAAAAATACAAATTATTTTAAATATGTTTTATTAGTAAGAAATAAATTATACATTTAAAATCTAAAAGTATTATATGACTTCCGATCTAGTAATTAAAAATGTTTATATGCTTATTATATGTTATTTCTAATTGCATAAACAAAATCATTGTTATTTTATTTTTAAAATTATATGCATTTAATTTTTGAAAAATAAAAAATTGTTGCTTAACACAAAAAAAAAAAAGCAGAACATATGTCATGTCATGTATAAATGTGAAAATATTTCCATGCATAAATAGAATAAAGAACTACGCATAGACAAATAATAGATAAGTAGCCTTAATATGTTTTTGAATAAATATTATTTAACAAATCTTATTTTTTGGGAATTTTATTATTTCTAGATTTAACATAATGGCGCACTTTCAGTTTTTAAAATTAATTTAAAGTCTACATGTTTGTTTGAAATAATTATTATTAATAATTTTAACTGCATATTTTTAATATATTTTTGGAAAAATGTTTTAAAAATTTTTATGCGTGTAAAAATTGTATTTATACTCAGAAACAAATTATTTTATCGTATTAGTTACTCTCCTAGACGATAGATGGCGTTACGTTATAAAACATTCTTTGATAGGTTATAAACCATTCTTTAAAATTTCTGGTTGCGCCATCTATCAATGAAAGTTAGAAACGTTCTAAAGGAAGATTTTTTACACCAATTATAGTTTTGGTCTTAATCTGAATGGATGTATTAAATTTCGACATTTCGATAGTTAGGGCTAGCGCAGCCTATCTTAATTAGAGTCAACTTCAACAACGATAGGGGACACCCAAAGGGACTTACGCATACACTTACGACTTGTTATTGGTAACCACAGAAAAGTACTATGCGCACAAATCGCAGAGTGACATATGCTTTTCTCTTTCGAGAAATGCTGTTTTTACTTATTTTGTTTAAAAAAATTTTATTTATCCCTTTTTTACTTTTAATTATTTTGCCTACCTCAATTTTTTTTTCTTTTTTTTTCTTTTCAAAATGGAAGATAGTTTTTCATTTTTACTTTGGGGCAGGCCACAGTATCTAAATATAAAATAAATAATTTAATAAAATAATAAAATAATAAATAATAAAATAATTTAATTTATGTATTACAGACAATTAATTATTAATTATATTTATATAGTGCATTTATAACAGATTATAAAAGTTTCGTTTGTTTTAATCTTTTACAAAAATTGTATGGGTGTGTCTACTCTTAACAATGTATACTAAAAAAAAAATTTCTCTTAAAAGAGTAATATTTCATTTGATTACATCATATCACGCAGCTATAATGATAAAATACAAATTTATTTTAAATGTATTAAAGTGGACATTTTTAAAAAAGATGTCCAAAGAACCATATGACACAAAAATTACTTTTATGATACATAGTAAGAAGTTATATTTTGAAAATGATCATATAGTAGCATAAATAGGAAATTTTTTAATTAACGTTTATTTCCCCATCTAACAAAAGTTAAGTAAGATATATATTATATTTGTCTTTGTTCAGGAGATTCATAACTTTGAAACAAATAGTATTTTGTGAATGTATATTATACATATATGCATTATACATATACACTATACATTATACATTATATATATTATACATATATGCATTAAATTGTAGTATTTTAAGTCAGTATAATAAAATATATAAAAATTTTACTCCCAAAGCAGCAGTCTCTTTTAATCAATAAAGAGTTCACACACTTTATATATTACATTTTATATATTTATATTTTTTCAAATAGTTTATAATATATAACACTCTATTTTTTATTTATTTAAACAAACATTAAATAATGTCATTTGTTCAGTTCAATAAAATTTGCAATTTCCTGCATTGTATTTCATCAATATCTGTATATCTATAACACATTATCCAAAATCAGTTGAGCAGTTGTTATGAGATAATTAATTTTTATAATTAACATTTACTACCTGAAAACAATTTTAGTTTTTCATTTTCAATAATGTAATTATAATTAAAAACTCTGTAAATTTCAGATTAATATTTCTATTGCTTCTCTAATAATTACTATTTTATGAATGCGTTAAATAGTTTCTTACAACTAAGGAAAATATTTACAATGTAGATAGGCTGTTAAATGTTGATTCTTCATCTCATAACACTGGCAGTTTACAAATTTTTGAAAACAATTTTCTACTCCTTTGTTTTTAACAATCACAAACTAATTCTTTTCTGATCCACTTCTAAATATGCTCTTCAAATCTAACTACATTTATAAGAACTGTATTCGACTAGGTTGAAAAAGAAATACTGAAAAACCTATTCATTTACCAAATATATCACCTTTTGTGTAGATTATTGTAGCAGTATTGATAGACATTAGACAAGAATATCCATTGAGCACACATTTGACTGAGAGGCCCTGACGCCTGAGTCAACATCACTTTGGAAAAAAATTTCCCACCTACGCAGACAATACCACAACATTCCGCCATTGCAGGGCGCCAACGGCTGAGCAGCTTATTCCCCAGAATATAGCGGAACTGCTCGCAGACAGTCTCAAAGCTCAATTTGAACTTAACCACGATGTTGAAGATAAAAATGTCTTCGAACACGTTAACTCTACAGTCACAGACTTCTTACAAAAACCACATGTAAATAACTTAGCCTTAATTACTCCAAAGGAAGTCTGTGATATTATCAGAAATTTCAAGAATAACAAAACCCCTGGTCTGGATCTTATTAATAATCGTATGCTAAAGTCCACTCCTATTAAATTCATTCTCTATATTGCCATTCTATTTAACTTTCTACTTAGGACCTGTCATTTCCCAGCTTGCTGGAAGACTGCCGTAGTATGCCTCATTCCTAAGCCAAATTCTAATTTGGCTTATCCTCAAAATTATCGTTCTATCTCACTACTCAGTAGCTTGAGCAAAATATTCGAATATGCGTTACTTAAACGCCTGAATCAGCATTGCCATCTCCATGACGTAATCATTCCTGAACAATTTGGTTTCAGAAGGCAATTAAGTACCTGTCATCAATTACTTAGGTTGACAAAGCTGATTCATGAGGGCTTTAACGAAAGCAAATCTACGGGAATATTATTTTTGGATGTAGCCAAAGCCTTTGATAAAATTTGGCATAATGGCTTTTTATTCAAGCTCATACGACTTGGCTTTTCGGCTCAAATCATCAAAACTCTTTACTCTTACCTACAAGCTCGAGAATTTTTTGTCAGAGTAGGTGGAGTTACTTCCTCATCTAGACCAATAGAAGGGGGTGTACCACAAGGGTCGCTTTTAGCGCCCGCCCTTTTTAACCTATACATCAACGACATTCCGAGGGATTGTCAAACATCTCTCCTTTGCTATGCTGATGATACAGCAATTGCCACACAAAACAAAGCAACTCAACTTGCTGTTAAAGACCTTCAATACTATGTTTATAAATTAGAAAAATGGTTAACCACCTGGAAAATAAAAGTAAACGCAACGAAATCGGCCTGTATGCTATTTACTGGAAACGTTCTATTTCTCCGCTAGGGAGTATCACTCTTTTTGGCCAGCCCGTCCCTTGGGTTACTGAATATCGGTAATCGGTACCTAGGGTTATTTTTAGACGCAAAATTATCTAACTGTGTTCTTGATGTGGGAATTAAAAGAACACAGTTGCTAAAGCAACTGGTGCGAGTATTAAGCTCAACTGCCTAATTTCTCGAAAGAGTAGGCTTGCAATCAAACACAAGCTTCTGCTCTATAAGTCTATCATTAGACCTATTTTGGTTTATGGTAGCCCAATTTGGGCCTCCACTTCCCTCACTAATATCAAGAGACTG
This sequence comes from Caerostris darwini, assembly GCA_021605075.1. Lineage (NCBI taxonomy): Eukaryota > Metazoa > Arthropoda > Arachnida > Araneae > Araneidae > Caerostris > Caerostris darwini. The sequence goes on along the minus strand of BPLQ01010556.1, from coordinate 36,107 downwards.
CAGGTTTTTCAGAATAAACACCTGGCTATGATTGCTGACGTGCCATGGTTCGTTCGTCGAAAGATCATTCATAGAACCTATTCCAAATTATTTTATCAAAATTTCTAAGAATTTTCCTGAAAAATGTCCCCAGATTAGCAATGAGTTAATCCGTCGTCTGCCGACCTATCACCCTGGGGTGAAAAGTTCTTAGAAAAGACCAAGGGCAGTTTAAGACGTCTCCTATGATTGTTTTCCTAAAGTTAAGAGACATCATGGATGTTATTCTGAACAAGCGATCGCAAGTTCAGGTAACGGAGTGGATTTAATATTGTAATTTTACGTCAACTGAGACTATTTAACTCAATGTGTATCTGAGGAGTCGTTTGGCTTTAAAAGTTTGCGGCTTATTAGCACACAGAACGAATTGGCGCAGAGGTAAAGTGGCGGACTCCACACAGAAAGGTTGAGGGTTCGAATCTGACACTCGGCTCAAATCACTATTTTTATATTTATGTTACTTTTCGCACCATAATCTTATCATAATGACTAGTGAATAATTAGGTTTTTATTGTACGCCTTTTTACCCCTTTTTTTGTTAGGAAAATAAAAGGATGGAATAAAACCAAAAATTAAAATTAAAATTATAAAATCGAAAATATATAAAAATCGGTTCTGATTTCGGCCTTTTTTTTGTGGGATAATCTATTTACTTTTCAGCATCATTCTTCATGGCTCCTACCGTTCAGCATAATCCCTGTGTACTTGAGTTTTTAAATGAGTTCATACTCTGTTTATTTTTTTCAATTGTTTTTGGCATCGACAACTGGTCCCTAATTGAACTGAATTTAAGTTTAACTTTAATTTCTTTTATTTTGTATTTTACTTTTTATTATTAGTATTTTAAATCTTTTTTTAGTACCATTTAACTTGAATTTTTTGAAACTTTATCTTGTATTCCTAATAACATTAATTAAGCAGCCAATTAAAATTTAAAGCATATTTATGAATTAAGATGAGGATGTTTAAGGGGTATTTCCCCCTGTTGGTACTCCGTAATTGGTACTCCAGTTGCCAGTTACCACTTGTGAGTGATTTACAATAGATGGCACAACTTATGCTATATAACAAATAACATATATTATATACTTCTATACAGTTCTTCTTATCAAAGCTCTATCATTAGGTTTTAATTATGTTTCCTTTTGTTGAAGTGCAGGCAAGCTATTTTTTATCAGCTCCAAAAATGTTGAATTGCAAGCCAACGAAAGACCGTTTGCAGGAAGTTTTATTTTTCTTGTTTAAATAAAAAGAAAGTTCTGCTGAAAATCATTGAGTGCTGTTGGAAATTTGCGGTGAACATACTGCATCGATAAAAACATGTTAGTATTTGTTTTGACGTTTTAGAAGTGGTGATAGTTGACAAAGAATACCCTGGTCAACTGAAAAAGATCGAACATAACGAATTGGAAGCATTACTCAAACAAGGTTCATGTTAAATAGTTAAATATTGATTGCACAATAGTTTCTAAACGTTTAAAAGCACTCGGTATAATTCAAAAGCAAGGAAATTGGGTTACATACGAATTGAAACCGAGAGATGTTGAACTAAGAAATAAAATATAATTGCTTAAACGTAAAAAAAGGAAGGGTTTTTAGGGCATAGTATAATTACTGGCGTTGAAAATGGATATACTACGATAATCCTAATCGTTGAAAATCTTGAGGTTTGCCTGGTCATGCATCAACATCGATGGCAAAGCCGAATATTCATGGTTTGAAGCTCATGCTCTGTATTTGATGGGACCATCTTGGTGCTGTGTGCTACGATCAGCTTCAACCGAATGAAACCATCATTGGTAAGCGCTGCCAAACACAACTGATGTGTTTAAGCCGTTAATTGAAGGAAAAGCGGCCTCAATTGGAGCAAAACCATGAAAAAGAAATTTTTCGACATGGCAACTCTCAACAACATGCTGCTCGTGTAGTCAATAAATACTTAGAAACTCTGAAATAGGTTGTTATATCCGACCTTTCATATTCACCAGATTTTGATCCCTTAAACACGGTTTGGCTAAGCAGCGCTTCCAATCTTACAAAGAAATTGGATCTATTGAGGTATAGCATCCAATAGACAACAGGAAGTTGTTCTTTTAATGAGGAATCTCTATGTTGCCAAAAAGATGGGGAAAAGTTGTGGCTAGCGATGGACAATATTTTGAAAAATAGTAATGTAACATGTTGTATTATGTATTTTTGTAGTGCAAAAATTCACTGCAGGAGATAGTACGAAGCGTTAGATTCGTAGAGCCTACGAATTTTGAAAAGCTTCAGTCTATTTAACAGTGTGGGGTGTAGAGTTACTAGACTTTAGAAATAAAAAAATGTTTCCTAAGAGCTTTTAAACTTAAATAAGTTCTCTGTAATGGAAAATATAATTGTATATTTCAAGAAATATAGAAGATTACATATTTATAAATTTTTTAAGTTGAAAAGTTAAAAAAAATAAAATACATACAGGTGAATCTTTAAAATCTAAATGAGTTTTTAAATGATTACAATCGAATGAAAAAGTAAATTAAATTTATCAAAAATATTCAAATTTTTAACAAAATAATATCAAATTGTAGAGAAAAAAGAGTATTTTTATTGAAAAATGTTTTACATTTAATTTAAAATTATCTTCCATTTTTATTTTTAAAAATAGATATTTGTCAACATTAAATAAACGAAAGACATCGTTATTTGTTATTTTTATAATTTATATAAATAATAATGAAATTATTAATTCCAACCATATGTCTAAATTCTACATTCTAATATCTGTCTAAAGTATAAAATAGTTAGGTGGTGAATGAGAGATTTAATACTTTTCAAATTAAATAAAATTATCATGATTAACTATTTGTATAATTTCATTTACTCTAGTGTAAGTAAGTTTCTGAATAAAAAAAAAATCAGAAATACTACAGAGTTGTGAATTGAAATAACTATTAATAAGTATTAAAATATTTCTACCATTTCAATGAAATTGAGAATGTTAATTGAAAATCGTTAATTTGTATATCTAAGATTGCAACTTTTTAAGACAGAAATAAAATTACGTAGTAAATAAACTAAATTCTAGATAATTTATGTTAATAAGAATTCAAGATTTTTAATATAATTTGAAAAAAAATATTTTATAATTAGCTGTAAAATAGCACTAAAATCGGTATTATTATATTACAAACAGTCTATCTCTTTACCGTATGTTCTTGACATAGCAAATATTGTTTTCTTTACTATATATTTTTTGCAATATCGTTATGGTCAAAAGTTTAATTCTAAAATATGTTTTATAATTATTCCATTTAGCTTAAAAATTATTTATATATATAATATAAAGTTTGCAACGAATGACTAATGAAGATAGAATTTATAACGTTTAAACAAAACAGCTTAAAATAGAAATTGCAAATCAAAATTTCAACAAGAAAATGTTTTTAGTTATTTATATATGCAATTCTGATTAGAAAATAAATCGTAAAAAAACCCCTATAAATAATTATAAATAATTCATATCGGTTTTTATCTCAATTTTGTCACAATTACATTTCATGCGTAATTAAAGTATAATTAATTCTAATTTTCCGTGATTTTAATGATTCATTAGATTAAGTGATAAGGGTTTCAGAAAGAAGAAATGGATTTCTTCTGATTTTTTTGTTCGAAATTTAAGCAATAAGAAAGAAAATACGTACCCACACTCATATCTTTATTTATGTTAAAGTACGTCAAAGTTAAACGAGATTATATAACAGGTTGGCTGAAATGTTCATAAGCTGACACATAGATGGCTCTACTAGTAGTAAATCCATATGATTTTTAGTTAGCCCTAGCCTTCAAAAGACACGTGCAAATATTTGACAGCTATTTCACAATTAGTATGTGAGTTATAGCATTTTTAGTGATGCAACTTTTGTTAGTTTGAAAAAAGGGATAAAACGGAATTTCGTCTGCTAATTAAAGCATTGCTTTTTGGCGAAAACAATACTACGGAAGCCAAGGCTTGGCTTGATAAAGATTATTCGGACTTTGTACCAGGAAAATCAACCGTAGAGAAGTGGTTTGCTAAATTTAAACGATGCGAAATGAGCACCGAGGACGATGCACGCAGTGGACGCCCCAAAAAGGCTGTTATCGACGAAAACTTCAAAAAAGTCCACAAAATAATTTCTGATAACCGTGAAGTGAAGTGGATTGAGATAGCTGAGACCCTAAAGATATCAAAGGAACGTGTTGGACATATCGTGAATCAATATTTGGATATGCGAAAGCTCTGTTCAAAGTGGGTGCCTCACGAGCTCATAATCGATCAAAAAAACAACGAATTGATGATTCTAAACAGTGTTTGGAGCTGTTCAATCGTAATAAACCCGAATTTTTGCGTCGATATGTGACAAGGGATGAAACATGGCTCCATCATTTTACACCGGAGTCCAATTGACAGTCAGCCGAGTGGACTGCACGTGATGAACCGACTTCAAACCGTGGAAAGACGCAAAAGTCGGCTGGCACGGTTATGGCATCAATATTTTGGGGTACGCATGGTATAATATTCATTGACTATCTTAAAAAGAGAAAAACCATAAACAGCGACTATTACGTAGCGTTTGAAAGCGTTGAGGACGAAATCGCGGAAAAACGGCCTCATTTGAAGAAGAAGAAAGTGCTGTTTTATCAAGACAATGCACCGTGTCACACATAAATGAAAACGATGGCGAAATTTCATGAATTGAGCTGAGAATTGCTTCCACATCCACCGTATTCTCCAGATCTGGTCCCCAGCGATTTTTTTCCTGTTCTCAGACCTCAAGAGGATGCTCACTTAACAGAAATTTCGCGCCGATGAAAAGGTAATCGCCGAAACTGAAGCCTATTTTGAGGCTTAAGACAAATCGTACTATAAAAATGGTATCGAAAAATTGTATGACCGCTATAATAGTTGTATCGCCCTCGAAGTCAACTATTTTATCAAAATTCTATAAAAAAAAAAGAAATTTTCTATGCTAGCCTACGAACATTTCAGCCCGCCTGGTACTTCTACAAAGAAAACATACAAATTATATATTTTATTACATGCTCATAAAACATGTGAAGAAAAAACATTTCTATTACGCAATCATATTTTAGAAACTAATAAAAAGTCGTTGTATATTTAAAATGTTCTCAAAACTGCCATGCAAGAATATTTCATTTAATTATGTTTTGTTTAAATAAGGCGATTAAACTATTTTCCTACAACAACACATACAAAATACTCCTGTTAAACTTATTATTCATTATGTTTAGCAATAAATACTAATATGTATTAAATAAACATTTAAATGTGAAATCAAACAGTAACAGAATATTAGGATTGAAAATATTCGTACTTGAGACTTTTTCTTATTGTTTTTTAATATCATATGTGTGTGTGTGATGAAACTTTTGTAATTATCAGGAAGATGGGCATCATGACAAGTATAGCGGCATACCAAATAAGTGTTGAGAGACTTTTCTCAGCTCTGAGGCTTATCAAATGCTATTTTTCTACCAACGAAGGTTTTGTTCCTGCTCCCACGTTGCTGTCAAAAAGACATTTAAATTTTAATAAATGTTTTATAATAAATGGTAGATATAACTCTTATCATTAATATTCAAAGTTTCATTCTCTAGTTTCATTCTTTCATACTCGAAGATATAAAATCTTTTGTCCTAAGCACTTTAGATTTCCCCAAATGTGTCATGTAAATGTCCTAATTAAAAATGTATGTATAAAGGTACCAAAAAATATGAAAAATAAATGGAGCAAACTTATTTGAATATAAAATACCTTCTAAAATTTCTTATTAGGAACGAAGGATTTTTATAAATAGAGGCCAAACACTCACGTTCTGGAACCATGTTTAAATGAATTAAAGTAAATGTTTAAAAGTATCCATGTTAATGTTAAAAAGTATTCTTAATGTTAAATGTTAAAAAGTATCAAAATCTCTCTATAAGTATATTTTTGACTTATTAGGACCTAATTACAAACAATCAAGGATTTGGAGCTAATGGTGACAAATTAGTGATTTTGTTTTGGTCTCAATAATTTAAAAAAAAATAGCATGTTTATTGAGAGATTTGGTTGCTATGATTTCAATTGATGGTTTTTTTTTTGTCTACACTAAGACAAACATCTTACACACCTATTACACTAAGACAAACATCTTACACACCTCTTACACTAAGACAAACACTACTATACTCTTAAATATATATCGTTATATAATTATAACAAGAAAAAAATGCTTGAATAATTAAGCAATTTGACTGTTATTTCGTGACATATTGTCTTATATTTTTTCCTATGAAGTATATTGCGTATCAGTGATAATTTTTTAAACTTTGAAAACTTAGAAGACCATTAAATTTTTATCTGGTTTGTAGCTGCAAAAAGAATTGTTCCTTTTTTTAAGAAAACTAATTTTAATTTAATATTCCATTATATTATAGTGTCATAATTCCTTTGAAAAGGGAATTGGAATATTATAGCCTAATTGATATTTCGAAAATAGTTGATAAATAAAAAAATCAGCATATGTTTTTAAACACAGCCACATTGTGGCATTTCAGTTTTTAAAGAAGTATCAGTATTCTTCTCCATTCCCTCTAGAACTCAACTAAAGTTTATTTCCTTCTATAGATTATCCGTGCCCTTTCCTCGAAGAGATCCTAACATGGACCCAGAAAAAGAGAGAAAAACACATGCGAAACTATGGATCAGCAGTTCTTAATTTTTTTAGAACTTCTTTTATTGATATTTTTCTTTCTAGAATTCCTCTTTAATTAAAAAAAAAGTTATATGCCACATGGACCATTTCAAAATTTAAATTAACTACAATTGACAAACAGACAACCATCAGTTGTCAATGAGTAATAAAGGTGCTTTAAATTTAAACTTAAAATTTTTATTAAATTGATGCTAGGAAATAAAAAAAATCAGAATCTTTTTTAATACCTTTAATATATTTATTATTAAGAGGGAAAGTACGTTGTATTATAAGAATTGATGCATCAAGAACGTAAATATAACTTAATATAAAATAACAATTTACAATCTTAACATGAATTCAAGTGTTAAACTGACAATCCTCCAAAAAATTAATTAATTAATGAATTAAAAACTCTACTAGATTTTCTACTTACTAGATCTACTACTATTTCAGTTTAAATGGATACGTTAGAAAAACAAAATACTGCTTCTACATTCAGTTGTTGCTGGAATTCTGAATATTTTGTTAATGCTTGCTATCCTTTTTGAACAGTTTTTTTTTAAATTTTATTTATAATTTTATTTTTATGGTGAGGCAGTATTTTCTTATAAAATTCTGAAAGTTGCAACGTAAGAAATAATACATAAAGCGGTTTTTTTTCTATAAGATTAGATTTCAATACTTTTAATTTATCCATAGATATTTTAATAATTGTTAAAACAAAATTATTAAGTTGTAGATTTGAAATATATGTAAATTAGATATTATTAAATTAAAACTGTGGTAATGCCCAAATTATTCGATAGCAGAAACAAAAATTATTTATAATTTGTTTTAGGCTTTGAATTTATACTTTTATATATACACTGAAGTGACAAAAGTCATGGATAGCAATATGCAAATTTTCAGATGGCAGTAGCATCGCGTAGAAGAGGTATAAATGCGCAGAGCTTTCATTTCTGTTCAAGTTATTCATGTGAAGAGGTTTTGACGTGATGATGACCGCACGACGGGAATTAACAGACTTTGAACGCGGAATGTTAGTTGGAGCTAGACGCATGGGTCATGCCATTTCGGAAATCGTTAGGGAATTCAACATTCCCAGATCCACTGTGTCAAGAGTGTGCCGAGAGTATGAAATTTCAGGCATAACATCCCACCATGGACAGCGCAGTGGTCGACCGCCTGCACTTAACGACCGAGACCGGCGACATCTGCAAAGAGTCGTAAATTCTAACAGACAAGCAACACTGCGTCAAATAACCGCAGAAATCAATGTGGGACGTACAAGGGACTTGTCTGTTAGAACTGTGCGGAGAAATTTGGCTTCCTTGGGCTATTCCAGCAGAAGACCGACTCGAGTGCCTTTACTGACAGAACGACATCGCTTGCAGCGACTCTCGTGGGCACGTGAGCATATCGGTTGGTCCCTAGATGAATGGAAAACCTTGGCCTGGTCCGATGAGTCACGATTTCAGTTGGTAAGAGCTGATGGTAGGGTTCGAGTGTGGCGCAGACCCCACGAAGCCATGGACCCAAACTGTCAGCAAGGCACTGTTCAAGCTGGTGGTGGCTCCGTAATGGTGTGGGCTGTTTTTTCATGGCATGGACTTGGTCCTCTGGTGCGACTGGACCGAACATTGACTGGAAATGCTTATGTTCAGCTACTTGGAGATCATTTGCAGCCATGCATGGACTTCATGTACCCAAACAACGATGGGATTTTTATGGATGACAATGCGCCATGTCACCGGGCCACAACTGTTCGCGATTGGTTTGAAGAACATTCTGGACAATTCCAACGAATGATCTGGCCACCTAGATCGCCCGACATGAATCCCATCGAGCATTTATGGGACATCATCGAGAGGTCTGTTCGTGCCCAAAATCCTGCACCATCAACGCTTTTACAATTATGGACGTCTATCGAGACAGCATGGCTCAATATTCCTGCAGAAGACTTCCAACGACTTGTTGAGTCCATGCCACGTCGAGTAGCTGCACTTCGCCGGGCGAAAGGAGGGCCGACACGATATTAAGAGGTATCCCATGACTTTTGTCACTTCAGTGTATATATATAAACTATAAATTTTTCTCGATATATGAATCCTATCTTTAGCGAATCAGTACCGTTCACAGAATCTGAAAGAAATTTTGGTTTAAGGTAATTAAAGTATTCGATCCGGGTTACAACGACAAAATTTCAAAAATTTCAAATGACAACATCTACTTTTTATTCGAATGTGATATTCGAAGCGAAATACCATAAATAGCTTTGGAAAGGCAGTGTAGCACAAAAATCACCGACGTTAAACATACTAAGAATAAAAGAGTAAACAACCGTGGCGCTCACCAGAGTATCGTTCTGATCCCTAACTACTGAAATCCCTCGAAATGAGAAGAGATTTCCAGGTTCAGCATAAGACACCGTCATGACTGACGTTGTCCCATTAGGTGAAATAAAATGCCCTGTGAAAGGCGTGACGTTTATCTTGCCTTCTTGAAATCTGAACAACATGCCGTTTACTGGAAAACAATGAGGAGAAATTGTAAAGAATTACTACCCGAACGGACAAAAGGCAGCAGAGACTTTGCGTGTCTACCGCAAAACCATGGATTACGCCGAGACCAGTGTTTTGCAACAGCCATATGAGATTTCATACACAAATTTGAAAAACTGTCTAAATGCGATCGATCGCAGCCTAGAGGATCTTCCATTCCTGTCGAGACTGTTGCAGAAATCTTGCAGTTCTTTCTTACAAGTGCACGCGACGTTTTACGCCTTCTGCAGTTGTTGAATTTTATAGTCCGTAAGATTCAGGACTTTGTTCTCATGTTTCCGTATCGATTCCAACGTGTCTGGTTGTTGCATATGGGAATAACGAACTAATCCGTTAGTTATACCTAAGTTAGATTATGTGAAGGAGGTCAAGTAGAATATTTGTGAAACAGAATAGAATGTTTTACTGTATCTTGTTTCTCTGTCTTTATTAGTTGTTTTCACTTTTTTCTGTCTGTCTAGGACCGTCGACTTGACAGCTACAGGTGACACGATTTCATTGCTGTTTATGATTTTTTGCTACGGAGATCCCATTCCAATGAAAAAGTCTGTATTGCCATTTGCAATGTTCGAAAGCGTATCACTGTAACCGCAACTTAACTAGCAGTAATCGCAACTTAACATAACGTCAGTTAAACTGTTATTTTTCATGTTATTCTTGAGCGCCTACCTCAAAATACTTTAAATCAAAATTTTGCTTAGTTTCTGTGAACGGTATAATAGCTTGCGGCTCGTATATCGAAAAAGTTATTTTAATAATCACCCTGCATATATATATATATATATATATATATATATAGTTAAATTTCAATAAATTTTAATAATTACTGCTATATTTTTTATAAAGTTTTGCATGCTTAATATTTTGATTCTATGTTTGTTTAGTACCTAACTTCTCACAGGGTTGACAATATAAGATATGAGGGTACGCTCTGTGGTATTCCAGTGAAATATGTGTCCAAATAAAAAATTGACTGAAAATATTCTTTTTTGCCAGTTTTTCCGTTCAAAAATCAACTCAAGCGAAAAACATTTCTGGTTGGTTGTTTTCTTCTTTCTTCACTCGTTGGTTCGTTGTCACTTGTTGGTTCGTTGTAGTTCAACTTCTCGTTGGTTGTTTTTTTATTTTCAATGTTAAAAAGTAGCTAAACAGCATTAATAATCTAAAAGGGTTTTGTAAAAAACTAAGAGGGTCCACTTTCATGACTGACCTACTAGGAGCGCTTGCGTCTACTTGATTTTCAATGTTAAAAAAATTTTCATTGAGTTTATGAGACTTTGTCATCTGCAAGTAGTAGTCTGTGGAGTTGACTGTTTGAATATATAGCTGTGAGGCGTTGGTAGTGGATATGATATTCTTGTTGAGAATATTATTTATTTTGAAGGATTGAAAAAGGGATGTTATGTACAAATTACTTATTTCCAGATAAATACATCCAAATAAATTGTAAAAGAATCAGATTCTAGAAGTGAACAAAAGTTAAAGTAAAGCAAGAAAGTAAAACCACGGTATTTTCGGAATAATAATGAAAATCATTCAAGCTCTGATTTCACTTTAGATTGGAAGTGTATATCATCCTTTGCCGTTATATTTATTATGTGTATGCAAAATTCCAAATGTATCCTTACTTTCTAGTTAATTGATTAGGCTTTTTAAAACTATGCACTCAATTTAACAAGTTTGTTTAAAATCTGTAAGTTTTTCAAGACATTGCCTGAACAGCAAACAAAAGTGACAAATTCTTTAAAAAAGTATAGTTACTGTTTCTAATAAAATTCAAATCGCTTCTTATCAATTATCAGAATTGATAGCAAAAAACATAAAAGTTCATACGTTAGATGGTTTTCTTAAAATGTAGTAGTAAACCTTGAAATCGAGTGTAAGCATTTGTACAGATAGAGCCCCTTTCATGGTAAGTTGTCTTAAAGGCCCTTATATCTTTTAAAAAAAAGCAAAATAAAAATGATATCGTAATTCATTGCCTTCTTTGTTTGATGGCAAAAACATGGTTGAAAATGTTAATGAAAATTTTACATCAATTAATTCAAATGGGTCAAAAATAAAACATTATTAAAATAAGATCTTTATCTAGTTAATCAAAATAAGATCTGGATCTAGTTTAAATATACCATTAAAATAAAATCTGGATCTTGTTCAAATAGATAATTAAAATTAGATCTGGATCTAGTTCATTAAAATAAGATCTGGATCTAGTTAAAACAGATCGTTAAAATAAGATCTGTCAAATCGTGTTTATCCGAAAAGCATTGTATCAATATGGATTCACAATACAAACTGCTGCTTTCGCACACTGAGGTGCGGTGAGATGCCAGTCAAGGAGGAAATTATTTATCCATGAACAAGAGCTAAGACAAGAGCTTCGTTTTTTGAAGGGATGAAACAATTACATTTTATAACCATTTTTATCCTTGTAAATTTTGGTTTGCCAGGATACAGTATTTGGCCTATATACTTCAGAAGCTCAATATTTTGAATGCTTTCTACTCTCACCACAATTAAGTGTAAAAAAGAGAGGAAATATATTGACGAAGAATTGAAAGTTTGTCTTTCAAATATATAACCAAATCAAGTATATAACCAACGTAAATCAAGTATATAACCAAACCAAGTATATAATCGCTAGGGTACACCAGGACTATTTTTTTTTATAAGCACAAGAATGAATAAACTTAAGGCACGTTTCAATTTATTTATTTTTATAACGTTATTATTATTATTGTAGTATTTGACTTAATTATTACAGCATATTTCTCAACAAATTTTATGTAGTAGGCCTACAATTATTTGTATGATTTTAAATGCTCCCCCACTTTAAAAAATTAAAGAACCACTGGCTTAGTATATTAATATTTTATTCACATTCTTGTATTATTCTATTATCCTGAATCAAACATCAAGTGATTTAGGTTATCGTATTATTGAACTTAAAAAATCAACATATGTGGTTTTGCGGGAAAGACAAAAACTGAACAGTTTTGGAATTTAAATATAGTTTATATGTGAAGCAATTATAAACTAGAGGAAAGATATAAAGGTCAAATACAGTAAAATGAATGTAAATATATATAAATATGTATAATTGTAAATATGAATATTAATTTGGTTTAATCCTTTAATAAACAAAAGAACCTTTTGCCATTGAGAATCTTACAATTAATGTACACAAAAAAGTTAAATTTGTAGAAAAAAAGCTGTCGCTGTCTATTGAGCTTCCAAGCGTCCCTAATCAAAAATTTCATAAGTTCGACAGATCCGTTATCGAATTTAAAATTTTGAATGCTCTTTCCGTTAAAAACATTTGTTTTTATGTTTGCCCAAAGAACGTCGGAGGCATTCCGTTCAATGACGTTAATCCATTTAATTCTCTAACAACGAACGTCATTGTTGCTGGGGTCTTCAACGCAACCCACTCCCGATGGAATTGCGAAAAATCAAATAAACATAGTTTTAATTTTTTAAGCACATTCAATGTTAGATGAATTAAAAATGAATTTGTCTTCAAGAACTATCTAGATAAGATGTCAGAAGAAATGTAGCAATACGTTTAATTTAATAAAAAATTTAAATTATCGCATTTTTTATGACATGAGTACCGTCACTGCACTGGATTCTGAACTTCTGTCTGTTTCTAACTCACGTATCCATTTTGATACTCCCCCAGCAACTCCTAACCAATTGAGTAGACTTTCGCTTTCTCCTCCTACAGAAATACACTTCTGTTCAACCCTTTAATATTCTCAGAAAATCCAGACTGGTTCATTGTTGGTAGGTGGAATAGGTAATTGGATACTAAGGGCTAGAGAAAATTTTAACCCCTTAATCAAGTGATAAGGACTCACGAAGACATTATGTAAAATTAAATCAAGTGATTTCCTATTTTTTCTGCACTTTGTTAGCGTATTACAAATAAAATATTTCTGCGAAATGAAATATTACTAAAATGAAACTTTATACAGTGTATGAATCTATACTTTAAATAATTATATTGTTTTTAATTGTAATGGAATTTTAAAATAACATTGAAAGAAATAATTAAATTTAGGAAGAAATGATAAAAATTAAAAGGAAAATTGTAAGAAATTTTCACTATTACGTTATTTTTCAATGCTCACAATTATAATTTAGTGAAATTTTGTGGAAACAAGTAAGCATTTAAAGCAAGCTCATTCCATTAGGATTCGTAATAGTAGATGTTATTCCAAAAGTTGATTCTTCAAATTAGGATAAACGAGAGCAGAAGTTTTGTATTTTATGAATGTATGCTACTATGTATTTTAGGAATGCTATCCCAAGATTAGTTGTGAAAGCATCAATCACAAAATTTCATGTAAGACCATCTAAAATTTAGATGGCTTTAAAAAAATTACAAAATGCAATAGAAAAAAAGACAACAATAGAAATATAATTCTTAAAAACTTTTGAAGTCATATTAATAATTTATCTTTGCCAAAGCAATATATTACAAAATCAAAATAATTTATATTCCAAACAAGAACATGTTCAAAGAAGAGACAGCATAAATATATATTCCAATGTTTGGCAGTAATTACAAACCGCCTCTTTATGTTCAAATGACAGGAAAACGCTATGAACTTAGTAATAAATATAATGTTCTTTATTCTGCGTTATTAAGCGATTTCTATTAATGTTACAAATATACAGTATTTTTATTAATCAATATAAATTATTATAAAAAATACCCTATGAGTCTAAAAAAGTATGTAATACATTGCATTGCCTATTAAATATTTTTACCTAAAATTCATTTTAACAATTCGTTTTAACTTTATTCATTCATTTGAACATCTCAAACGAAAATTTGCAAATATTACTTAAAAAAAGATGCCATTATAGTGAAAAAGACCTATATCTATTAAAATGCAAAGCATTAGATATAACCTATTGATTCGTAAATTTTGCACATAAATAAAACACGAATAAATAAGGAACTATAATTTTTTTTTTTACAAGTAATACATTGTTTTTGCAAGAATTAAAAATTGACTGTCATAAATGAAAAACTATATGATTAACAAATGAATTGGATGAATATATTTATCACAGAGAAAATTCACCAAACTGTTTATTGAAATTTAATATTTTATGTTATTGTAGACATATCAAGGATGAATGTCAATTATATTAACTGGAACACTATACCTATTTTAACAAATTATCCGAGTAATAAATGCTACATCCTTCAAGTTGAATCAACTAACTATATCTTGTTTAAAAAAAATTCTGATAGCAAAAATATAAGATAAGGCAGCCAATATCATTTTATAATCTTTATTCAAATTATTATTTAAACACAAAATGACTAACAGAGTAAAAAATAGGAATACAATGTAGCTTTCGTTTCAAGATCTTAAACATTCCTTGCAAGCTGCAATTATATCAGCATTTATTCGCATTAACATTTAATGGTATCTTTTATCGAGAAAAAAAAACAGATCGCATACTCATGCAATATGTTTAAAAATACAGGTAATTTTGATATGTATACTAATACAGATGGGGTTTCACACCTATTTTGTAATGATTTTATAAACAAAAATAATTTTTACCCTTAAAAATTATCGATCTTATTTTGTGGAGAACGGGCCAGTGGCTTCCTGACCTTGAATATTTATTTATATTTTTCTTCTTTGAAAACATAGATACGAATCAGTTTAGAGCAAAAAGGAAAATGAAGTTTTTAAACAGGCATTTAGATATTAAAATGGAGATTGAAGTTGCTGTAATAATATATATGTTTCTATGTTACGCAAAGCATCTACTTAAAATGAAACTTAAACAAAATAATTGAATTACTCTTAAATGATTTAGTAACGAAACTAACCCAGAAAAAAAATTAATGTAAGATTGTTCTAAAAGATCATCCTCTGAAATCAAAGACATTTTATTTCAAAGTGAAATTGAGATTTTTCTAAAGAAATAAATCGTTTGAATTCGACATTTTTGTCATCCTTAAATACTATGTTTGTTCATCCTTAAATACTATACGAATTTAAGGATATTTTATTTATATTTTTCCTTTATGTGTATATATTAAAAAATGATCAACTTTTGAAATTAATAGTGTCGTTAAATTAAAAGAGTTTTATGAAACCTATTATTGTAGATAATAGAAAAATATTTGCGATACCTTTACTAAATTTCTTTTTTAATCTTTCATAGTTCTGTTGTTTAAATTATATATACCATTTAATTTAATCTCGAAACCTTTCTACTTAAATCAAAATTTCTCTTAACTGAAGAGCTCATCAGAAATTTTCAAATTTGATAAATTTAAAGTTTCTATCTTTTTAAATAGAGATCTTAAAGTAATGGAATTCATTTCTATTACATGATTTGTATATGGATACAAAAATATTGAACATTGTACGCTTATTATACCATCTTGATGTTGTACACTTTGTTTTTATGTACCTTATATTCATATTTGTGGGCCTGAATGCCCGAGTGTCTGACTCTCAGATCCTGGCGGTGCCATGGATGTTTGTAGTGGCTCGGAACTCCCTTTAAACCGTAGATCCCTGTCTGACAGGATGGTAGAGCCTTGTGAGGGTATTGTTACTCCCGCAAAGATTACATGTAAATCTTATCATGTAAATCTTAACATGTAATCTTAAGTGGGAGCACTTAAGATTACATGTTAAGATTAAAACTTGTAATCTTTTTTTGTGTCTCTTAACCTGACAATAATAATTTAACCATTTAAGATGTATCGGGAAAGTTAAGGTTAATTTAAAAAGGAAGATTTTTATTTTCAAGTAAGACTTTGCA
Source organism: Caerostris darwini (assembly GCA_021605075.1). Classification (NCBI taxonomy): domain Eukaryota; kingdom Metazoa; phylum Arthropoda; class Arachnida; order Araneae; family Araneidae; genus Caerostris; species Caerostris darwini. The sequence continues at coordinate 19,975 of BPLQ01010556.1, read as the reverse complement.
ATGTTTTTCAAAACTGATGCATTGAAGTTTATCACTGATTTTTTAATTAAATTTTAAAAAGGAATAATACTTAAAATTGTGTGGCAAATAGTAAGAATGTTTTTAGATGAACACATAATGTCTAGAAAATGGGAAATTCATGCTTAAAGTCATGATTTCATTTCAGACAGCAGATAGTTTACAAACTTTTGTTTTAAAGCAAAGTTTCTATTTAAGGAAGTTTCAATATCTTTGAGTTATTACGGATTCAAACCTCGTTTCTTATTATTGCAATAACAATGCTATCCAAAAACCCATAGCTTTCCTTCTGCTTCTTATCTGAAACCTTAATTATCTATTCCGTCTAATAATCGTAAAAAGCATCCCTGTCTTCTTAATAGAAGTCTTGAAATCATTTTTTTCTTGTCATAAAACAGAATGAACTAGTTGTAATTATCCCTGCTGCAATTACCGCTTTATGAAATCTTTCTAGAATGGCTAATTAAGTCGTTGTGGATAACTATCATCACTAAAGGACGACTACAATGTGAATTTATTACTGCGTACTAATGCAACTATGATAAGAGACACCGATGGGGTCTATTTTCTTTTACCTTCTTTCAGGAATGATGAAATCAAACTAAAGGATCTTTAAAACAACTTACAGAGATACTCTTTAGAAAACTGAAGCGGTTAAAAATTTTACGTGCTTCTTTTATTTATTTTCCTTAACTATAGTTATTTATTTCCTTAAAATCTGTCCTTCAAACAAAGATTAAATACCTAAAGGCACACTATTCAGCAGCCGTCATCACTATTAGATGGAATATGATAGTCGCGGAAAGGGAAAAAGGATATCTGAATTTTTTTCCCAAGTTTTATGTTTTTAGTTTTTCGTGTCCCTATCAGGTATGCTTTTAAAGCAGGCAGATTAGGCAAAGAAAGAAGCTGTCGAAGATGGTGGCACTTATCTAGAGGCTTACAAGGAAGAATTTCCCTCAGAATGCTAATAGACAATACTCGAAGTTATCTTGTCTCTCGAGTGTAAATGTAATCAAATGTTTATATTTCTGACTATTATTCTTATCTAAAAATTATTCAATGACTTTTATATGTAAAATTAAGTTTATATTAAGACAGAATTCTGTCGAATATATTAATATGCAGCATAAAAAACACTTAAATTTAAAAAAAAACATGTGTTTCACAGCAAATAAAAATTTAGTAAGTAAGTAAGTAAAAAAAAAAAAAAAAGAAAAGAAAAAAAAAAAAAAAAATATGTGAAAAAAGTTTTTTTTTTTTTTTTTTTTTTTTTTAAATAATAACTTTATTAAAGTTCAATAAGTTAATTAAGATAATAAATATGTTTACAATTTAAAACTGAAAACAAATTATGGATATAAATAATTTTTAAAGTGAAACTCGTTCGTCAAATTTATTATTATTATTTTTTTTTTCGTAAAATATGTCAAACCGAAATTTAAAAAAATTATAGAAATTGTTTAGAAATTAAAAAAGTATTAAGTAAGCATGATATAAATACATAACACTTACTAAAGAATTAAATAACTGTATTAACTTTAATTAATTTTAAAAATTTGTTTTTATGATTTAATATTTATTTATAGAAATTTTTAAAAAAATTATTCACCTAAAATTAAAATAAAAATGAACAAAAAGAAATAGATTTTCGAAATAAATTGTTTCTGAGAATTTTCTAAATTTAATTAAAATAGGGTTTTCTTCAAATTAAAATAATTCTTAATTAGCTAATAAGCAAATAAAAATTTGAGATGTGAATTTTGAATTGCGAACTTTTATAACAATAAGTACAATGCTGATTTTCAGTTAAAGGTAATTTGCTATCAAAAAGTACACTCATGTCCATAAATTAAGGATAATAAGTTCAGACAAAGAAAGCGACAGAAGCAAAACAAATTTGACTTATTTGTAAAGTCTATTAAACAAAAGGTAAAGAGCAAAAAAGATGCTATATGTTTGACATAATTGATAAAAATTGCGATTTTTACTCCCTGGAGCAAATTTCAAAAAAGAACCTATTTACAAAAAACAGTATAACATGGTTAGTGTGATGGTTAATATGGAGTATGTCTCCCGGACGATGCAATACAGGCCTTACAACGCCTAGGCATGCTGAGTATCAAATTATCAATCTGATCTTGGGGAATATTACACCACTCATCAAGCAATGCCCTCCGAAGTTCCGGTTGACGGGCTGCAATGACGGTGGGAGGGGGTTGACGGGCTGCAATTCGTCGGCCAAGCATATCCCACACATGCTCTATTGGATTCAAGTCCGGTGAGTATGCTGGCCAATCCATACGGGTGATATCATCCAATTGAAGGCATTCGTCTACAATGTTTGCACGGTGAGGACGGGCGTTGTCATCCATAAACAGAAATTCAGCACACATGGTACATGGCACAAACGTACATGTTGTTCCAGAATGACATCCCGATAGATTTGCTTTCTTTTTCAGTTCCTACTACAAGCTCACACTCTCCCTATATGTATCTTGTTAAAATTTTCAATCGTTCCTAAAATACTTTTTATTCCTCCACTTCAGGTCAAGTACATTTTTTTTGAACTTGTAGTGGATGACACTGGATGTGAATACAGTTTTTTCAAATATTAATTCATTCATTAGGTCTAATTAATTAATTTTAGTTTGGGTTTTTTTTTAGATTTCAGTTGCATGTATCTAATAATAGATGTTGCCAGATGTAAGAGGAAAATTTCAACTTTATTTGTAAATTACTTTCTGCAATAATGTGAATTGGCTTTAAATTTTTTTTTTTTTAATATTACTTATTTTTTAATTCAGATTGGACTTTCAACGAATTACGAATTTTCAATTATGCATTAAATATTGTATCAAAAATGAGTAAAATAAAACATTATATTTATAAAATAATAATATAAATGAAGTAAGTGATATTTTTGCTATTTAACTTTTATTATAATTTTAATTAACTATATTTTACATTCTCTTATTACATTTTTAACAAATTATTTCCATATAAACTTTTATGATATTGTACACAAGTACACGGTAAAGTACACGGCTATTATTTACATATTGAAGAATGACAACACATATGAAATTCCTTGTATAAATATATAAACGAATGAAATTAATTCAGGGAAATGAAATAAGCAATATAACTTAGAAGAATATTTTTACAATTTTTTCCAAGTTCTAATTTTTTGAGAATATTCTTAATTAGAATCACTGCACTTAAAATAAGGGAAATATAATTATTCGATTTTTTTCTATTTTCTATTTCAATTCTATTTTTTTATACCACTGATAATAAATATTTTTGTAATGAATATTAAATCTATTTGGACAACCTTATTAAGTTGGATTCACTGCAAGTACATTGCCATGAGTTAGTCGGGGTATCAAGTTGTGTAGGTAGTTGGTTCATTTAATTTTGTAACCATAAGATTAAGGGAAAAGTTTATGAATGCAACCGCAGTTAATTAACACTTCATTAATGTATTTATTTAAGAAATGTTTTATTAAATATTAATGACAAAAATATAAATTTCCCATTATTTACATAAAAATGATTTTGATAAAAAAAAATTGTTTTAAAATACAGCTATTTTTATCTGAGATAGTTTACCATTAGAACGGCAGTACTAGTCACAAGAGGATTTGAACGCAGTAAACGTATTTAATGAGATACACGCAGTAAACATATTTATTTATCAAATTGATTTTGACCTTTTGTTACATAGATGCAAACGCTTTTTATCAATTCGGCTTTGTTTGCCGTATTTCAAACAAAGCTCCTTTAATTCCGACGTCAGACAAGCTATATGGCAAGCTGCCCCGACGACATCAGAAAGTGTAACTGTGTGTGAGAAAAGTTGAAACAGATGAAAGTCAGATATGAGAAAATCTCATTTAAAACAAGGAAAAAAAAAGGATAATGTCAAATAGTTTGATCTCATCTACGACATTTATTTATTTTTACAGTGACGCTAATTGCATCACTCTGAGGTTGAGGAATACGGCCTCGTAATTGACCAAGCGATTGAGATTCCAATTTAGATTACTAGAGGATGGGGGGGAAGGGTCCCTAACCTCCTTTTCCATTTTAATTTTTTTTATTTAAGACTAAAGGAAAAAGGGGAAGAGATTAGGAAATGTGTGAAAAAAAATTATTCTACTCAACCAGAATGGAATTTACATATTAGTGGAAACTGATATATTTTTTTTTAGTTGAAGGATTCATTAAATTCTGGTAAATTAATGTTTGAATAACAAGATTTGCAGCTTTTTTAAGAATTGCATGTCCTTCTATTTGGTTTGAGTTAAAGGATTGTTATTGAGACTTCTGTGCAGCGTGGAATATATCTGAAAAAATTGCTAATACCAACTGAAATAAATGATTGAAGGTTCATCATTATTACATAAATAATGTTTCTTTAGCCTAATGTATATGACGGGAATAAAGTCACTTCAAGTCTTTAACTTTGATTAATTCAAAACAATGACAGATGAAGAAGTTTATACCCTTTAAATTTAAATGAAATATTTATGAATGTTTATTTAAATTTATTGGCTTTCCTTATACACCACACAAATCCGAGAATTATTGGACGTATTAAAAATATGTTGAAGAATGCCTGAAGATAAATATTTATCTAACTATAATTTAACAACAAAAGAATAAATTCCGATGCGAGATCCCTTGATTTCTCGTAGTGCATCAAAGCCACATTCGATTTCATCCGTTGAAATTCATCTGAAAACTTATGGAAGGAATAGCAGTTGTGCCTACAAATGACTATAATCGAGTTTCGTTTGGTTGTACTACGGATAAATAAGGACTCGCATCTTAATTCATTAACCTAAGTAGTTAATTATTAAGTTTTATTACAGAATAATTATTTCTCTCGACAACCTAGAGACCTAAGGAGGTTTTTTTTCCTTCACAATTTTGTAACGTGTAAAATAATTCTCGCTCACCTTATATATTCGCATTTCAATAAATTTATTCAAAAAATTCATTATGATCTATTTAAAATAATATTCAAATAAAAAAAGTTCAAAATCTAGAAATAAAGAAAAAATACAGAAAATTACGTTTATTTAAATTAAATTTACAAACAACACACACACACACACATATATATATAGTATATAAGTGGCATCATTAGAAACGGCCAGACGGGAACTAATTTATTGTGCAATGCTGTTATTTAACAAAATTAATTAATATGATTAATTAACCGCATACTCGAAAAATTTTCATTACGAGAATTTTCCATTTACCATTAATTCGAGATTATTAGAGGAATGGATTCAATGCGTGAAAAAACAATTTATCCACCAATTCTTGTGACAAATTCGCATACCTTTTAAAATTACAGAATAGAGCCATGAACAATATTAAAGTTGTTTCATTCAATAACTGAATAATAATGTATCGTTTTCTTGTTATGATTACTAACAAAAAAACAAGAAGAATTTACTTGATTTCATTGAAAACAATTGTAAATAATATAAAAATTTAAATAATAATACTTACATATTTTTATTATTTTATCGCAATTAAACCCTTTAGAATCAGTAAAACTAAAGTGACAACCTCTTATGAATCTTGCTTGCTTAAAAAGTTTTATTTTTTTTTAATTATAATTTCACTTGTATACAGTGCCCGACTTAGAAAATGCAACTTCATGAAAATTAGGCCATTTAAATATATAAATTCTGAAGAATTTTGCTAAACAAATTATACTGATGACATAAAACCTAATTTTGTCATGTGATTATAACATGGGATATAAAGAAAGAAAGCGGTGAATGAATTAATAGTTGATGCATTCTGTTGCCTACGGTATCCAAAACTTTATTAACTTCTACATTTCAGAAGATACGTATGAATTAAGAGATGCCTGGCAGAAGATATCAAAGTAGTTCTTGCAATCGGATGATTTTACGATTGGTCAAATTGTAGTCTTACATACTGTTAGTCTTAATTTCGTATCGCTGCTGAAATGTCCTTGATGTGTCTATTGTTCATAAAATTTTCATCATATGAGTAAATAAATGAATCTTCTTAAAAGACCAGATCCACCTATTCCTACATCACAGTGCACGAATCCCCACATCTGAAGAAAAACGGTAGTGACTACAAAGATCAGCTACTCGTTAACCGCGAACTATGGCGTCTGGAATGAGCCATTTGGATTATGAGAATGACACAATGTGGTGCTTAGCGATGAATATCAATTATATTTGTCTAATGATAATTGTGTGAAGACGTCGGGATGATGAAGCCAATCCAACAACTATTGTTGAATTACCTAACATTCGCAAACGGGGCATAATGATTTGGCAGCCATGAGACACGATAATATGATGCATATCGATGGCATGATGACACGTTGATAAAGGGCTGCAGTCGGTTGTGCAACCTTACATTCAGTGGCTAAAAAATGGTATTTTCCAGCAGGACAAAGCGAGACCACACATGTTATTCTTTGGCAGACAGCTCTTACATCATGTCCAATTACTTTTCATGGCCTGCAGTGTCTCTCACTGATCAAATATATCAGGCAAATGATTGGTCATCATTTGTCTTCTCTGCCGGCCTCAATCGGAGGACGAATTGTTGTGAATGATTGAGAGCATATGGTTCTCTAGCACGCTAATTGAATATGTGCTTATTGCTGCTTCTATCGCTGCAAGAAGTGGTCCTACTTCCAACTGATTTCTCTGCATATTTAAGCGTTGAATAAAATTATCCAACACACTATAATATGCCGTATAATTACTTATGTCCTTATTTACATATACATTCTTTGTGTATCAAATTTCATCACATTCAACCCACTCTTTTGCGGTGCTTCATTTTCTATGTCGTGTAGAGTATTATACATCCTGAATTTGTGTATATCACGAATCAGTTCATCGGCAGACGACACAGATAAGACCTTTTAAGAGAAGTTGCCTGCATTAGTAGCGACTATGCGTTGTCGTAATTCTACCGAGCCTTCTCAATTTTGAATATTCTCAACATTACGGATACTCAATTCATAACAATATTATTGAATATTCTCTGAAGCAATTAGAAAATTTGTATCACTCTTTTGAATTAAAATATATCTAAAATGCATACTACTACTAATTATTACGTTTTAAAAGATAGTAACATACTTTATTTCTCTTTCAAAAACATTTATCGAAAGAGCCATCAAACTTACATTGTTTTCATTGCTTCTCTTTCTACTCGAACCTAAACCCGTAGTATATACATTTATCCATTCAGCGCTGGCTGTGCCATTTATAGTTAATGACAGCATTCATAAAAAAATAAATACCTATTACAGCTAGTTTAATTTATCAGCATGATTTATGACAACACAAAACAGAAAAATTAAATGAAAATTAAGTTAAAGCAGATGGAACTGTTAGTGGTCGCCAGATTAGTATTTTAATTTAAACAAAAAATTCAAACTGCCAACACTGTAGAAAACGTAATAGAGAATTCGGAGAACGTTTAGTCAAATTCAGGTTCGAGTCCCAGTGGGGCCATGGATGTTTGTAGTGGTTCGGAAATCCCTTTAAATCTTAGGCCCGGGCTAATATGACCATAGGGGTTGATCGTAGGGCTGACAGCCTTACCTCGTAAAAAGAATCATCTACCGTCTAGAAATCTGCCAGCAGGCAGACGTCCTTGACCCACCATGGGGCTGTTGCGCCACTGATGACGATGATGATCTATTTCCTCACAATGACTCAAAACCCAATATTTTTTACATTTTTCGAAATAAAAATCCAGAGATTCCTCGACTAAAAAAACAAGATTGTGTAGAAACGCTTAAGCATTGGTAGCCCATTGTCTTCGGGTTGTAGTGCCAGAGATTAAAATGAGGAGCAATACAAAGAACAAATATAAAGCAAAATTTTAATTTTTCTCTTGAATTATCTGTTTTTCAATTTATGACTGGATGTGACTATTTGATGGAATATATTCGGAATAAAATGATCATAAAATCCTCTTATTCTTAATAAAACTCTTGAAACAGATTGCTTTTGAGATATTACAAAACACTCCATGGTGACAGTGCGGTGACATTGATATTACCTCTTATAACAGTAATTCAATAATTTTTTTTCTTTTATTTTACGAACTATATTTGGCTCTATGTTTGTTTGTCATTTATCATCAATACACTTTCAAATTAATTTTTCTTGAGTTAATTTGTTGTAAAATCATAAATCATTTATAAAGTTTTAAATAAATTTTCATTTTATAAGATGTTCTATCGTTTTAAATTTAAATGTAGAAACTAGTTTAATAAAAAATATGAAATTTGAAGCACAACCAAAAATTCTATTTCAACTTCATTTTCGTGTTTCTGTTTATTATTTTTATTTACCAAGATGCAACAAATCTTGAATTTTACTTAATACCTCATATTCTTGATTTAATCTTCAAGTGCATTTGAAAGTGAAGAATGAAAATAAATTATAGAATAAAAAAACTAAATCAAGATGGCATTCTACGTTATTTTCTTTCCTTGATTTCAGATTTATAATGACGGTGAGTGTGTTTTGAAAGTTTGAATGAATTTTATTCTGTTTAAGGTTTACTCAAGAATTTTCTCATAAACTATTCAAGGACAAGTATATCATATACTTCTTGTCATAAATACTCAAAACTGTCTCTTAAAGAAGGTATAAAAAAACAAACATACCGCAGGATATTTGAAAATCTTGAATTCTAAATGTCATTTTCATAATATATTGGAATCAAAATTCATATTTTTAAAATTAAAATTTCAGTTTCATATTCCATGCATTCAATAAATAACTAAAAAGAATGTTCACTTATAAAATACTTAAATGATGGTATCGCCATAAATTACCATATTATCTTTAGACTTTTTACGTAAGTACGTAAAATTTTTAAATTATATTAAAAATTCTAAATTAAATCTTTTTAAATATTCACGGGGTAGCAAATTCATGACATATAAAAAAGTTCTGGAATATCTCTATCCAGACTTACAAATTTTGTTGTTAAAATAAAAATTCGCATAGAATATACTTTCAATTTATTTCATGTAAAAAAACTATAAATATTGGAATAGAACTTATGTCTTTCATACTTTTTTTGTGAGATTAGAAGAAAAGATAAGAGACTAGAAGAAAATAGAATTAAAATTAGACAGATTAGAAGATTGCGGGAGATTACATGAAAAGAGAAATTAAAAGCAAATAAAAAAAATTTGCCATTACGCAGCCAAACAATAAAAAGCAGCTGTACAATATAATACAGCAGTGAAAATTACACGGTACACGTAAATAGAACTGATGCATCAGAATATAATAGGCAAATTACTGGAAATTTTGTCGTTTAACGCCATTGAATAAGCGGTTTTGTGTTTTGTGTTTTCAAAAAACTGTAATTTTTGGAACAACCAAATAATGATTAGATCTGTCATGGTCATCATTATAAGTCTTCCCTTGGATTCCAAAAATAAGGAAAATTTAAAGATAACATAATTCAGCTTGGAATTAAAGTTGCCACAAGTTGTATTCTTTCTTTTGTTTTTAAGTGAATTTCTTTCTTTTGTATCGTTTTGTCTTATTTTTTTTAGTTGAATCATTTTTTTAGTCTAATCTCTTCTATTTTTTTGTCTTAAGTAGACGAAAGAGCAATGTATTAAAAGATATTATCAATGTAGAAAATGTATGCAAAATCAAAATCAAATTATTCTTATCAACCAAAATTAAAAAATTCAATAGGCATAGTATCACATTGATCTGCTTTTACTGGAATCACTTGCACCACATAAGAACAAACTATCAAAGGCGAATTAGATGTTTAAAATGTAGTGAAATCCCCACATTGGTGATAGTTTAATCAAAGAAAAGATCATTCAACCAGTGGGATCAACTGCGGAAAGAAAAGTCACACTGCTTTCTCCAGCGATCGTAGAGCCTTATCAAAGATCGTCTAAAAAAGCATTAAGTCAAAACTCAACCACAACAGGTTCATTAAACTTAGTGTATCTTCCCGAAACTCCCAAGATGGCTTAGCCTTCTTGATTGTTACAATGCTCAAAAGTGCCCATAGTAATTATAATAAACAGTATCTTGATAAAACATAAAATGCTACAATTCTTCACATTTTAAAACTTGGAATTATTATTACTTTTCTAATCCCCCTAACTACCGACACATATCTTATTTTTCACAATAAGTAAAATCACTGAAGAAATTTTCAAACAATTAAATCAATACGTTATATTCTTTGCCTGCAAATAATGCTATTTTTTCCAAATTGTTCATATCTCATCAATTATTAAGTTGTCTTGCATTATTCTCATAAGATATAAGAGAAAAAGAATATATATGTAGAAGTTTCAGCCGGTCCCTATAAATTCTTCCCAGTCGAACCTACAGTTTCTGTAGACTTCTCTACCAGGCTAACAATGGCTGTACTTTTGCAGTGGGTGTCTAGGGGATTTGACATACAAAACGCAGTAACGGGACGTTACTTTAAATAAAGCCATTTAATGATACTATATTTTACAATGATATTTACATTAGTTATTAATTAAGGGGTTAAACATATTCTCTCGCTGCTTGACGCAGCCTGCCCAATCGCTCCCGCTTGCCGTTCTCTTTCCTCGCCCATCTGCGGGGCTTCTTTCTTCATCCACGGGGACCTGTCCCCCTTTCGTGCGGTCAGAGTTCAAAGTTGAATACTCCCCCACGTTGTAAACAGGCTCTGTCAAAGACAAGCAACCGTGATGGGTCGTCGCCTGCTGATTACCACACAAACAAATCCTACATATATGTGTCTTTTTAACAAATGGAAACCTCTCAACCATGTCTGAATAAATAAATTTGTCTTCAAAATGAGGTATCGTAACTTCCATGATTATTATCTTATCTCACGAATCGTCAATGTTCTGTAAAGTTTAATGACGTCCAATCAACCACAGATTTTACGAAAGCAGATAATATTTCACTTCTCAGTGTCAGTTGACATTCGTAAAGCCAATAAAGTATTACTGCCTTCTAGGTAGATGACATAGATTCTTTGCACAAGTTTTAAACCGAAACTAACCTTGCAGCAATTACCAAACCAGCGGTTCTTTCAATAGAGAAGAGCTATCAACATTTTAAAAACTTAAACAGTCTACTTTTCAAGAGGCAAGAAAATCATTATACCAAATATAATTTAAATATAGTGAAATTTTCTACCTGGATATTATCCTCGACCATTTGTTAACGTGGAAATCATACTTTCAATACATAAGCAAAAGTTCAGGAACACGATACACTCTCTACATTAAAATTATAAATTCAAGTTAAAATTAAATTTATTCCTTAATTAAAATTACCAGTTCGAATTCATATTATAACAGATTATAAAAGCATAATTAATAACATCTTTTTAAATTATAAGATATAAAAATTGTTTTAATTTCAAGGAAAAATTTTTGGAGAAATACAAAAGTTTGAAACATCGAACACTTATAACTGTTTTACTTAAAGTTTATGACATTGATTTTCATTTAAAATTGAAGAAAAAGGGCTTAGAAAAGTTTGTTTTTAATGAAATCATTTGCAATTCTATTCTAAATGTTCTTTATTATTTAAACGAATATTCAATCATGTGTAAATCTGGAAAGGTTGCAAATCTGCTTCTCTGTCAACTAGTGTGGGATGCATTTTTTAATTTTTTCACTTTTACAAGAGCTGCAAAATGTTTTGAAACTGTTGCTCTGTCTATCCCAATATCAACAACAAGTTCTCCATTAATTATCGTAGAGTTAGTTTCAACTTTTGACTTCAGAACATCTTTACAAAAGACTCTTTCAGGTCTTCCATACGGTCCATTTTCATAGCAAACATCTCCTGATTTGAATTTCTCAAAATCATTGTCTTACTAGGGATACATTAGTTGTATCATGTCCAATGCTGAATTAATGTTTCGTGTTACTTGGTGACAAAATGTCCGAGTTTATATCCCTACAGAAAAATGTGTGCTTTGTGAGCCTTTAGGTTTCTGTTTATTTAAGAATTTCTTAAACATTTTGAAAGTTGCATGCTAACAAGATATACACCTACATAGAGCATAGAACATGCTACAATATGTAACTCTTATTTATTTTAAAACTAGTATATATATATATATATATAATAGAACTTCAGCTGATACTAAAAAGTTCATTTCAGGTGGAAAAATCAAATAATACTATCTGATTACTAATCTAATATGAGCAAATAAGATTTTTTCTAATTCGCTTTTTGCTAATTAACGCTGCCGTCGGCAACAGGAAGTCTACTGGCTTTACACCATGTCATGGTAAAGTTGCGCTCAGAAGTATCCCTCTCGATGTGCCAGGAAATGAAAAAATGTGTTGGGATATGGGTAGACTGTATCACAAACATGACTGGAAATTTTTCAGGAATTGTTGTAAAGATGAAAAATTCTGACCACCCAGAATACACATTGCTATATTCACTTTGGAATATTGCAAGACTTGTGTCAAATGCAATATGCCCAGAAGTACACGTTATATCAGATGTTGAGAAAATTTTAACACAAAGTGCTCAGTTCACGAATATTTGAGGCAATTTCCGAAAAATGTATTCCCAGTAAACTCCCTTCTTCTTTACACTGAAGTGAGATGGTTGTCGAAGGAGAAAGTACTAACCTGCCAAGAAATCAAATTATTTTTTCTTCAACCAAATAATCCGAAATTTCACAATCTTTTTTTCAGTGGCATAGCTAGGTCTGATGGCACTCATTGCAGAGTTTAATTATTTTGTTAATATGCGTTAATAATTTTTAAATATATTTTATAAATAAAAAAGGTAAAATGCCTTTTTAGTAATAAGCCAATTTAGTGTACATTGTAAGAAATCATTTCTTTTTCAGTTATTTAGTGCATAACTATATAATTATTATAATAGAATTTAATGAAAATTCAATTGTTCACAAGTTTATTTTTTAAGGTATAATCCAACAATCTGTGCTTTAACATGATACTTAGCATCTTCCCTTTCTAACTTTTTTGTTACTCAAATTTTGAAACTGCGTCATTAAAATTCGTACTTTCAGCTACACTATTTTCAATTGTCAGAACGGGTAAATTAGAGAATCGTGCTTGATTAATATTAATTATTAATTAGTTCGAGTTCCGGAAAAGTCCTATCACATGATGAATTAAAAATGTATAAAATTAAGAAAAATCTTAATGCTAAACTGAGATTGGGAACGGAGTCGAAAAGTTCATATTTAACCATAAACTCTAAGAATATTAAGAAAGTTCAACAAAGAAACTCTACATTTGGAAATTTGGAGGCTTTTAAAAGTCTTTTTAGGCGTGTAATTTCTGTAAGGATACTATCTACAGAAATCTCGTTGTAATTTTCAATCGAACTTTCTGCAAACGTGTGATGTTCAGTTTCTGGCGTTTCTATCAGATGGTTGGGCTTTAAGACTGTAAACCGAAATGTTATTTATTCTATGCCTGTTTATTAATTTCCGATTGAAACATGTCAATACACTCTAAATTTGATGTTTTCAGTTTTTAATCAAAATCAGCGGCTCGTCTGCATTCTTCTCTCCGGGCATAATTTTCTTCCTCTGACAGTTCTTTTTACTGCAGGAATCCCATCTCTTCACACGGAGTTTTTGCGAATTGCAGTGCTTTATCAAAAAGATCACTTCTTTTGTTCTTTAAAAAATATCTTTAGACTTATCGTCAGGATATCAAACTTCTTGAAGTTTATTCCAAGAGTGTTCAACCATAAGACATTTTAACGACTTCTTTTAGAACAATATTACATAAAAACGCAAAAACGATAAATCGCATGTTACAGGCAAAAGAATTTAAACTGCTCCTCTGTCTTCGATCATCTTAGAAGTATCACACTGTTCCTCAATAGAATCTCCACATAGATTGAGAGAGTGTTTGTACCTAGTACAAACTCAAACAACCTACCTAGTACAAATGTAGGTATAGGACTAAGCTGTACAATTCTTGGTTGAACTCCTAAATTCCTCCCAGTCATTGTAGAAGAATTGTGGTATTTTTGTATCCCTAGAAAGAGGTGAGCAATAAGAAACTTGGTGAAATCGGAATCAAAAACTACACAATCCCCATTTTATGTAACAAAAAGGTCTATCAATGAAAAACAGACAATTTTTTGTCACTCCGTTAGACCTGGTACCGATACGAGCAGCTTCCACCGCCTTTTCTTCCTACACCATAGGCTCTTGTCCGCTGATGAGTACGTAACCAAACTTGCATACCTGACAGATAGTTTTTCGCTGATAAATCAACTAAACATTAGGCTTGAGCTATAAATAGATATTTATCGAAATATTGATTTAAGTCCAAATTCACATATCCGATTTCGTTATTTTTATGCTAAAAGAATTCCAAATTAAGATATTGATGTTAATGCGATGTCGAGGTCCAACGTCGAAATACTGATTTCCAATATTGGAATAAAAGATTTTCAAAACTGATATAACAGCTTCAGAAATGATCGGCGAATCCAAGCAGTAATCGGACGATCGTGCTTCTGCCCGACTTTATTGATATCAGACACACGTGTTGATTGTATCTGGCGATTTCCTATATCCGTTATTTGTTTGTAGTACTTCTTCAGAATTATTACTCAGCAATTTAGAGTAAAAGTGTGCCTTCTAAAAGAACATCTAGTACTTCTTACTGTGTGATTAGTAAAAATCGTCCATCTTCGTTGGCAAAAACGTTTTCTTAATCCAAAATAAAAATTTTATTAAAGTTTCAGTGTTTTTCTTTTTCTTACTTTCTTTCCTTTCTTATTTGATATCATTTTGAAATTGTTTCATTTAATTGTCTGATATTTCTATTACTTAAATTTTGTATTATTTAAGATATGTATAATTTCTTTTATGATGCTTTTATTTTTTCATGTAATAATATTTTTGTTTAGTATAATGTAATAGTAAACAAAAAAAAAAGTTCTTGGATTGATTTTATTTACAGGGTAATTTTTTTTAATTCAAAATTTGATTTTCAAATTTGATTCAAAATTTGAATACAATAAAATACCTTCTGTACAACCTTTTTAATCCTCTTAATTTTTTAAACTTTAATATCAAAAGGGATTTTTTATTTTACCATAATAAGTTTAAGTAAAAGTAATTAAAAATAATTACATTTTAACCAAACTCATGCTTAACAATTATCTGTTTGTCTTGTGGAAATTTAAGTTATTTTAACTGAGCGAAATCAGTAACAAGACAGTTGCTGATTTTGAGTAAATGGTGTCTTTAACTCGTTCTGAAAAATGTCTTATCTCGCAAAGTGGGCAGTCGACATACGACGTGGGAGAAACACGCAACGTGAGGAGAATTATTATGCAATATCCACAACTTTCATCAGTACTTGGCAAGTTGAAATTTTTTATTCAAATTAATTTGATAGCGAACCTCATTTGCAATCTGAAGCCCTTTGAAGAATTTTTTTACCGTTTACACAGAACATAGGGCAATCGTAATTTTTCTTGCGCATTGATTGCAAAGTATAAAAAGGAATGCCAATCACATTGTATGCTACATTATCACATTAAAATTGACCGTTTTTCCTTGGCTACAAGGAAACACGATCAATTTTAATGTTAATAGACTATTGTTGGAGAAATTTCAATGCATAAGCAACAAACCATGCTACCATGTGATGCAAAGTAAACAGATACATTTGGTCTAACAAAAAACAAAAAGAACCTCTATAGTATTCCTTATTGACGTTGGTTTGATAATGGAAGAATCAATGTATTCCATTTAAGAATTTTATTGGCAAATAATTATTTACAAATTAAAGAATTTATATACAAATAGGATTCACACATATTCTATCTCCTCGCAGTCGCCTCTAAGTCTATTTATCCCTTGTGTGCAAAAAAATGATCGTAGAGCGACAAACCAAGTGTCTCTGAAGTTGATCTATTCATTTATTGTGGACGTTTATATCGCTTTGGACTTTTCCTTTGCCGACCAAAAGGATTTCACTGTGGGTCACAAGTTGAAATTACGGATAAGACATTTTTTATTTGACGAGCTATTTTCGTTAAAATGTTGTTTTAGAAATATATATTTACTTAAATATTAACTAGGGAAATGCTATTATTTTTCTATTTTTTTTTTAAAGTGAAAAAAAAAATTTTTAAGTTTTTATGTGTGTGAGGGAAAGTGTTTTTTATGTGTGTGAAGAAAGTGCTATTTGGTATATTTTATTATTTAAAATAAAAACGTGTGATATTAAACATATTAAAACATATTTTAATATATTTATTTATTTCTCAGAAATGTATTTTTAAAAACACTATTTATGAATGCTTCTTTATTAAAATGATTTTTAATTTTTGGTTGATTATTATTTGCTTTAAGTTCTGAAATTAGTACCCAATTATGAGTGAAATTCATTTATTTATATTGCTTATTTTGAAATGTAATTTTAAGAAGGTTTAAAAGGGTTTACTTAGCAAAAGGATTTAAGGAAGATTTGAAATTTTGTGTGAAGGATTAGCAGTAGCTATACAACCTGTTTTTAGAAATATTTACAAGAATGCTATAATTAAAATATGGGATTAGGATGAGGTGTTTTGTAAGGAATTGTTGTAATTATTATAAATTATTAATTATAACTATTATAACTCGAATTATTTATTTGTTCAAAATTTTGATCACAATAAATAATTCGAGAAAATGAACAACAACGAATATGTGCAATAGAATTGAAAAAATTATGAATAACAGCTGAAATCGGAAACTTAAAAACTCAAATTATCAAAAGTAACACTTATAAGAATTTAAAAATTTTATGGAGAAATTCAGTGTGCTGAAGACGTCAGTTTGCTTTTAGTTTTGTTTGAGAGACAAGCCAATCGTGCATCATTACTAGAAGATTAATGGGTCTCACAACTTTTGGGACTACTTCCCCATGAAAGATATCATCAAACTGTTCGTAATCCAGAAGAAAAAATTTACGATTACAAATTAGAAAAAGAACTATTACTGTAATGATTTAAATTAACTCCCGAAAAATTGCCTGTTGTTTGCAACGTATACATACGTAAAAATACTTTAAAATGCTAAAATCATTTTTATCCTGAGTTGGGTACATATTTTAAAGGTTAGACCTCTGCATTAAAAATATCAATTTTCGATCAACCTACAGATTTGATAATCGAGGTCAAATTAAAAACCAGGTTTCATCCGATTTTAGGAATTATTATTTAGATAAATGAAACAATATTATTTCGCTTGTAGAATTAGTTAAAAAACACAATGATTATTAAAGTGTGAAAAGGCCCGTGGAAGCATTTTCTAACAAAGAACTTGAAGTATGTTGTTGTTACTCATCCCACTTGGTAGATATCTAATCTAGACCAAACCCACGAAGCTGTATGGACTCATGGTTGAAGGGGAAGGAAGCAGCTTCTGTTGGGAAGGAGCATCCGTAGGTAGAAGTCTGACTTTTTCTCCGAGATGCTCTACAGTTATATGAGACCGGGACCTACGGCTTAAAGTGGATTCCGAACCACTACAAACATCGATGGCACCGCCGGAACTCGAACCCAAAACCTGTGGCACCGAGCGCCAGAGCGCTAGCCACTCGGCCATTCAGGTCCGAACTTGAAGTCTAAATTTCCTAAGCAATTCTTATCAAAATTTCGAGAGAAATTAGTAGGGATCGACATCTTAACAGATGAGAGAGGTTCGTATGGGAATAGACTCCCTGATAGGTGTGGAGTTTATTAAGATGTTAAGAATGGGGATATTGCAGACGTTTAAGATCCCACTGTCCTAAATTAATGAAACAAAACAAAAATGAAACGAAAATATGGTCAATGCAGGCATCCAAATTAAACCTGGAATATAAACCTGAATAACCTAGTGACAATCGTGTACAAAATAAACACACTGATACGATCTCGTCCCATAAATAAGATAAAACTGAAACCACTGTTGTATCTATGATAATTGTGTCTAAAGATGATAAACTGTGTTTCATAGATTTTAGAATGCTGCCTGAAGATATAAATGGTTTTAAATTCTCATATAGAGGCTTTGTTGTAGCTTTGAAAAACAAGTTTGGATTTAATGAGAAAGAAGATCATGAAAAAGAAGTGTTTTTTCATTATAATGTATTTTACATAACCCACTTTGATTAGAAGTAAGGCAAGAAGGAGTGAGTGAGTGAGTGAGTGAGTGTTTTATTTACTGGAGGAACAAAAGTAACTGCGATAAAGCAGGATAATTTTCCGGTGAAGAATGCAGTTGAATTGATGCTCAGAATTATTGAAAAGTCCAATATCATAACTACTTAAGATCTATTAAAATGATATTGGACAATATCCATGGAAGATCAAAGGACCTAATATTTAAAACTCATCGTGCAAAGTACCATTTTAAAATTATGTTATTTGAGCTCCGTAATGCAACATCATCAGAAAGTGATAAATAATGCTTTGAAAGAATTCAGAGATTTTTCTCTTGCTTATATAGATGACATTTTTATATTCTCCTTCGATTTTAAATAGCATCTTATTCATCTTGAAAAACCAGAAGATCTAGATTTCATAATGATGTAATTTTGCTAAACCGTTGGGACGCAACATTGGATCCGGAAAATATAAATTAAATTTAAATTCTTGAATAGTTATTCAAGAATTGAAAGTGCCTGAAAGAAAAACTCAACCGAGAAAACTTGCTTAGAATATGTAATTACTACCGAGATTACATTTCTGGCTGGGAAGAAATATTTTACTTTCTTACCGAACTGTCAAGAAAAGAATTCCTGAACTATTTCCCTTTAGTGAAGTGACTGCTTTCATCAGGTGAAAGAATAATTATCTTGAACAACACACACCTGTTTTAGAGAACCTTTCTTTCTACGTTTTTATGCTTCTCAAACCGGAATTGGGGCATGCTTATCACAAGGAAAATATGAAAAAATAAATCCAATAAGTTTAGCGAGATAGAAACTCATTAAAAAAATGTGACCTACTATTGAACGAGAGGTACATGCAATTGTGCGAGCATTTAAGAAATTCGAGTTATTGATATTTGTTTTTATTATGCAGAACAACAAATTTCGATAAAAAAATTTGGCTTGTAATAAAATAGCCGTCTATTATTAATTTTCGGTTGCGGAACATGAATATTACGATAAAAATTTGAAATTAGCTTTCATACCTCAGATATTTGTAACTTTGTTTTCACAAATGTTTTTTCATTATGTTTTAGCAAACGCATGCACCTGTTTACTCTATATTATGGAGATTGGTTGGATTGTCATTTATGCATTTTCTTAGAATCATCATTTAAAATTGTCCAACATAGTCTATCAACATTGTAGTTGACCATTTTCTTGGTATGTTTTCTCTATTTTCGCAATATCCTGGTAAAATTACTCACCGTTCTCATAACCAACTTGACCACAGTTTTAAGAAAATAATTCTAAAGTTCCTTGTCCATAACTACTTTTTTAAAGGTGAGTCCACATATATATGTATTCTGATTTTTTTATATTCACATTTCCTAAGAAATTCGTTGACACAAGGCTAAAAGCATTCGAGTCTTCTTTCCTATTTTGTTGGAATACGCTATCAAAATTTGCGTTTTTAAAAAATTACGGAGATCGGAGATGAAAATTTCCAGTTTCAGGTTAGCTTGAAAGATTGCAGAAAATTTGTTATTTAAATATTTGAAAGTTAATCCTTTCTTGAGCATGGCTTTCACACAAAAAAAATTATTAAGCCAAGTTTTATAAGAGTGGTAGTAGGATTTTTTTCTGCCTCTACTAATAGCGGATTTTGCACATTCTTCTTTCCAATACATATGTTTTTCTAGCGGCCATCTTTTTTCTACATTTTTCTACATAGATTCAAATTTTGGCTCTACTTTCAAAATTGCATAATAAGCA
>BPLQ01010555.1:243127-273470 GCA_021605075.1 Caerostris darwini | reverse complement strand
CACTGCATTAAAAGTTATAATCATATCAAATAGCCATTAAAGTAAAGGATTATAATAAGGAGGAAAAAGACAAAAAGAACTATAACAAATTAAAAAAAAACATATCTAAAGAGAATAACTTATTTATAGATAAAAATAAAGTTTGTCATGGTACTTAAAACTTCGTGCACTGTATTAATTAAGGCATATCTAATATTTCATTTATGAAAATGTAAAAGAAAAAATTAAAACGCGTATGAGTGAAAAAAGAAGAAAAAAAAAAAAAAAATCCGACTAGTCCAAGAATTATATGCTGAATCTTTAAGTTGTTTTAATACAGGTGGTTTTAAATATTTAAATTCGCAGCTACATACGTCAAACAATTCTAATAGTTGTCCTAAACTGTACTAAAATAAATTTACGACATCACGATCTCGACAAAACTACCACAATACCATATATTAATTTGATTTATAATCACAAAAAACAGGCATAGTTCTGCAGTGATAACGTGTTTCCAATACGAAGTATACAATGAAATTTAATGTAACAAAAATATCCCCTGATTTTGTTAAAAAAAAAAAAAAAATTTAAGAATTAAAATTTTCAACAAATAAGAAAATTAACATTTTTAATGTTAATATAGTATGTTATATACAATTTATTATCTGTAGAACTGAATTTATTATTTATCACAGGAACGTATATAAATATGATGTCAGATATAATGAGAACTATTTATAAAAGTAGTTTTAATAAATGCAAACAATTTTAATCTCTGATAAATTCGACAATACTTTCATCTACGCATTTTTTTTTTAGCATGCTTTCGCACACCCTACATAGAGAAACACTAAAATAGTACTGGAAGGCTTCATTATGCAAGAGTGAATCAGTCAAGGTCAAACTTCCTTTAGGAATGGGAAAGTAATTTCAGCTAAAATGCCTCGACTCCATCAACAGGCAAAGCAACACTAAAAAAAAAGAAAAGAAAGCAAAGAAAAAAAAATCCAAGAGCGCATACTTTCTTAAAAGCAACCTTAGCTAGGAGCAGGAGAAGGAAGCTGCGGTATGGAAGAAAATAAAAAGAAAAAAAGAATGGCAGAAACACATCAGGGAAAGGGGAATAGGGCATTGTATTATGCACGAATAACATCCACCTCTCCCCCACGAAATTCCCGACCTGTAACTACGACTTCAAATCTATAAAGCGAGTGTCATCCGCCTTGCTCAATGAAGAGGATTAGGGGATAATCTGCAAAGTGACTCGAGGAAAGGTATAGATAGATCTTTGCATGTAGACACAGAATACAAATATGAAACTTGATTGCGATTTGTATCCAAATAGCAATGCTTATATATTTATGCATGCTTGAAAATATGCATGCAACTCAAACCGCATAACAATGAATATTGACATTTTTGATAATTTAACTTCATCAAAGAAACATTCTTTTAATATATTATTAAAGGTCAAACGAAGAACATTTTTGACATTACAGAATCGAATTAAATTCATAATTATTACATGGAGGTTAGTGTTCCTGATGCATCTAAATAAAGTGTCTATTGCAAAGTTTCCTTTTTCCAAATTATGGAGATGATATAGTCCTTGCAGTTAAAAATTAAATCACCTTAAGTAAATAAAATGGTTAGTACAAATATAAAATGGACAACAATTGAATTAATACAAATTATGAAGAGTTTTTGGAAGAGTGTCTCAAAAAATTAATGCCAGTATCAACTTTGTTGATATTATTATAGCTTATGACAATTTGAATCAATGGTCTCATATACAAACTAATTGTTAAATTCTTCATCTACTAAATTAAATTCCCTATTTCATAACTAACCATATATAGTAAATGTTAATAATACTGACTCTCCACTCCCCTTTATTTATTATGAACATCGGTGGGCTTTGTATTCCACAGATTCATGTATTAGAAACAGGAAAGCTGGCATTGCTCAAAGTTCAATCCTTTTTGCCTATTTATTTATACTTTTTATGAGTAATATCTCACAAACAGAAGACATATCTGAACTCCTATATGGTGATGAATTATTGAAGACAGTTATTATTGAAGCCGTTATCATTGAAGACAAAAACATCAAAAATATCAAACTCAAATTGTAAAAATGACTCGACTGAATCAGCTGGTAAGGCAAGACTAAAAAGAGAAAAAGGAAAAAATCCAAGGAAGCACACTTTTTAAAAAACAACCTTAGCTAGGAGCACTAACAAACATTTTTGGAAATTGATTTAAATGACGAAATATCTGAAGCCGTATTATTCCCGCACAAAAATATAAGTAGTCTTCTAATCAAAATTTATAATGAATTTCTCTACTGGTCTAATCAAGCCAGTTACCTGTTTAGTTCTTGATTAACGACTTCGAATTCATGAAATGACAGCAAGAATTCATTCTCAAAATTTCCACGAGTTTTTCTAATAATCTTCCTTGTATTTCCAATATATTAATAAAAAAACTTTCGATCTATTTTATCAATTTACCCCAATACTGCTAAAAACCCGCGTACTGTTTTAAATATTGAAGTATGGCTCTTTTATAAACGACAACCTTTCATGAAATCCCATACAATAGCAGCAGTCGTCAATACAATTTTGTACATCCACAAAATTTTACAAAATTTCTTGGAAATATTTTTATTAAGAATTTTGTTATTCTTGGGATTTAAATTTCCACCTTATCCTTTCATTTAAATTTCACTTAATTAAGTTATATTTTAAATATATATATAAAAAAAAAAAAGAATTGTATTTCATTTCTCTAACTCTTCTTATACACTTAAATAGTTTGTAACACTTTTTCTAGACATAATTTGGTATACATTACATGACCAATTTTCTCCATCTCAGTATCTTAATCTACCAAGTCTCAAGAGATAACACACTTTACGAATTTTGAATAAGAATACCCACTCTTTAATAGGAGAGGGAAGGAGGGGGGGGGGGTTTATTTTCTAAGCATATAAAAAAATAGTTATCTCTTAATTATTTCAGTGAAAAGTCCAAATGTTTATTAAACATTTTGAAAATTATATATAAAGTGACTCTACAAAATAAAAATTTCGAAATGAAGATTCTTTAATATTTTATCCTTTGAAAAAATCGGATTAAAATATCAAATTAAAGCATTTTCGTTTTAAAATTAGCATGCAGTACAGGAAGAATAAAAATTAGAAGAAAAAAAATTGTTTTAATGTATTCTTTACATTTCCATATTTTATTTATATACCTTGATTTCATGAAAAAAATCTTACATTTTTATTAACATAAAATCATTGTATCTTTTTTCTTTCCATACTTTTCAGCACATGCTAAATATTAGGTTGGTAAGAAAGTTATGTTATTTTTCTGTTGCTCTAATCGAAATGTTCATTATTTCGTTGTTGTTTTTTTGTGCGATTTAAACAATCTTGGTATTAATCGAAAATTTCCACGTTTTGATTTTTGATATTACATGCGTTTTTTTGATGAATAAAATTTCAAGAAATAGGGATATATGACGGATAAAAAAAAAAATTTCATTGTAGGCACTTATGAGTTCCAACGTAGTCACAATGAGACGGAAGCTTAGAAAAAATGTACGTTTCGTCTTTGTACCATCTTAAGTTAAAGTGTGTACGGCTCAAAGATAATTTGAAAAATTCCAGGTAACATGAAGTTTCAGAATGAATCTCGCACAGGAAGACCAAAGGAGCTTGGTGACGACATTTTGAGGACTTTAGTGGGTAATGAACCATTATTGAATATGAGTTAAGCATAATTCGTGTATGCTAACGCTTGTGGGGATAAGTTCAGCGTAAGCCATGTAACAATTGAAAACAAATTTAGCGAAAATAATATGGCAGATCGAATTTCTATTGCTTCTTCTTTGCTTGCTCGACAACAATATGAATCATTCTTGAATCACTTGGTTACTGGTGACAAAAATGGATGTAGTGATGTAAAACGACGACGACAATGTAGTGATGAAGAAAGTCAAGCCAATGCCAGACATTTCGCCAACCTTTGTGAAAGCCAATTTACATTAAAAAAAAAAAAAAGGCAGGCTAATGCTTTGCATTTCGTGGGCCGAGGTCCTATCCACTGGAAATTGTTGTCAAAACAAATCAAGCTGTCATAGCAGACATATAGTGTGAACAGCTAACACAATTGGACAAGACAACAACAGCTGTCAACGTTTCATTAAATGATCTGACTTATGAGCTTAAATATAAGAAATTGAAATTTTCTTAAAAAAATACGATATAACTTTCTTACCAACCTAATATTTTATTTTAAAATCGATGCCAAATTTCTATAAATTGCAAAAGGAGCGATATTCTTCATGATTTATACTTAAAATATTAATCAAATTATTAATTTACTTCATTAAATAATTTGATTTTAAATTTAAAAGATGCGAATTGAGTTATTCTATAAAAAGTAAATAATAAATTTCAACTATTCGACGGAATTTTAGTGATAATCAGAAATTCAACCTCAAAAGAAAAAAATAGGAAGCAATATAAGGAAGAATCAAAAGTGCTACAGCCAGATCATGCAAAGTTAACAAAGAACAAGATTCAAACATTTACATTTAATTCAATGCTTTTCCTCTATGAGAACAGTTTTCAATTCACATGAAGTTATTAACAACCATAAAGTCACTTCATAGTAATTTTGTTGAATTTCGTAAAAATCCATCGAGTAATTCAGGATAAACTGTCTGATTAGATCGAAAAATTGCTTTTTTTTTTAAATAACAGTGCGAGTTGCTTTTTTACCTGTTTTTAAAAAGAAATTTTTATTTAAAATGAAAATCTTAAGTGAACATTTCTTAGTAGAAAAAAGTTACGTAAGAAACCGCAAGAAATAGCGATCGCTCAACAAATGATACTATTTGAAAATACATTTGTAGCCGTTCCCCCACAAGCGGTGGATGGAAGAATAAGAAAAGGGAGGGAAAATATTGCTAAGTTAGAGCGCGCGCAAAACCACGTGCCTCGAGAAAAAAGAAAAAGAAAACCACTACCTTGAGGGTGTACTAACAGACATAGCGGCGAAGTACAAACCAATAGTTTCTTCCGTACTATTGTTACAATAAGCTAATATTTATCATGGAATATTGAATCTTTTCTCTGTGAAATAAATCTTCCAAAATTTCATCTCCTATTTTTGTATATTAACATTTTAATATGTATACTCAGCAAATTAAATTGACAGTTTTTTAGTTCAATTTCTTTCTTTTCTTTTCAAATTTCCCATCAAGTTAAAATTCGATTGAGTTGTGGGAGGAGCCAAATTTTTTTAAAGTGATCTTTTTTGAAATAATAATAATAAAAGCAGCAGCCGATCCAATCAAAAATGGTCAATTTGAAGATGATTTCTTTGGCAATTCTAATGGTTTTCTGACATTATTATTGCTTTTATGTGATTTTGAAGTTGTGTTGTTTATATTTAATCCAAAAAAAAATCTTTGTTCCTTCTGCTCAATAACATAAACCTTCTTCTGTCATTAGATTAACGCATAATTGCAATATATATATATATAATTCGCCTTGAACAAATAAGATAAGAAGTCCTTAACAGTAATTTTCATTTTTTGATTGTTAAACTGCATTACATTTATTGCAGCTAAAATAAGTTTATTAGAAAATGGTTTAACTGACATATTACCAGCATTACAATCATTCAAATATCGGCACGTGCTACCCTATTTAAATATTGCTTTGGCACACTGGTGGAACTTGTTCATAAAAAATGTGTGTAAATCTCATTCGTTGCAAATACAAAATTCAACAATATGAATTAAATATATGTGCGTTGTTGAATTGCTTGAAAATCTAACGTTCTCGTGTAGATTAAATAGTTCAGCATTCAATAAAAATATACATTATAAATTAAGAGATTTTAAAATTAATTTATTCACATTTAAGCTATTTTATTATATCAATAAATATTAGAGCATTTATGAATACAAAGATGATATTTGAAATAATGTATGTAGCTTCCAAAAACTTCTCATCTTATAGATAAGTAAAAAAAAACATTTCTTTGTACTTGTGTTCATCATAATTGAATACGATTGATAGGCTTATTGCATAATCGATGAAGCAACCTCATATCAGAAATATTTACTGAACAGACTTCTTGTATGCTTGTATTTTGAGTATTTTTTCTCCTCCCTCTTCGATCCAAAAATCATCTAAAGATGGCACTAATGGATATAATTTTAATGTTCAACGAAAATTGTAAAAACTTAGGATTCACCGGCGAAAAGGGATAATGAAGTATCCTTCTTTCAAGAGGAAAATAGCTTTCCACATAAACGTATACTTAAATAGATACAAGGATACATCTTTATTTTGACAAAATTGGTAGTTGGAGATACATTATAAAAAAAGGATTCAAGATGGAAATTAGTTTTTCAGGTAATAAAATACCATTTAGAGATTTATTTATTGTTGTTTTGAAAAGTTTGCATTGATATTTTTATTTTTTATTTATTTCTGAGCACTGTATAAAAATAACAAAGAAAGTCGTTAGCAAATGGATTCAATTAGAATGAATCAGTACATTTTTTTTTTTTTTTTTTTTTACAATAAACTTTAATTTCAAAGGAATAAAATAAATGATTAAAATAAAACGAGGAAAGTAATTTGTCATATAATTCCATTAAAAGAAAAGATTAGACAAAATTCATCTATAATTTTATATTCCGAATAATAAAAGTGTAGGCCACTCTTTATAACAGTATACAAATAATTACTATTAACACTTTTAATTTACCAATTGATTTAATGCACTCTAAACGTTTCCAACATTATTATGCGATTTTTTAAAAAAATATTATAGCCCCAAATCGATCGCTGCCAAGTCGGAAGGATTCAAAAAGGGTAGCGTCATGGGAGAGAACATATCATTTAGGAGGGATTTTAGTTGCAATAAAAAAAAAATAATCTCAATTTTTTAATTAAAATTTTAGGTGACACGATATTACAAGAAAAACGAGAATAATAGAAAAATATATAATTGCAGATTTTTGTGAAGAGATTTACTTAATGTCTTGTTTTCATTAAAGAATACAAATTATTTCTGTACTTTTAGTATATTATTTATTTTCTGCTTTTTAGTTATAAATAAACGTTATTAATGTAATTACTCAACTAAAAATACATTTTTCATTCATCATTTTACTTATAAAAAATTCTGCTATTACAACATTATGGTAAATATATAATTTCTAACTTCTTCATTAAAATAGGTATTTTTTACGTCAAAAAAATTTATGTATTCGATATGGACTATATTGGACAGTGTGCTTCCATGCCCTTTATTTTTATTAATACAGCAATTTTTTACGTTCCCCTTCCCACAAGAATCAGTTTTGTGCAATCCAACAAAAGTTTAAGTTTGTTTTGTTCAGGATTTAAAAGCATCCAATGTTTATTCATCCAATTATAAGCATCCAGCTACTGTGAATTTAATTTTTCTTAGATAAATTACTACATAAACGACACTTGTCACATGTATCTTATGTACTATAGTCCATGAAAACAAACGCTATAGTAATTTTTTTTTCCCCAACTGGACCGTAACTGTATTTATGCAAGAAATTATGTTGATTTTGTTTCAATAAATATTGTAAGGCGGCATAAGTAATGTTGGTATTAAGATGGAAAACCGTTTTCAATAGTCATTCAAACTGATGAAATCCATTTTCATGTATTTGATATCTCGTCGAAATTAAATTTCAATTAAAATGTAATAGTTTCATTGACAAGCTCTTTGCTAATATTTACGTTAGATCGCAACATTATTTTACTACTACAAAATTCTCATTGCGATATCTCATTATTTCAAATAAACTCTGTTAATCACAGGCTAGCGATGATTTTCTTTATAAATAAAAAAAGAATTCTAAAACCACTTCGAAGTAAACATCGTATCAGAAATAAAAAAATATATATAAAAAAAATAAGCTTTCTATTCGCTGTGTTTACATAAAAAATAAGGTTTTTCTTTCAAAAAAAAAAAAATAATAATAATAATAATAATAATGTTTTTATTTTATTAAACTGCAATTATGAAGTTTTAAGATTTTTTTTCGGAGTTGCTACACTGAAATTTGTTTTATTTAGAAATTGTTAGGAAATATAATTATATATAATCTGGTTTGTAATAATTTTAATCTATTTAACACAACGGGCCAAATCACATTTTAGGGGTGAAACACATTTGGCGAGATTACTTGCCGCCAGACGAGCGATAAACAGCCAAAAATGATAACCATGAGTTTTTCAGCCGAATTTCGTGTTTTCGATTGTGTACAACGACACGATGAATTATTTTTTTATAATTATTAATAACTATTGTTCATTTATGTTTATTTATTTATTATCATGTGTGAACATGATGTCGTCTTAGGGATTCGTGGCGTTATTAAAAAATGCATCGGACAAAATAAAACTCCATGTCCTACATCTGCATAAAATAGCCGCAACTTTAGTGGCTATTGAATATTTGAATTTGTTAATGCTTCTTATAATATTTTGAACAATTGTTTTTTAATGAAGTTCTAGGCTTATTAAGCTTAGATAATTCTTTTAGTAACCAGACCAATTGCTTCATAAATTTCTTGGGTTATTGAAAGTAAGTATACTCCCATGTGTATTCGCCCAACATCTTTCATACATAGTACATTGAAATTCGTGGGCGGATTTCAGTTTTTTAATATTTTTTTCGTATTATTTATATCACGTTTTTTATACACGCCTTGTTTGATATTATATATATATATTCAGGCTTCATGTTCGAATCCTTGCAATGACATGGATGTTTGTTATTAGTTTGGAATCCATTTAAAAACTGTAGGTCCCGGTCTAAATAATCTTAGTGTGCAAAAAATGACCTTAAAGCGACAAACCAAAGTATCAAGCACATTCAAACTTCCGCAATTTTGCAATATTTCCTTTTGAAATGAAGTTTCTAGGGAGTAATTTTTTTTTTTTTAATTTTATGTACAGTATGAATGAAAAATTGGTATTTAATTTTTGAAAGTTATGTTTATTTCAAATAATATTAAACAAAATATTGGTAAATACGATATGTATATTTAAAAATAGATTATAATTATTAAAAAAGTAAAAACAACTACAAAAGTCACTAAACATGTAAAAAAGCATTTAATAATTTTTTTGACAGTATATATTAAATTAAAATAATTAATGTAACTTTTTGCTGGTTTTATTCTGCTAAATGCAAATGCGGTTTGTATAATGTATGCAAAAATTGCACATACGCGTTTAAAAAAAAAGATGTAATAAAAAATGTTTTTTATTGAAATCAGGTAAATTAAATATTTAGTTTAAGGTATAAATCATACTTTACTAATAGGCGGCATTCAGATTAGAAAATTAATACTATGAATTATAAAACACGCTTTGCATTCAGAAATTATCTAAATTTATAGCTGATCATAATAAAAAAAGTATAATACATTTGCGTTCTAATGAAAAAGAAAAGCAGATGTATGAATGTGTTATTTTTTGCCATATCTACATAGCTGATGTTTATTTTAAACCTAGTTTATCTAAAAAAAATTTTAGAACGCTTTTAATTAAAAAAAATATATATATCACCCCATTAACTTCTGTTATAATTTCTCCTCCTTTTCAAAAGTGGTAATGGCAACGGAGGTACCAGTTGTGGTATACATATTTCTAAACAACTAAAACTTCTCATAATTAAATTTAAACCAATACTTTATTAGGCTGATGCATAATTTAGTGTTACGATAATTTAGACTTTTAAAAACAAAAACACTGTAATGTACAATTTCTAGAAGATTATGCCTCAGAATCATCTGCAAGGCGTACCAAGAGGGGAAAAAAATGAATATGGGGCAAAGTACAGTCGGAAAGCCATATTCATGCAAAGCTCAGAACACTTCAGAAAATTTGTATTGAAAATCGATTAATCTGGTGGTCAACATTGGTATCGGTTAATAGTGAATATTTGTAAAATTGAACTTCAAGACATGCAGGCTAGCTCAAAACCCAAGTTAACTATGCATGAAACTTAATGTTTGAAGTGAGAGGAAGATCTGAAATTCTAAAAATCAATAAATATTATTGTCAAAATCGCAGAAGAGGGGTGGCGGGACATGGCGTCAAAAATTATTTTCGCCTAATTGCGCAAAGAAAAGGGTTGCGATTGTAAGTGAAGTGAATTGCAAAGAATACAAGAAATCTGGGTCACCATATTTGGCAACTTATCGCTCAATTGGCACCACAAAAAAAGTCGCCAAATCGCCTAACGGCCCCTATTTTGCGATTTGGTCTTATTTACCATTGATGTTCATTTTTATGAATATATGCTGTTTGTTGGTTCCTGAAATTATTTTTAAAATCTTTTTTGATTTTTATTTTGGGTCTGCATCAGCAATGAAAGCACATGTGAAATTATGAGCAACAAGTCAAAGGCTGTCCGAACGCACCCCCTTTCCCCAGGGCCGGATTTAGATGAAAAGAGGCCCCAGGCTATTCCACTTATGAGGCCCTTTCACCTCCCATTTTTAAGTTTGTAAATTACTTATTATGTTTGTATATTATTCATATGTGTAGAATTTCTCCTTATTTTTGATCCAGTGTTTTAGTGTTTACTGTTTTTAGAATAGTGTAATTCTAATTTTGCTAACATTTTGAATGTAGGCCTCTCTTGATCTTGAGGCCCTAGACTGAATCCTAGTTAGCCTATAGGAAACTCCGGCCCTGCCCTTCCCCCAGTGAGGAATACACATCTAATTGTATTATTCCATTTATGAAACAGCCTACAAAAGTAATGATATATTAAGTCATTAGGGATAAGACTTTTGGGAGCCTTTAATTAGTTATTAGAGCCTTTGTTGGCGATATTTTGCGACCAGACCAGTATAAGCAAGTGTAAAAAAATACATATATAGTCTAATACCTCAGCTACGGGAGTGGTCCGCACATGGAGAATTTAAAATTTTTTGCAAGATGGAGCTCATTGCCATACTGTAAAAGCTTTTTTACAATGAGGGAATATCTTTTTATTACATTACGCTGGATATGAATCCAATTGAGAATGTGTGGGAGTTTGTAAAGAAGGAACTGGCAAATGAGATAACCACAAAAGCCGAGTTAATTGAAAGGATTATTTATACCTGAAATTCTCCTCAACAATCAAGCAATCAAGGTCCTGAGTGTGATAAAAGGCGATCTGACTAAATATTTTTAAAAAGAATGAAAATTACTTTTTATTACTTCATTTGAATTTGTTTATTAAAATAAATATTGTATAATATTTAATTTTTTATTGTTTATAATAATGATTTCCCAAATAAAAATGAAAAAGATGCTTAATTTAATAGATATTCTTAAAATATGTGGTGCATATTACATATTCACATCATTAAAAGAGGAAATCATACCTTCAATTAAAAAAAAAAAAACCTTCAGTAAATATAAATATACGTTCATAAAACTTTTTATTTTATTATTTTATATAGGAAAAATTTTTGCTCCCCCCCCCCCTCTCTTAGTTAAAACAAAAAACATGGCAGAAAATACACTGTGTGGGGGAAAAAAACCCACCATAATAGTGACTTTTAACGATTATGACAGTGAAAAGAATTTAATATTTGAAGCAATTTATACTTTCAAAATAGAAAATAAAAAATAGAATTCCTATCATGATATAACATTATAGTATCATGTATCTTCTTTAAAAAAAAAAAAAAAAAAAATTAAAATTTTTTTTCTTTAAAAAAAAAAAAAAAAAAACTTGAAATATTTATGATTAAAAAAATAATAAAATCATTATTAAAAAATCATTATTACAAAAAAGGTAATTAAAGGCTTTTACTTTAAAATATATATATATATGTATGTTGTAATACTATTAAACTGAAAGAATTATTTATCATCAAATTTTTTTTAAATACATAAATAATTTAATAATATTGTCAAATTTTTTATAACAAAAAAAGAATTCAAAATTCCTTAACTTCCTTCAATGAATTTCATTTTGATTATTTTATTCTTAAATATGAAATAAAAATGCTTTACATCAACTAATTAAAATACATAAAAATGTTATTTTTGCATTAATTGATATTATTTTCTATCAATGTTTTATTGTACAGTAATTGATTGTACTGAATATCAATATAAATCTTGAACTAAAAAATTAAAATACTCTTATGCAAATTTAAATATGGTGTATTTATTAACATATATAAATGTAATAATGAGAAATACATATTCAAATCTTTATCTCCTAAGAAAATAAAATATAATAAATTAGTGGATGATAAAATACTAATTGTTAAAGGCTTCGAGCATGCAATTAAAAAATTGTTCCTCATATAAAACTCTAATATAAGTCTACAAGATAATCGGTATCAATCTCTTGTTTATAAAGAAAACAATTTTCTTTGTCACAAAGAGTTTTCATGATGAAATTGAAATTTGAAACCATTTTTTAAGTAACATAAAAAAGTTTCCTGAATTAATTTACACATTTTAAAATTTTTCTAAATTCATCAAATTTTCTTCAAAAGATTCATTAGTTTAATAATCTGATTCATCCCCCCCCCCCATTTTTATCTATGAGTTTCACAAATCTTTCGACTAAACTTAATTTGATATTGGAGATGGATGCTTTTGTGATTGATCACTTAACTGTGGGTTTTACCAATTATAAAATAGCATAACTTGATTTTAAAATGACATTTATAATCTACATTGTCTTACTTGCACAATAAACAAATAATTTTGTGCATTCAGATTCTAAACTGAGCAACACTACGATCACTTTTAAACCTCGACATCTGTTCTACAAAAGTGTTTCATGCATTTCATAAATATATGTTTTATATTGCACCTTATCAATAATTAGTTTTATATTAATAACATATGCTAAGAGACCTAAAGTAATTAAGTTTTTATTTCACAAAAGGATAAATTTTAGGTTAACATATGGCAAACCAATAAGCAAAAGCCCTTCTTTTATATTTTTTCCTAGAATGCCTATCATGATATAACCTTATAGTGCCATGCATCTTGTTTTTAAAAAAAACATGAAATCTTCATGATTTTGAAAGTCCCATTCCTGAAAAGTTTCCTATCATAATCCTAAAAATTCTGCTGATGTTTTAAAACTTGTAAATCTCACACTACATTATTTATGCCTCCTTCTACCAATTAAGCTTTTTACATCAACAAATGATTTAAAATTCTGAAACTTATATCATTTCCATCAGCATGACTTTTATTCTCATTCTCTTCAGAGTTTGGATTTTCATTTACATCAGTTGATACCAAATGGGGTGATAAGGCAGATCTTTGCTTGGTGAGAAAAATTACATTGTTAAAGGTAAGTTGGGATATTTTAAAATAGAAGCTATTTGAATTAAATCATACTTGATAAAGTCATAACAGTCACATCATTCTAGCAGAAAGTAATCTTAGTTTTTATTATGATCTATCTATTTTTTTAGTTTATTTATACATTTAAATATATAAAAAAAAATACTTTTTTTGCAAACATTTTTAAAATCTAATAGTAAAATATATTAACTGTGAATTCCTTCATTTGTTGGTGATATAAAATAAAAGTCAAAAGAATTTTTTTTTCTTTTTTTTCACATGTTGTAAATGCAAATTATACATGAGAAAACAGATTTTTTAAATCATTCAATTCTCATAATTTTTTTTTTCTATAAAAGAATACTTTATTTGCAAGAACTTTGTAATGGAACTAAGTATATAAGTTTGTTATTTTTAGTTATTTTTTATTTAATAAAACATAATTTAAAATAATTATCTTTTCTTTTTTTTAAATCAAATTAAGGGTTTAAATTTCTTCATGATTGCAAAATCTTTAATTTCAAACAATCAATTTAATTTTTCAACTTAAATTCATTTATTTAACATTTGTTATTTCTTTTGAATAAACAATTAAATTTTTTTAAGCACACATTATCAACACTGTACAAAAGCACACAGTTTACAAATGTGTATAATGAAAAATTAGAAGATTAGGTACAATTAAAATTGACAAAAACATACATACTGGCTGCAAAAAATTCTGAATACTAATTTAACAGATGAAACAGCAACTTCTTTTGCTGTAGAAAGTACTTTAACAGTAAGTTCTATAGCAAAATCAAATTTACTTTTTAAATATTAGCTAATTATGAATATGACTTTGATCTTATAAATAAGCTATTTCTCTAAAATATTTACAAGCAACAATTGATTAATTTACTAAGAGAAAAAAAAGGAATAGGGTAGCTACTGATGTTCCCTGGTTATCACTGATTGCAACAAAAATTCAGTTATTATATTCCCTCATCCTTTTTTGGGGAGATCTCAATAACATTATAACAACAATTAACAAGCACCAAAATGCTGATTAAATGAAATTAAAATTAATGAATATAATTTAAAAATGTATAATTTTCTTAATAGTGAAGCACCATCCAAAATGTATCTAAATTTGCCAATTATATCAAACCAACTACCAATCACACCAAATATTAGAATTCATTATATTATGATGGATGATGATTTGAAGGTATTTTTATATTTGGCATGAAGTTGTATCATACTAATAGAAAAACTTGATTTTGATAGATTTATGATGATTTTATTACTATACATGAGATTTATTTAGTTTCAATAATACTTTGTAACAATCAATAGGGCAGAAGTATGACATCAAAATTTCAAAGTGGCATCTGCTCAGGTATATATAATACAAGAATATTAGAAGAATTCAGATCTTTTAATTTTTGTCTGGTTAAATTCTAGGCATATCATTTTCATTTAAAATGGCTTTTGCTTATAATTAATATATATATATTTACATGTAGAATTGAAATTTTGATTCTATGAATTAATGATTAGATAAATTTATTACTGAGAATACTTAAACATTCATTCTATTATAAAATTAAATTGTATTTTTTAATTAATATTTAATAATCACAGTTTTTTTTAATTCTATTTATATCCAACCAATAATCATGTTATTAAAAAAATTTTTTAGCAATTTTTAATTTTAGCCTTCATGACAACTAATTAGAATATTCAATACCAGTTTTAAATAAAATTCTTTATCCCATACACTGTTATATATTTTGCTTTTTTTTAATTAGTTAATATTTAATAATACAAAGCACATATGCTTTATTAATTAGTTTATTTTTAAAATTGAAATAAAATGTATTAGTAAATGAAAGCATAAATCAATTTATTTATTGAACTATAAAAATAATTAAAAAAAGCCTATTAAATGGCAGAGACAAATAAAGGATAGAATGCAAATAATAAAAAAAAATTAGAAATTTAAAATGCATCTAAATATTTTAAATTATATTTTACATTGAATTCATTTTTCATGAATTTATTTTAATCAATTATAATAATAAAACATATTGCAGATTTGCTAGATATTGTACGTAAGTTTGAATAATGTATTATTGGAGTTTAAATTAACATTTTCATATAAATTTAATATTTTTTTATCTTAAAGCAATATAATATTGCATTAAATTAATATTTTAAAAAAGATATAATACTATCAATTATTGTACTCAATAATGAAAAAAAATTTGTTCTATAAACTTTGAACTCCTATTTTCTTAAATTATGGCTTGACACATATAAGAAAGAACTCATTAATAAATAAACATACATACCAAGTGACTTCATTTATAAAGACTAATCATCCATTTTAAAAGTCTAATACATGCAGAAAAAAAAGAATTTATTCCATTCATCAAAAACTTCATAGCTCACAACATGTTGATCATTTGTAAACATCTTAACCGGCTGGAATGTATAGCATCTCCATTACAACATGAATATAAACAAGCGTTCGGGTTTTTCACATCTATCAAACCAACCAATATAACGAAATGAGAATCAAAATCTAGGCCATTACATAAAGAATAAAAAATTACAGTCCTCTGTCAAAACTGACATTCTTTTAAATATGACAGCATGAGAAACCTAAGTTTATAATAATCAATGAAGCAAAACAAGAATAAAGAATTTGATTTACGTAAAAATACACATCAACAGTTTTGAATTTTCGTCACTAGATGGCTTAAATTCCACAATTACTTCACTTCCTACATAGAAAATTTTAACAAATATGAATTATCAAATGTTGTCAAATCATAACGCTCTGAAGTCATAATGAAAAATTATATCATTCCCAATTAAAGAGAAGCAACTAACGATAATTCTAAATTCAAGGAATATATTTACTAGATAATAGTAGGTTACAACAACAATAGCTTGGTTACAATTAATAAATATATTTTCGAGAGAGAGAGCAAACAATGGAACTTTTCTGTAAAATTTATAACAAAACGCAAAAAATAACTTCCTCGTTAGTTTTAATTTAATTTCAATTAAATGACTAATGCATTAAATAACTTAGATTTATTTTAAATTTTAAATTAAAATTTTTATTAAACCCAGCGAGATCTACATTATAAGCCATAGAAATCCGAATTTATTTAAAGAAAATAAAGGAATCGTGACCATTAGGACAAGCATTTAATTTCATTATTTCTTTTTAAAAAGCACATTTGAATAAAATCTTAATCTTAATGAATATAAATACTCGGTCCTCGTATTGAATTATAGAATGAATTAAGTAGGTGAAGTAAATTTGAAACATTACATATTGTAAATATTTACAGAAAAAAAATTGAAAGATATTGCAATTTAATTATGATATTTATATGTAATAATATCGAAGAATTTTAATTTCCGTGTTTGAATAACATTGTTTTCATTCATTTAAATAACATACCAAAATGCGAATTAATAATGCAAATTACATTGAACTTTTTGACGAAATTCTGAAAATATTCATTTGTTGCCTAAATGAAACTTTTCATAGATATTATTATTATTATATAATTTAGAATATTGTTTACTTCATAGATTAAAATGTATTTTATTTTTAGATTTGAAAACTACATCATATATGCTAATGGTTGCAACATGTATTCCAGCTATCAAAATATGTAGACTGATCCCTGTTACGTTGAATTTTCTTTTATTGATAATTATCTAACAGATTTATTTCACGAAAAAAATTAAAAAATTTATTTATAAGACTCTAATAAGGCCAACTGTCACGCATTCTGGAGAAACGCGGATATTGAACACTAAGAACTTGGATTACACCAGAGCCTTTGAGAGCAAAATTTTTAGAAAAATTTTTGGACAAAGAGTTGACAACAATATATGAGGATTAGAAGACTAAACAAAGAATTTGAACACTTAATTAAAAATTGAAACATTGTGAGATACATCAAATCACAAAGAATCCGTTGGCTCGGATATGTACATCGCAGAGATGAGGGAAACGTCATTAAATGGATTATGTTATCTAAATTGTTCAACAATAGGAAGACCAAGGGGGAGGTGGATTTATAGTGTCAAAGAAGATCTTAAGCAACTGAAAATTATTAACTGGAAGAGATTGGCATTGGAGCGAGACAGATGAAGAGCTGTTGCGTTGGAGGCTCAAACCTGTACAAGGCTGTAATGCCAATAAAGAAGAGAAGAAGAAGCGATTTCTATATATAACTTTAAAATGTACGAGATTCTTAAATGACTTGCCGCTGTACGGTTTCAGAAATGAAATATTAGAGATTTTTAATTTTAAATAATTTACTTTAAAAAAAATTAGCTATCTTGTTCTACCGTATCAAATCCATTACCGTAAGACTCATCCAGAAATGGGACAATCTTGCGGTAATGGACGCAATATCCCTATGATCTCATGATAATATCATTGACTCCCTATCTCATCACTTTTGAATATTCTACAGAGAATATTCAAAAGTGATGATAGTGAGATTGATATCATTGATATATTACAAAAATTATCGCTGAATGTAAAATATTATAACATCCATATCTAGTTACGCATTAAATCACATCTTTTTTCCACAGTTACTTAAAAAAATACTCTTTATTTTACATAAACCAATATACATTAAAAAAAGCATCAGGAAAGATCCTACACTTATTACAGAAAACTTTTTTGTTACAAATGGCAAATATATTCCGACATATCCCGGTTTTTATAAATATAATATATTAAAATTCGAAGTTAAAATAAAATTGAAAATTAAGCAAATTGTAGTTTAAGAATTTTTTATTTGTATTGAAAAAAAACAAAAAACATTTATCTCTTAATGTTAATTAAAATATTATTTATCAATTTTCGAAATAAAGCATTTATTAAAAAGGAGTCACTGACTTCAGATTTCACTTTATCCTTCCTATTTCAATTTTACAGTAATTTAATTCATTCTTTAATTAATTTATTTTTAACACATATTCTTTTTCTGAATATTTGAATTTAAAAAATGCATAAAAAAGATATATTGAATTTTTCCACTAATTACACACTGACACCGTTATAAATTAAGTTACAAAGAGATGTTATAAAAACAATTACAAAATATTGATATTTCAATAAACTTCTTAAAAGCATTATAAATCATTATCAGTGGCGCAACAGCCCCATGGTGGGCCAAGGCCGTCTGCCTGCTGGCAGATTTCTAGAAAGGAGATGTTTTATTTTTACGGGGTAGGGTTGTCAGCACTACGCTCTACAGTCATATTAGACCGGTACCTACTGTTTAAAATGGAATCCGAACCACTGCAGACATCCATGGCACCACTAAGTCTGGAACCCGAAACCTGAGGCATCGAGTGCCAGAGTGCTAGTCACTCGGCCATCAGGCCCCAAAAAGCATTATAAAGCCTTGTTATAATGTGTTTAAATTGTTGGAGTAGGCTGACTAATCCAACGTGAGAGAGAGGTCACCAAATCTACAGACTTTTCTTATTCCATCTAAGCATTCCATCCGATTGAATTTTGTTCCTCCCTATAGGTATAATCTTTTATATGTCATATCATCTAATAGCTCAGTTTAAAAGTGTTTCAACAGAACTCTTTAACAAAGCCATCTTGGATTAACAAATTTGTTTCCTTTTAGTAGATAAATGGATCGCCAAGTATCTACGCATCTCCAGGTAGGCTGCATGATTTTTTTTTCTAAATGAACAACTCTGCTGTGTAGCGTTATTTCTTACAGTTTATGAGACTGAAATTATGATTGTCTTAGAAAAATAAAATAAAAATTATATATAAATCATGACTGAAACGAAATTTGTATTGTCCTCAAACAGAAACAAAACATGTCTCAGGTATATCAAGTAATTAAATTAAATTCTAATATCTGTTCCTCGTGAAAGTTTAAGTTATAAATGCTCTTAAGATGATTTGTAAAAAGAAGATAAGCCTCCAAATCTCTTAAATGGTAAGTGGATTAAATGTGATCGGAAATGTCGAGCAATGATAAATTTGTATATTGTGGATAATCAGATAATTCACATCGAAATTTGAAAACTCAGCCAAAGCCACCTGGGATTAAATAAAGCAAATTTATGAAGGATCTAATTTTTCCAGTAAATTTTTCTTCCTATGAAAAATTTACGTAACTGTTAAAATCATCATGATTAATTGTACGAATAACTGCATATATGAAAGATGATAAAATTTGTATTATTATTATGTTATGGTCGATTTGTCTAGTTTTTATTATTTATAAGATTTTGTATGTGCGTTTTAATTTTAGGAAAAAATAAAGAAACCTAACTCTTTCTTTATGTCATGTAATAAAATTCATGTTGTCTTCCTTATCTTCTGAACTTTTTTTACTTGGTAGGAAAAAGATTAAAATATGACAAATTAACCTCTTTTTTAATACTACAGATCCTTTTTTTT
The DNA here is from genome assembly GCA_021605075.1 of Caerostris darwini. Classification (NCBI taxonomy): domain Eukaryota; kingdom Metazoa; phylum Arthropoda; class Arachnida; order Araneae; family Araneidae; genus Caerostris; species Caerostris darwini. Next base: position 253,624 of record BPLQ01010555.1, on the reverse strand, counting down.
TTATACAAAATGACAAAATAGGATGTAACATATTTTAAATATTTCTGTTTGTTTTAATTGGTATTGAAAGCACATAAATTAAATAAATTGCATTTTTTTTATTAAATTTTTTAAAAATTTTTATTTTCTTTTTATAAATCAAAAATTATTTTAATTTTTATTTTATTTTTATAAATCAAAAATTATTTTAATTTTCTTTATTCGCTTAAGATACCTCCGATATTGTGCGTGATTTTCTTGAACTGAATCAGAAATAACAATTCGTCTTTGTTTTTTACATATGCAAACATATATATTTTGTACATGCCATCGATATATATTCAGAAAACTTTTATAATATGTTTCATTTTTTTTTTCTGGTTCTCGTAGGTCCATGTTTCTAGCGTCTCTTGAATCAAGAAGCTATGGAAGTATACAATTTAAATAACAATATTTTTTTATTTGGGGAAAATCTCTTTCCAGAATCATTATTGCTTTCTTTAAGAATGGCAATGTTATCTTTTTGCCCTATGTGAACAAATCCCATCACTTCTGGTTTGTAATATGAAGTTGATTTGATAAATGAAAATTGAATATTTTAAATATCCAAATATGAAAAAATAACACTGAATTAAAAATGTTTTAAATGTATATTATAAAGCATGAGTTGAAATAGGAACAAGAAAAATAATACGATATCGTTTCCATTCAAATTGATTCTTGAACTAAAGAGTTTAAAAGTGCACTTTTATTTTCTACGCTAGGCTGGAGCAATAGGATGGACTGGGCTTTAGCTTTCCAAATTTGATGAGCGCGATCCATTCCATGATCTATCTTTAAGCACGATAATGTGCAGACTGTAATGGCTCGTTCCCACCGAGGCGAGAAGCGTTGAAGATTCACGCTACAGGAAGAAAATTTTTTCGACCCCTTCACAGCGAAACGTCAGAAATAGCATTGCTCAGAATAGCGAAGGAGCCTTAAAGTCTTACCATCGAGTTCAATGAAGAAGAGAGGAGAGTAGGAAATTTCCAAATGCTATTCCTGAGAGTTCTCGTTTAAACTTATGGTGTCAAAATGCTGGTGTCATGTAACTGGCCACTATGATTAATTTTAGGTAACTTTGAAGCTGCTACGCATCTGTCGTTCTAGTGGCGAATTCCTTATGATAAAAGTGTCCTAAATTAAAAAAAATTTTAAACCTATGCTTTTAATTCAAATAAAAAGCAGCTAAGTTAAAGTTATTATATTTATTAATAGCTTTATTAATAAGTATAATAACAAAAAATTAAATATGATATTTATGAAAGTTATTATATTTTTTTAGTTTCTTAAGTTTTGTTTAGAATAAATATTAATGAAGTATGAAATACGGGATTAAAAATTAAAAATCATAATAATAACAATAATTTTTCCAGCATTTTTAACGAGATTAAAATGTAACGCACTTAGTTAAGAAACTACTATGATATGGAATTAAGCAGTGGCAGCCAATAATAGGATCCTAATAGGATCGTACCGGGGGACATTGTTACTCCGTGTCCGCGGCTTATCTTCAAGTTACACGCGCCCCTTGGAAAAGTGAGTAACGTCGTGCAAAGTGCAAAGTGAGTAACGTCGGTGCAGCCCTTATGGCATAAAGCGATCACGGTCTATTGCCAGCTGCATTAGGAAAAAAAAATTTTTTTTTTATACAGCGTAAATGAAAATCTTTATTTCAATATAGCAAACAAGAATATAAATAAACTGCACTAAATTAAAAAAAAAAAATTTTTTTCTAAAATGTATCTAGAATAAATTTAAAAAAAAACATGTATTTTCATGAATATTTCTCAACTTAAAAAAGGTGATAAAAAGCAGTTATCTATGACTCAATAGCTGACTCTTGACAAATGAATCTAACAATTTTTAAAATTAAAAATAATCAACTTCTATCAAATATGCATTTATTATAATAGATAAATAAATGTGAAAAAAATACAATGAATAATTTAAAATAAATATACTTGACACTATATGGCATTAATAACTAACCCTAACACTGACTCGATATACAGTAGTTTGATTATTAAAATAAAAATTCACATAAGCAGTATATTTTAAAAATTAATAAAATACTAAATATACAAAAAACAGTAATATAAAAAAAATTTTTTAAGTGAATTCCTACTTTTTTTTCACTATATTGCAAAAATAATTTTCATTCATTTTTTTTAGTTTATCTGGCGCCATCTATTAGTAGATATATGCAACTTAAATCTAAAAAAACTAAAATTAATTGATTAAATTTAAGTACTAAATTAATATTGGAAAAAAGATGTATTAACATCAAGTGTCATCCACTACAAGCTCAAAAAAATGTATTTGAACTTGAGTGAATAAATAAAAAGTATTTTATTAACGATTGAAATTTTGAACAAGATATACATTGGGAGAGTGTGAGCTAATAAGAATTGAATAAATTAACCAAAAGTTTATATCAATCTGAGAATAAGCAACAATATTTCTGTCTGAAAATTGGCGCTAATAATACAAACAGCGTTGAAAATTATTTCCCTAAACCATACAAGAAAAATTATCTCTTTTTAAAGACTCCAAGCTCTTTCTAGATTCTATAACAAGGGTCTCTAAACCCTGTTAACGAATTCAATCGTTTAGAGATCCTATAAAAGGGTCTTAAAACTTTTTGGCCAAAGGACCGCATTAGCTCCTTCACTAAGTCCCAAGGGTCAAGACCTATCTAACTCCTCTTTCCAACAAACTGCAGTTTTGAATTAAGCTCAAATTTTCGTTTCGGAACTAGCGGGGAGTTGACTCTGCTCCGTTCGCCATTTCGGTTGATATTTTGGGGCGAGTGTCACGGGCATATCGCATTTTTCGAATAAATTTTTAGAAAGATCCGTATCAAAGAAAATTTTCATTGGTTGTGCCATTCATTATTTGCCTCGATAAAATAATTTGTTGACGAAATAGACATATTATTTTTACACTCAAAAAATGTTTTATACATTTTTCCAGAAATATATTTACTTTATACAGACAAAATTTTTACAATAAAGATTTAATCTTAAATTAGATTAATATTTTATTAATATTTGCCATTTGTAAATTATTCACCGAATACAAACATTTTCCATTTCCTCTCCAAATTTTTAATTTTTAATAATTATTGCTCTCACAATTTATCATTGTTTTATTAATCCTCATTTATTCATCATCTTGCAAAATATCAAATTTTAAAATACGTTTATTTTTAATAAAAATTTATAAATTAGTTGTAATCTTTGATTTGTCTTCTAATGAGACTAAAACTATTTAAGTAATTTTTTATTTCCGATTTATTACTTGAACTTATTTTTGTTAGTTACATTCTTTTCCACAGAAAATCTACCACTATTTTCATGAGATAATAAAATTTAAAAATTAGATTTGTTAAATAATATTTACTTACAAACATATTTATGAAAATCATCGGCGTTATAATATCTATAACTATTTATCTATTCATAAAACCTTCGTTTTGAAGTTGTGTCTTAATACTTTAATTATGAGTTCTCTCCAAACGTGTTTTAATGTGTTTAAATCTAGTGACTGAGATGATGTTTCAAGAATTTGTGGAAAATTATAAGGAACCAGAAGTAAATTCCGAGAGCTTTGTGCTTAGGATTATTATCTCAATAAAAAACAAAATTGTTAAAAATACTTAAATTTTGAGTTGAAAATTTTATTATTATTTTTTTCAATGTTTAAATAAAGAGTATGATTTTTTTATGTTACGAATATATACACGATATTATAACCATATTGTTGTCCCGATACTGACATGCACTCCTTCATAGTGGCAATCCATCATCAAGCCTTACTGTTTTAATTAAGTTCTTGGAATTAGCTTGGTTTGTCGTCTAAAATACGGTCATCTTCTGTCTCACGAGGGCTTAACAGACCGGAACCTACAGTTTAAAGTGGATTCCCGAACGACTACAAACACCCATGGCACCGTCGGGACTCGAACCCGAAACCTGTGGTACCGAGTGCTAGCCACTCGGCCATTCAGGCCCTTGGAACTAGTTCATCATTGTTTCTTATACATAAAATTTTACGTTCTACGAATCTTACAGTACTGATCAAATGACACGAATCTTGCAATGTGGATCATGCGACAACTATTGTACCATTTACAGAATCCGATTGCTATCTAATATTTTCAAATTTCTTCATTACTGGCTGCGAATTATTTTAAATTAAATTATTTGTATCATACAAACTAATATAATGATTAACAAACTTTAAACTGCCATAATTAGAATTTGATACGAATAAAAATGAAGGATTCGTAATTTACGTACTGATGTAATGATTCGTTCTATTTAAGAACCATACTGATTCGATTCGATATCAATATTTGTAAAATTTGAACATGTGGTTGAAGTCGAGGAAATTGTAAACTGATTTTGTAACGAATTGTTATTGGTAAGAATATATAATAATTATTAAAACATTGAAATATTAAAATTAAATGTCATCATTAAATTGACATCAAATTCATAATGTGAAAATTGAAAATCGTATTATCAACATTTTCTTACCGGCTTAATTGTGATCATATTCCTTTATGTTTTGCTGCATATTAGAAACATGAATAATAGAATGAAAGATGTGGATATTTTTTACTTTTCAATCGTTCATTGCAAAATATGAAAGATGCTCTTAATAATATTCGTAGTACTATGCTAGAACTAAGCTATTTTGCTCTGCACATTTATAAGAGCTCTTTTTATGTTGAGAAATTCATAAAAGTGAATATAATATTTTCTGTGAAGTTTTTGGTAAGAGATGAAGGTCAGAGAGACAGAATAGATAATACAAATATTCAGTATATGCAGTATTTTTTAATAAAAAAAATTGGTCTCATTTGAAAAGTATATTGGTTATGTATTTTTTAATTCACAGCTGATTATGATGAAATAAAGTTATTTGAATAGAAGTATATTGCAGTTTTTCTTTTCATTTTGAAAGTTAGCATTTTTATGCTATGTTATTAATTAAATTTACATTATTCTCATGCTATACATTTTTTTCCTACTATTAAGATGAAATGCTTTATTTAAGCAATTTAATATACTTGTTTCACATTAATATTTTACTCCATTTGAATAAAAAGAGACCAACAATTGTTCTATAAATGAACAGGTATTACTCTTATATTTGGATAAATTTCTGGTCTCTCAAAATTTTTTATTCAAATTCTTGTTATATTTATTTTGAACATTATTATATATATATAATGACATTTTTGGAAATATGAATGACAAATTTAGAAGTTATTGTATATTTATTTAAAGATTATTGAAGCTTACATAAATATATCAAATACAGTACATATTTTTAATCTATAATTGAATAGAATTGTAATGAGGGTACCTTTTCGGTACTTACGTATTAACGGTACCTTGGCGACAGACTTGGCGGTTTTTAAGTGTCGCCAATCTTTATTATTTGGAATAAAAATATTTTGAAAGCGTTTTGATTTTAAATGAAGTGTTTCATATATATTTTATTATTTGGAACAAAAAATTTAATTGTAGATTGGCGCCAAATCTGTAGCTGCGGTTGGCACGTGTGCTCTTTATTGGCGCAACTGTCGCCAAGGTACCGTTAATACGTAAGTACCCAGTTTTCTCTTAATTTCACTTCTGCATTATTTTTTATAAACTGATGTATGTATTCTGAAAAGCTTATATCCACAAATTAAATCCTGGTGTGTATAATGAAGATATTGCTATAAAAAAGAATTTTTATTTGTCCAAATGTTATTTTTAGTTGCTAAATATAACTAATCACATATATTTAAAGTTTTTAATTTGTGGTTTTTATAAAATCAATTTGTTACTGACATTAGCTTTAGAAAGATTATGTACAGTCTAAGAAAAAAAAATTGTACCTAAAGGAATTATATGATTGCAACAAAATTTCATATGCAAATACCTTTTGATCCAGCATGCAAATAATTAAATTTTGATGGGTAATAAATAAACTGCTGTAGCTTCCAAAAATATTGTAATTCAACACCAGATGGTTGAAGAAAAGAAATATCAAATCTAAGATGCAATTTCCATTCAGATTTGATTGTCTGCTTATTTTGAATGCATCATTAACTCATATATTGCTATTTGAAATATGCATTTCAACTAAAGGAAACTGGATTATCAAATCAAATTTATATTTGGATTAAATTGATACCGACCATTTGATCATTTTAGCAGGAATGGCAAAATTCAACATCAAAAAGGCAAATTTCTATCTAGAGAGGTGACAGAAAGGAAAAAAACTTAATTGAGATTTTTCAAGAGCAATTTTCGCAGTACTTGATGCAACTTTATCAACGATCTGTTGCATAATCATGATGCCAGTGACCACTAGTACCTTTCATAAGTAATTCAGAGAATAGAGTCTAAATTTGTAATATCTTTTTAAGCACTTACAGCACAATAAGTGTATTTACAATGGTTAGGACTTGTTTTTCCTGTTATCTCATTTGTTTTAATATAGTTGTCTTCCACAATGAATCCCTCTTTAAACTGACATAATAACAAGCAAAGAAAATTTTAAAATGTTCAGGTTGTTGTGAGGTACTCAGCTGTCTGCCAATAATTGCATTTGCGATCTAGGTACAAGTATGTAAATGATATGCTATGCTTTGCTGCAGGTGTTGTCCTACATTGCAGGACACCCTAGGCTTACATATTAACTGTGTACAATGATTCAACTGCACACAGCAATAGTTTTGTTTTCTTGCTTTATTAAACACTTCTCTGATCAGCTATATCTGATACTACTGTCTAATAATTGATTAAATTGTCAGTCTGATAATTAATCAGTTATATTCTCTGTCTGATAGAACTCGTATGGTATCCTTCTGGTGCTATGCCCTAGGAAAGTTGTAATTTCTATAACTATATATGTTTAGCTGCTCGTCCTATGTTATAACGTACGCAAACATCTATTTTTCCAGTAACTTCTTAGTGGATGGACTGTTTGTTTTGTCTTGGATTGTGTTTCATTATATAAGTATTTTGACAGTTACAATGTATAAAGTAATTATCAAATTTGCATTTATCTATTCATCATACAAAAAGTCTATTTTTTAAAAATAAAAAGCAATGCTGATTTATTCTATAATTTTATATTTTGCATTAACTTTTATGTTTTAATTTTAAAATCCAAAATGATAAACTAATTAATTTTGAATATAATTTAAAATAAATTGCATTAAAAATATATAATATATGTTTTTCTTTTATAGGTGTCATTCTGATTAAAAATTTCATTATGGATCATTGTAAGTACACACATATTTTTTATTGTATTAATTCTAAACCATCTGATATGAAAAGTAATTATGTATTAATTTATTTTATAGCTGTTAATGTGTTACAATTTGCTGATGCCCGTGCTAGTGAAATTGGTACATTGATGTATGAGACCTCAAAATTGCCAAAAAAGAAAAAAACTTATTTTCAAAGATTACCCAACCACATGCGTAGACGAGGTGCTAGTCAAAATCCCAAGAGAGTACCAAGGAAACTGAGAGAATCTAATCAGGTGAAAGAAAATTTCTCTTTTTTCGAGAAACAGACTTTGTGTTATATATTGCAATTACAAATTTGAAATTAGAACCAATAGTTGCTTATAAGAAATAAAATTTTAATTTTGATTTAAATTTTAATGTTCAACATTAAAAAATTTAGCCAATCAAAATTTTTTTGGTCTATTAACCATATATATATACACTGACGGAAAAAAAAAATTCTTAACGCCAAGAAAAAATTATTGTTGAGTAATGAAATTTGAACAATGCATTTGTCTAATTAACATGTTTGATTAACTTTTTAAGATCAAGGAAATGCATTTCAAATATAAAAGGCTGTTACATTAATAGCCGGTATAACCTCCAGAATTTTGAATGTAAACGTGCATGCATTGTGTCATACACATGCTGAATGCCATTTTGTGGTATGGAATTCCATGTTAGTTGTACTTGTTTTGTCAATACTGTCAGTTCTGGCTGGGGATGATACTGGAGTTGTTGTCCAATGATATTCCGTACATGCTCAATTGGAGACAGATCTGGTGATCTTATAGGCCAAGGTAACATGTTGACACTATGTAGAGCACATTGCGTTACAACAGCGGTATGAGGGCGAGCGTTATCCTGTTGGAAAACTCCCCCTTGAATGCTGTTCATGAATGGCAGCACTACAGGTTGAATTACCAGACTGACATACAAATTTTCAGTCAGTGTGTTTGGGATAACCACGAGACTGCTCCTGCTGTCATAGGAAATTACTCCCCAGACCATGACTTCAGGTGTAGGTCCAGTGTGTCTAGGCTGCAGATAGTCTGATTGCCGGCGTTCCCTTAGCCTCTTTCTGACCAACACATGGCCACTTAAAGTCACAGAACCTGCTTTCATCCGAAAACACAACACAACAGAACTCCACTCCGTCCTCCAATGAGCTCTGTCTTGACACCACTGGTATCGCAAACAGCAATGGCTTGGAGTCAGTGGAATGCACGCTACAGGACGCTTGGCTCGGAGCTGTTCTTGAAGTAACCAATTTTTAACAGTCCATTGTATCACTGTGGTACCAACTGCAGCTCGAATTTCTGCCGCAGATGTAGTACGATGCGTCACAGCTGTACTCCGAATACGGCGGTCTTCTCTCTCAGTTGTGCCACGTGGCCGCCCGGAATCTGGTCTTCTTGAAACAGTACCATCCTTTGACCACTGCTCCCAACAATCATACACAGTGGACACATTCCGGCCAAGTTTTTCTGCAATATCACGGAAAGAAAATTCACCTTCTCGTAGCCCTATTATAGGCCCTCGTTCAAAATTGGTGAGCTGTTGATAATGGCTTCTTCGTCTTCTTAAAGTCATTCTTGGCTAACATCAACTCCATACGTCAAATTTTAAAGCTCAATAATGCTCATGAATTTTACTGCACACATTTAAAGCAAACCTGATTTGAATGTTCTGAGTAGTACTACTCTTATGCAAAAAGCACAAAAATTGAATCGATGCCATCTTTCAGATGTATAAACACGCCTACCAAATTTCGTTTATCTAACACAAGTCTTTCTTGGTGTTGGGATTTTTTTTTCTGTCAGTCTATTTTTTTACCATTTATTTCAGATGTCTTTGTTATTCAAAAATAATATTAAAAAAAACCACAATTATTTGGTTTAGTTGATAATCTAATACTTAGACAGTAAAGTATTTTTCCCCTTTTAAAACTTGAAGTTAATTGATTTTAAAATTGATTGCTTACGGTTTATAATATATAAAGAGAAAAAATAGTACTTGTAAAGAAATGATATCTTTAATCCAGAAATGTAATTCAGTGCATTCTTATTTAATATGATTATAAAATTGAGATTTAATTTACAACTTCAGATATCTTGCTCATTTTATTTGTTTATAAGTTACTATATTATATTATTTTATGCGTAATTTGTATGAATATTTGTGAGTTTAGTTATATTAAAATTAGTTTTATATCTTCAATTAATAATGTTTAAATACCAATTAAATATTTATTCTTATTAATTCTCAGAATATTTTTTTATTTATACTTCAATAAATCATGCTAATTAGAATGAGAGTGCTTTCTGTTTAATTTAAATTACATCTTCTAATAAAATTATTTAATTTTTTTAAATTATAGTTTTATCACACACATATATATGAAAAGAGTTTTGTGTTATCTGTCATTTCTTTATTTCTAGGCACAAACAGTGAAAACACTTCAAAAGAAAATTCATAAGAAAAAACCAAAAGATTTACAAAAAGAATATGCTGGGAGAAATAAACCTGGTAATATTTGGTTGAACAATCATATTTGGTTTGCAAGAAGGTTTAAAATGGATACTTTATGGGGATATCGTTTGCCTATACATTCTAATGATAAGAAATTAGGTTTTTCTCATATTAGTGTTGAACACTATGCAATGTTACAGGTATGTTTTTATAGTTAAATTGTAATATTTCTAAATGCATTTAGTCATTTTAAAACATTAAAATTTATGATAAAATTCTTTTAACTACAACCTTATTATGATTTTGAACATCAAAATTTTGTATATTTAAGGTTGTTTAGTATAAATTTTCCTATGTTAAAATAACTTTGGAAAAGACAAGTATGAGTGTAATTATTTTTGAAAATACTGTTTTGTTTATAAAGTCTCTATGATACTTATGTTCCAAAGTAAGAAAATAGTCAGTTAAAAAAAATTAAATAATATAAAGAATAAAAAAATTAACAATTATTAAATGTATATAAATGTAAAATAAGTATGAATTCATTTAAAATGCATATTTACTTATTTTAGTATTCTATTATTTCATTTTCTCGTAAATCAAGATATTTATGGTTGTTTTTATTTCTGTCTTTGTGATTAAATAGTTGCAAATTTATGTAATAATCATTCACATCATACTTAAATTGGATTTCCAAT
>BPLQ01010555.1:218081-236969 GCA_021605075.1 Caerostris darwini | reverse complement strand
TAATATGTCTATTTATATATTCTATAATATGTCTATTTATATATTCTGAACTTAATATATATATATACATCTATATTTCCTTGCATAGGCCTGCTATAGGTAATATTACTTTGCTGCATGCAATAGTTATTTCTAATTGTTTGTTTTTTGCTGAAAATTTTGATATAATTTCTTTAGATTTCAAATTGTTTGAAGATCTAGAAAAGTCTTTTACTCCTGAAATTGCTGATTGTGCTTTATGGGATAAAGATATCCGAAATGAAGTTAATGCAACAAAAATATCTACTAAAGAAATTAATGAAGAAAGATCTAAACAAATTGTCACCGAAAGTAAATATGTTTCTTAAATTTTATTCGTGTTTATTAAATGAAATTTTTCTGTCTAATGATGAAAATTCAAAAAAAAAAAAAAAAAAAATTATATTTATTTTTATAATTCTTTTTTTATTCTTTATAATTTTTTAGAAATAAATATTCAAACTTAGTCCAAAAATACTTATTTAGAATAATTTAAATGACAATTTTTCTATTGATAATTCTCGTAACATTAAACATTCTAAATGTCTTATTTTATGAAGGGAAATTTCCCTATCCCCTGCAAATAAGAAAATGCTTACCTATATAGATTTATAATAGAAACTTGCTAATTGCATATTTTCATAGGTAAAATTCAAACTTTAAATTTTCAATATCTAGCCCAACTTTGTCTTTTAAATTTGCAGAATTTTGCCAACTGTACTAAAATTTTATGCAACATTGTTTTTCTCAAGAGCAAAGTACAGAATTTTGTTCATTGAGTCTTTATTGCATTATTTGTCAGTCCAATTCATTACATTTAGTTCAGTTTAATTTGAATATTTCTATGCTGGGAACATGTAAAACTTTTAAATTTTCTTTTGAGTCAATATTATTTATTTCAGTACATAAATAAGTAGCTGAAATTAATAATAATTAAATAATAGTTTTAACTTGAATAATTTTGATCATTGTAATTCTTTGGGCTTTTTTAAGTGCTAATAAATATGTATAATTCAAATGTCATGTAGCAATTACTTATTTATAAGTAAATAATTCATGTTTTAAGTTTTTGTTTTACTCTCTTTCAGGTTTAGGAAAAAAGGAAAATCGGGTCCCTATACTCATCATTCATCAAAGTAATGGGAATGGTGAGTTTTAATTAGTGAGAAATTTGAATGTTTGAATCTGTATTTTCTCAGCTCTGTTGTTAATTTTTGAAAAGACATGTTTATTTTGTAATTTATATGTCTTGTAAATCGTGAAATTAATGCTTTTATTTGATAATTATTATAATAAAATATAATATGATAATTACACAATTTATTATGTATAAAAAGAAAGACTTATGTTCATATTATTGTTTTAAGTTTTTAACCAATATTAATCTTATCATATATAAACTATCATATATTGCTGGAACCAATAAGGCTAATTATATGTAATTTTATTTAGTCCCTTATATGATATCAATGAAAAACATAGTAAGTTTTCTTCATCTATGAAAAGCGATCATATTAATAAGTATGCTTTAAGAAATTACCAAAGAAAATAATAAAAAGTATTATTATTATTATTATTCCTTTCCTCACTTTTGGTTTTCATTTTGATATTGTTAGAGTTAATTTTTTCCACAGATTGTAATGGACATCTATTATGCTAAGATAAGATAAAATAAATATTAAGAAATTCATATAAAAACTATAGTTAGGGCAATTATTTTTTATCTAATTTAATTTTTGAATTTTTATTACACATTTACTGGCTCAATTTCTTATTTCTTTTTTTTTTCACTGTATACTTCAGTTTTAATTTTGTAAAATTTTTTTTATTATTTTTTGATATTAGATGGGAGGATAGGAATTCCCAAATTAATGACTCTAAACATTATATCTTTAATTTTTAAAACATTTTGTATTTCCAAAGTGATATTTGAAATAAAAAGTTTACAATTATTATCTGTGGGGCCTGATTTCCCGAGTGACTAGTGCCCGGTGCCACAGGCTTTGGGTTCAAGTCCCGGCAGTGCCATAGATGTTTGTATTGGTTCGAAATCTACTTTAAACCATAGGTCCCGGTCTAATATGACTGTAGAGCATTAGGCATAGGGCTGACAGCCCTAAAAAGAAAACGTCTCTTGTCGCAGATGGCCTTGGCCCACTATGGGCTGTTGCACCATTGATGAATGTTTATTTGTACCAAAGCCTTTTTTAATCATAATTTATTTCTAATAAAAGTAATTGACATAAAATTAGGTGCACTGATATGGAAAAGAACTAAAACAATTTTGAAATTGGCTATTAATAAATTTTTTCTGAGTTCTTGCATTAGTTTAAAATGCTTTTTTATGACAATCATTATATAATTGTTGACACTTATCTGTCATACCAAGCCTCGTATGAATTACCACCTCAAGATAGTGGTCAATCCTTAAATCTATGCATGCTTTTCTTGATGGAGGCAGCAGAAGAAAAAGTAACTTTTATCTTAATTTGGATAGTTGAAATTCATTTCATTTTTTGCATTAAGTCAAATTTGCCGACAAATGATTTTAGTGAAATATATTTTATGCAAGGAGAGGATGTAAAATCGAAAATCTTGAAATTTAAAAATATTATTAATTGTGGCTACTGCTGCATATATTTATTATCCCTTTTAAAAACTATATTTTAAATATAATAGGTATACAATTACCAAAGAAAATGTATGCTTAAAATAATTTGTGTAATGTCAGATTCTCTTTATGAACTTTAAATAGCTGTATATAATTTTCCTTTTAAATAAATTTGGATTTTGTTTTATAAAATAATCGTTGTATAGATTTGTGTTACCAAAATGGGGGTAGAGTTACATTTGTGTTGTTTTATATTATATTTCATAGCATTCTTAAAGCAAACATTTTAAATCTAGATGTGTCTATTTCTGTGTATATGTAAAGGATGTGAAATTGAAATATTTTTTTGTAGGCTTTTCAGGTGGTTGGGATTTAATTGCTCCCGCAGGGTGGAGTAGAGAATTTTGGCATCTACTTTTACAAAAGGGTGCTAGACCAACAGGCCTTCGTGATCTGCATTTTATTAATTTAGAAGCAGGATGCCCAAACTTCCCGTGCAGTTTTCCGGATACAACTGCAGGTATGGAATATGAAGAAAAGTTAAGGATCAATGATCTAACCAAATATTATAAACATCCAAAAAGTAAACGAACTAATTTCTCAATTTTTGGTGTTATCAATCCCTTTTTTATGTGCTGGGAGACTCTTATTTATGATTGGATGAAAGAAGTGATTAAAAATACTGATGAATTTCCTTTCATTGAGAATTTAGGTCTGCCAAAAAATGAAGTTCTTTCGGATGCAACAAGTGCAAAATTTTATGTTTTACGAAAGGGTATTAGAGCAATGAATGAGATTTGTTGTTCGCATAACATGGGAAAGAAACTATCAGATAAACACAGAGATAAATTACTGGAGTTATTTAATATTCTTGTAAAGTCTTTCAATCCTGCAATGCAAGTTTATAAATCACTTATCTTGGTACGGCTACTGTGTTTAAATAAGGGAGCACCTTCAAAACATGCAGGAATATATTTACTTAATGAACAAGACATGGAAGATGTAAAAAGTATGAAAGCTTTTATGGGTCCAACTGAGCCTAAACACTGTATAGAGAAGAAAAATAAAGTGCTATCATCTGGAAAAGTTCAAAGTTTAGAAAGGCCTGAAATCCAGACCTTGATTTCCAATTCTAGTCGTAAAATGATTGGATACATATCTGAAGGTGGGTATTCTCGTCTTGAAGGGAAAGGATGTGCTATTGGACATTGTACTACTCTTGGATTCCTTTCAATGGCAAAAAAATGTTTTGAAGGTAATTTAAAGCCTTTAGTTCTCATTAGAGAACAAAACAACTTTACATATAGATTAGCAAGTATTGAAGTAATTGAAAATAGAAAAATCATATATAGTATATGAAATTCATATAGCATTTTCATTATATTATTAAATCTTCTTGTATATTTATTTATTTGTAATTTTATATGTAAGTTAATTTTTGTTCTCTGAAATAAAGAAAAATCTTTTTACTTGTCTCTTTTTATGCAACCATCTTTTTCGTATATCTCTAGTTGTAAGTTTGTTGAATGGAAAAGGTCTTATAGATATGACTTACCATTGCCTCTTTCAGATAATAAAATAATTTACTTTGTATTAAATTTTGTTCAGAAGAGCTACAATAACAATTGCACAATTGATTCGAATTTAAAAAATTTAAGAGAAAAATATTCAGAATTATTTTTATGCAATTTTACAGATATTAATCATTTAATACCTTGATTAGATTAATAATATTTGCAAAAAGGACAAAATCAGTCTAATACACATATAAATAGTACAAAAGAATTAAAAGAAGAAAGACATTTTAAGGAACAGCATAAAATTATATGGAATAAAAAAATACTAATTTAAAATCACCAAAAAATTAGTAGTGGTTAAACAGATATTAAAGTTCAAATTCTTTATTATATAATTGCTTATAAAAGGTTTAATCATATGGAGCTTTTTATCTTGAATAGGACATCTAAAATATGTATGATATATAAACATGTCATTGAAATAATAAGAAAAGTAGAGAAAACAGGTAATAATGAATATTAAATAGAAATTATTTTTATTAAATTATAAAAAAAAAATTATTTTTAATCGGTAATCAAAGTTTACAAAAATACAACAGAGTTTGAACTAAGATGTACTGATGTGTGATATTTTGCCCCCCCCATTATGTAGAGTTTACTCATACTGGAAAGTTGATATGCAGACAACAATTCTGTTAATACAAGAATAAAAATGTTAACATACTTCCAATTCTTTTGAACCATATTCAATTAAGGATCATATAAAATCCATCCCTACCAATGCGAAGAATAGAAATATTGAAAGAGAATCAATTAAAAAGTAGCATAATTTAAAACGAAAAGTAACATTTAATGTAAAGAATTTTTTTTTTTTTTTTTGTATGTAGCCATTAGGTTTGATATTGTTGAATACGTCAGCATGCTACTCTTTTATTTTGACTTCAATTTTATTTAATTATTTTTATTAAATTTTCTATTATGTATTCTAGGTACAAGGTTGATTCCCTTGTCATTCCACTAACTTAAACGGCTTTGCACCTAATTGGCTAATGAGGTCCAAAGAAACTGATTAGCACTTTCAAATGTTTCTCTAGTATGGAGTATTCATATGGCAAACAAAGATATTAAACCTACGATTTTCCCCCCCCCGCGGGCCGGCCTTGAAAAGTACTACTATCATTCATAAAACTAGGGCTTTATGAAGCAATTTGTAAAAGTTGTCTCACAAATGAACCTTGTATTTAGTACCTTTACAAAAAATAATTCTCTCATTTGTTATAAGTACAATTGAAATTACTTGCAGCGGATTACCTTCCATGTGGGCATCTACGGAAATGAAATTGCTGATCTGCTCGCTAGGGAAGGTTGCGAACTTCCCAAAGATTCTTCTTCCAATCTGTTAGCTACAGAGGTTCATTCCATGACTTTAGCCAGAGTGAATACCGCTTGGAGATCGCCACCAATTCATGCATGGTACGCTGCTAAATATCCTGGTATGTCCTTGCAGTGCTCATGTCCTAGATCTGCTCAAACGGCTTTAGCTAGACTAAGGAGTGGCCACACTAAGAGTTTGACCTTCAATGGAGACGAAAAAACATATACCCTTTGTCATTGTTCGGCCATCGCGTCTCCCTCTCATCTCATTGATTGTATTGGTGCCTCTGTGAGGCAATTGTTGAATGAGGTTGAGGATCGTTTACGATCTATTGCAGCATGATCTACTGGACTTGGTTTAGGATTCTACATCAAGAGGATAAGTAACAACAACAATTGAAAGAAGGTGTCTTTGTGGCTTTCACATACAGAATTGATGGAAGATCTTATCTTTTAAATTGTAAATCATTCAAAAGAGAATGATGCTTGAACTAAAAGAATATGTTTTTAAATTCCTTGGAAATGTCAAAGACCCTTATTATGAAAATGCAATTTACATTGTGTTGAGAACTCATGTAAAATGAGTGTACGCTCATTTTCTACATTCACATTTTAATTTTTTCCTTGGATAATCTTGGTTCAATGAGTGTGAAGTACAATATGAACCATTTCCACCAATATATTATAATGGAAAAATGATACTAATGTCGTTGGGATGGAAATATCATGATGGGAAATTACTGCTTGTCCTTGTTAGGAAACTCCAGGAAATAGCTTAAGAGAACGATCTACCAACAAAAGGTTTAAAAAAAAATACAAAACTTTGGATTATTAAGAGGAAACACATCTTCTATTATTATAATGGTAGAAAAAAATACAATTGTAATTACATTTTTATTTTTGTTTTATATTTATCTTATGCTTTGTTGCATTCGATTTTAGTTTTTTAAAAGTTGAAACTTAATGGAGTTTACCTAAAAACAATGAGAGATTGTAAATAAACTCTTCATAGCAAACATCTTAAATTATGAAAAAGTTTTCAAAAAATATTTTTAAGGTGATCTGGGAAATTAAAGGGTTTTCAAAGAAAGATTGATATTACTGGCATGCAATTTATAAATCAGGGCTAGAGCCATCAAAATTTAGTAAGCAACATTAAAAATATTCAAAATTTATTTTCAATTGTAAGACAGTATTAAATAGAAAAAAAAAAAATTCTGAAATTATTTAAAAATTATAATTTATCATGGACGAACATATTTTTTCACTTATTCCATCAACAAAATTTACTGTATAATGTTAAATTAATTTTCTTAAGCATAACTGATTTATACACTAATTTGAGAAAATCATTATTTGGAGGATTATAACGGAGATCTTTGATCGTGAAGGGACCTCTAGTTCCATCTTTGGGGTTTATATCAACTGCATTGTTTTAACGGACTTAAGAGTTTTTAAAAGAAGTAATTAAAAACCCTTTTTTCTAAAATTATAAAAAATAAAATAGAAAGGAGAAACATTTAGGCAATTAAGAAAAAAGAATTGTGTATTGAGCACTGTAGACCATACCTCAGGAAGAAAACAGAGATGGTACCTCAGAAAGGAGCATATCGGGGATTATGTTAAGAACTGTGCAAAGCCCTTTCTTTGTTTTCACCAAGTCACATGTTATAAATTTGCCATGCCATTTTTAGTCATAAATTTGGACATTCTTTAAAACAGAGTTGTTAATATTATTAAGAGAATTATGAAGTTACTATAGATTTTGTAAACAATTCATCTAAATCTAGGGAGGGTGAGTGCATGTCTAATATCAATGTTTCTGAAATGCCATGAAACTGAAATTCTATACCATTCTGAAATATACCATGGATACCACCTTCTTTCTCCATATTTGGATGGGCAGTAGAACCCCAGATAGCTTGCATAGGCTATAATTCTATTTTGTCTAAATAAAAATTACTTTGAGAAAAGTAAATGAACTAAGAAATTTTACCGATTTATTTTTTCATAGTTGAAAGTTCTTTCTTCCCATTCTTCTGCCAAAAGGAAGGAATTTTAGTAATGCGGCAATGAAGTTTTAACATTATTTTTTAGATTGTACACCGATTTTCAAAACTTAAATTAGGAAGTAGTGTTTTTTCCCTTGTAACTCTGTAAGAAACACATGAGAACAAGAAATTCAGAATACTGAAACATTAGTGTTTTGTACCTAAATGATTAAAAAAAAAAAAAAAAAAAAAAATCATAGTAACACAAAACTGAATAGAGTGCATTCACTATGAAATAAGAAAAGGCTTTATTAGTAGCGTTGGTACACATGCTTGTCTCTCAAGAGGTTGAACAGCAAACGAATTCCCCTTATTAAAAGATGTGATCATCCTTATCAATGTTGTAATGGTTGTTTGGCACCGTCTTCCTTATTCAATATCAGATTGTCCATTTGTTATTGAAGTAAGAGTGTTCATTCTTCAATGAGCATAAAAATGTCAATTCCCAACTTTTGTTGAGATAAGAATGTCCATTCCTGTTTCAGTTGGATGTTGTGCAATGGATATAATTGTACCTAAAAGTTGTTCTTCATAGTATGCCATACATGATCTATGGGATTTAAATCAAGGGAGTACTTTGACTTGAATTATGATTTTTTTTTATCTAAAGGAGAAGGATGAATCTATTTTGGTCGTAACTTCCTTTTCTAGAAACTCTTCACCAGTATGAGTCCCCTGTGACCTGTCGTTATCATCCATGAAAATGAAGTCTGCACCGCTGGCACCTCGAAACAAACATATAGAGGAGAATCACTTTCTTACATTATCGATCTCAGTACCTCCGCCGAAAATGTGGACATCAATCCGTCGACTATCATGGATCCTCAAACGAGGATATCAGGGCCATCATAATATTCCTTTTTCCTGATGTTAGGGAATAAATCCAAGTGCCTGTATCTTTACGTATCAAATGGCATTGAAAATTTGAACGACCTTTCATCTGTAGAGAGAGAACGTAACTTAAATGATGAGATGTCCAATCTTTGTATTCCTTCCATCACTTTAAATGTTTCAACAATAAGCAGCTGTTAAAGAGATACAGTAATCAAGATGACGAGCGAAAGGACACCATTTATGAAAGCGTCTATCCACAATAAAATGCGGAAATGCGATAATTCCGTCTAATTATCGTATGCAACTGGTAAGCAATGTTGCCCACAGAAGGACTTTGATATCTTGTCTCTGGGATGATATAAATGTCCTCTATTGGTGTTGTTTTTCTTGGACGATAACACGCTTGTCGTTTCTGAACTCTTGGTCTAAGCTTATCTCACTACGCTCCCTCCTTTGCTGATTATTCTAGAACTCGTAAATTTATTCAGATTGCTTCCTCTAGCTATATTATACGTACGAATTCAATTGAACTTGCAGATAATGTCTCGTTTTTCTCATACTACCTTTTACTGTAATAATACACTGCACGCGTTTTGAATGGCCGTTATTTGTGATTTCTTGTTAGTAATATTTGGATACGAATGACCTTTCTATTGAATGAATGTTCATTGTACAGATCACAACAAACACTTTTCTGTAATTTCATGGCTGATTGCTTAAAAAATTACACAACTGATTCTATTTTCAATCATTTAGCGCCATATATTTCTATAATATCATTAGAAGAAATATATTCTGCATTAGAAGAAATATATATATATATTTCTTCTAATGCAGTTGGCAAACACTTAGACAGCTGTCTTGGATGCCTTAAGGCAAGCGCTGCACAGACGTTACTCACTTTGTATTACCCAGGGGGCGCGTGTAACTTGAAGATAAGTCACGGACGCGGAGTAACAACGCCCCCGCAACTCTCTACGATCCAATTAGACCGGGACCTACGGTTTAAAGTGGATTCCGAACCACTACACACCTCTATGGCACCGCCGGGACTCGAACCCGAAACCTATGGTACCGAGCGCCAGAGTGCTAGCCACTCGGCCATTCAGGCCCCATTGAAAATGTATTAATCCGATTATCTATACATATAAAATACTAATATCTGGCACGAAATTGCTACTGTTCAAACATTGATGAATGGAAACAAAACAATGTGATTAAAATCCTAGCAAGTAGATTTTTTTTTAAGATTAAAATAGAAATCTGACAAAATAATTAGAAAATCTTAATTTCCAAGTAATTAATGCAGTACTGTTAAAGAAATGCGGTACAAAAGCCCAACTTCCAATTTTCATGATCGAACTCAAAAGAACCCTGTCGAAAATGATGCCGAACAAGAACTTTTTGATTTGTATGTCACGTGAACACTTTTCCTCTCTTAACTGTAACCAACCGTACTTCGGTTGAAGAACTGCACTTCCTTGTTAGTAGTTAGCCGCGCTAAGATGCGCTTTCTCTGTCTGTATGTCTGTCTGTAAATTTTTGTATCATCTCGTCATTAATATGCTGAATAAAAGTATAATTAAAGGAATATTGGAATTAATTGGCTGCTTCCCGCCCCTTTGGATACCTCTTTCTTAATAATCCTGGAACTGGAAGGGTAAGAGAAATTTTGTATGAACCTTTCTAGTTTTATTTTGGAGGATTGTTTTGGTGAGGTAAAATTTGGCATCCTTGCCGGGATTGTAGTCAGTTAATATTTAGATGAGATACTTTTAATTTTGAAATGGCAAGTGACGAAAATAGTAAAGAGAAATTATATTTGTTAAAAAAGAAACGGGGTGTTTCTAGAACATCCGTTACAAAAATTCTAACAAAATTAGAATCGGAACTATCGAACATTGAAGAAATAGATATTGATAAATTAGAAGAATTAGTTGAAATGCTAACTACTAAACATGACTCGTTGAAAGAGATAGATAACAAATTAGAACCTCTTTACGAAGTAGAAGATATTGAAACTGAAATTGAAAATACAGACGAATATGATGAAAAAGTTGCCCTCTGGAAATTTCGTGCAAATAAAAAAATTCGCTTGTTAAAAAAAGAATTGAGTGAAAATAAATGCGAAACACGTTCCGAACAAAATAAAGAATTAAATGAGTCGAAACAAGTGGATAGTGTAAGAGTAAAATTGCCGAAATTAAATATTTCAAAATTTTATGGTGATATCAATCAATGGCTAACGTTTTGGAATAGTTTTGAATCTGCCATTCACAATAATGATTTATTAAATAAAGTAGATAAATTTAATTACCTTAAAGCACATTTAGGTGGTACTGCTTTAAATACTGTAGAAGGTTTTTCTATTTCTGCTTCTACATATGATTTGGCAATTAATTTATTAAAAGAAAGATTTGCAAGAAATGATCTATTGTTACATACTCATATGAATAATATTTTAAACATAAATTCATTGAGAAATTCCAACGATATTTGTTCTTTTAGAAAATTCTATGACAAAATTCTAACAGAATTAAGAAGTTTGGAAAGTTTAGATTTGAAAACAGAAAATTATTCCGCTGTTCTCTGCCCTATAATTCTAAAAGTCCTTCCTCAAGATATTCTTATAGAATATAATAAAACTGAGAATGAAAATGCTTATAATAATATCGAAGAACTAATGAAGTTTTTAGCTTTGACCTTGAGATCGAGAGAACGCGCAGTCATGATGAGCAATAATTTCGCAAACACTTCTGATTTTCGACCTCGGCCCTTTTCGCCTCTCGATAAAGTAAACAACCGCGGCTCAAGAAGTAATAAATTAGGCTGGGAAAGAATTCCTTCAGTAGCAGAATTAGTTTCGACTAATGTTAAAGAGAGAAATAAAAATATAACTAATTGCGTTTTTTGTGAGTCATCGGATTATCCTAGTTCTACTTGTGAATACGCAATAAATTTGTCTATTGAAGAAAGAAAAAATATTTTGATGAAAAAAGGAGCTTGTTTTAAATGTCTTGAAACTAAAAAACATATTTCTCGATTTTGTAAGAGTAATGTAATTTGTTCCCACTGTTCAGGAAAACATTCTTCGATCATGTGCTTTTCAAAATTTAAACAGAAACAAATTAATAAAAATGAATCTTCAGAAACTACTGTTCTTACCAATCAGTCATTTTTGAATGAAGTTTATTTGCAAACATTAGTAGTTCGAATCCATAATAAAAACGTAGAACATTATATTCGGGTAATTATGGATACTGGATCACAAAGAAGTTATATATCAAAATTTGCTGCTGAAAATATGGGTTTTGATATAAAAGGAGAAGAATTGATTACTCATGGGCTATTTGGAGGAACAGAAATTACTGAACGCCATAACCGTTATATGATACAATTAAGTAGTTTGGATAAAATGAATAATATTAAAATAGAAGTAATGGATCAAAACAAAATTTGTGCATCAATTCCAAAAATTAGAAGTTCAGACTGTATAAATGATTTAAAAGATAAAAGAATATTTTTGAGTGACATTTCGCCTAAAAGCAAAATTTGCTTGCATGAACAAAATACTAATGAGATTCATGTTTTATTGGGGGCAGATGTTGCAGGAAAATTATCTACAGGAAAAGTGGAACATCTTCCATGTGGATTAGTAGCTGTTCAGACAATTCTGGGATGGACAGTAATGGGAAAAATTTCTGATGCTAAGTTAGATAGTTCTCTTCTTGTTCTGTCATTACACATAAATGATGCTAAAATTACAGACTTATGGAATTTAGATTCGTTGGGTATTTTAGATCCTAGCGAAAAGCAATCGAAAGAAGAAATGCAGAAATTAGTTTGGGAACATTTCGAATCAACAGTTAGCAGAGAAAATGACGGAAGATATATAATATCTCTTCCTTGGATAGATAGATGTCCTTCAATTCCTGATAATAAATATTTGGCTCAGAAACGTTTAAAAAATACTGTTGAAAATTTGAATGCAAACAACTGTTTAGTAGAGTATGAACAAGTGTTTAAAGAATGGGAAGAAGAAGATGTTATCGAAGAAATAGTACCTGATCCAAATTGTTATGAAGTCTCAAGTGCACACTATTTGCCGCTTCGAGCTGTCATAAAAGAAAATTCTACTACCAAAATAAGACCAGTTTTTGATGGTTCAGCTCGTGTTAATAACTCTATATCTTTGAATGATTGTATTGAAAAAGGACCCAATCTCATTGAACTGATTCCAGCTGTTTTGAATCGATTTAGGTTGGGTAACATTGGTGTCACTGCTGATATTCGTCGAGCATTTTTACAGATATCTTTAAATGAAAAGGACAGAGACTATTTACGCTTCTTATGGTGGAAAGAAGGTGATCCTGAAAATGAAATTATTTATAGACATTGTAGAGTTGTTTTTGGCATTAATTGCAGTCCCTTTTTGTTAGCTGCAACTCTCAATCATCATTTGAATCAGACAACCAAAGAATTTAAAGAGATAGCTGAAAAACTACAAGAATCTTTATATGTGGACAACTGCGTAGCAAGTGTTGATTCAGAAGAAGAATTAAAGTATTTTTGTAATGAATCACAGAAATTATTGCAATCAGCTAAATTTGATCTACGTGGTTGGAAACATACTAAATTTAAAGAAACTGTATTGAATCAAGAGGAGAATGAAGATGAAGTCGAAGTTCCTTTGTTAGGTTTATTTTGGAATACAGTTGATGATACTTTATCATGTGATTTCAGAAAATTTAAATTAGAAGATGAACCCATTACAAAAAGGAAAATATTGTCCTTAGCTCATAAGATTTTTGATCCAATAGGATTCACTTGTCCTGTGACATTAGTTCCGAAGATAATACTACAAGAATGTTGGAAAATCAAAGTTTCTTGGGACACAAAATTGCCAGAAAACATAGTAAAGATGTTTAAGAAGTGGAAAAACCGAATTATCGAATTAAAGAAAATTGCTATCCCTCGAAGATTATCCCGATTGTCATTCAAGCAGGGTAAATTATCTATTCACGTATTCTGCGATGCCTGCAAAACATCTTATGCTACTTGCATATTTTTAAGAAATGAGTTTCAGGATCAAGTGACTTGCCAACTACTTCAAGCTAGATCCAGAATAGCCCCTCTAAAGAACATAACTATCGTGAGGTTAGAATTACTAGCCTGTTGTATTGGAGCAAGACTTGCTGATACAGTTAAGAAAGATTTGAAACTTGAAGATGTTGATGTATTTTATTGGTCAGACTCTATGGACGCTTTACATTGGATCAAGAAAGAAGGCCCATGGAAGACATTTGTTGAAAATAGAGTCAAAGAAATTAGAAAATTATCTGAAGTAACTTCATGGAAATTTGTACCTGGTCATCAAAATCCAGCTGACCTTCCCTCACGAGGTTGTAATGCCGAAGAATTAGTGAAATCTCAATGGTGGGAGGGACCTAGTTGGCTCTATCAATCTTTTGAAAAATGGCCTACTTCTGAAATGTTTCCTGATTTAGAAGTTGTTAATTCAGAAAAAAGAAAAGTTGTTATATCTGCATCTAATATCGAAACAGAAACTTTTGAATATTTTTTAAGAATTTCGTCTTACAAAAACATCGTAAGAATTATGGGGTGGATACTTCGTTTCATCAACAATATTAAGAAAAGGGTAAATGAAAGAACTTTTTGTAACTTAAGTGTTGAAGAATGTGATAAAGCGGAGAAAATAATTTTAAGAAAAGTTCAAAGAGAATGTTTTGAGAAAAACAGAAATCTTTCAATGCAGACCTATTTAGATCCAGATGATCTCCTTAGAGTAAAGACAAGAATTATACAAAGAAAAGATCAAGAAAGTTTTCGATATCCAATTTTGCTACCATCAAAGCATCATATAGTAGACAAATTAATATTTGAGAAGCATGTTGAACTTTGCCATGCAGGTATACAAGTCTTGATGTCTACGTTACGAGAAGAATATTGGATTATAAAAAGCAGAAAGACTATTCGTCAAGTTATTAGAAACTGTCTCCGATGCAAAAGATTTTCCATACATCCTCTTCAATCTATTAGTGCTCCACTCCCCGAAGATAGAATAAGAGAAGCTCAAGTATTCGAAGTCATTGGTGTAGATCTGTGTGGACCATTGTTTTTGAAAGACAACAAAAAATGTTGGATTGTCTTATTTACTTGTGCTATTTTTCGTGCTGTTCATTTAGAACTTGTAAGTTTTCTTTCTACAGATAGCTTCATATTAGCTTTAAGAAGATTTATCTCTCGTAGAGGAAGACCTTGTACAATATATTCTGATAATGGTACAAATTTAGTTGGTACATCTAATGAACTGAAATCTGTTCATTGGGAAAAAATAGAAGAATTTGCTGCCATTAAGAAGATTAATTGGAAATTAAATCCGCCATCAGCTCCATGGTGGGGTGGATTTTGGGAAAGACTTATTGGTATGTTAAAAGGAATAATGAGAAAAATCTTGGGTAAAGCTAGTCTGCATTATGAAGAAATGCATACTGTTATATGCGAAGCAGAAAGCATAATTAATTCAAGACCATTAACATATCTGTCTGAAGACATAGAAGATCTTATTGCACTTACACCAGCAATGTTCATTCAAGAAATAAAAGAAGTTGGAATGCCGGATTTAGATCAGATGGATTCTAAAAGAATGAATAAACGATTTATGTATAGACAAAGACTTCGTGAAGATCTCAGAAGGCGATTTCGAAATGAATACCTTGGTCAACTAAAAGAATTTTCCAAACTCCAGGAAGAAGCCAAAATTAAGGAAGGTGATATCGTCTTGATTAGTGATAGCAACATGAAAAGACTAAATTGGCCTTTAGCAAAAGTAGTGAAACTTTTTCCTGGTAAAGACAATAAAGTTCGAGTTGTTGAATTGAAAACCAAGAATGGGTGTTTCATAAGACCTATACAGCACTTATATTCATTAGAAATTAGACAAGATGAAAGGTGTGCCTTGCAGAGTAGGACTCCACCATCTGACTCCTTCCGCAACAAGTGCCCCGACACTGATGATTCCACATCAGATCCAGTGACTGTCATCGAATCCAGTGATTGTCCACAATCTATTGACTGTCAACCATATGACAGGTGTGATAATAGTAATACTTATCAGACATCCCGTTGTGGAAGAATCCTAAGATCTCCTAAGCGACTGGACTTATGATTTTGAGTTTCATTATTCTCTTGAAACTCAAAGGTGGGAGAATGTCGAAAATGATGCCGAACAAGAACTTTTTGATTTGTATGTCACGTGAACACTTTTCCTCTCTTAACTGTAACCAACCGTACTTCGGTTGAAGAACTGCACTTCCTTGTTAGTAGTTAGCCGCGCTAAGATGCGCTTTCTCTGTCTGTATGTCTGTCTGTAAATTTTTGTATCATCTCGTCATTAATATGCTGAATAAAAGTATAATTAAAGGAATATTGGAATTAATTGGCTGCTTCCCGCCCCTTTGGATACCTCTTTCTTAATAATCCTGGAACTGGAAGGGTAAGAGAAATTTTGTATGAACCTTTCTAGTTTTATTTTGGAGGATTGTTTTGGTGAGGTAAAAAACCCCAAAAAGCTGCCTACATCTAACACATCACTCAATAAGTCTCCGGTTTGACGCATACATGACAAGCCTGTTGACAGATCCATATGAGTTTTGGTTAGTAGCATCCTTCAAACGATACATGTCAAAATTTGATGACATTCTGATAATTAGTTTACAGGTTACAGTGGTTTTAGTGACCCCAGTTTTGTAATTTTCAAAACAATGGATAAAAAAGAATTTCGTGTGTTGATTAAACATTGTTTTTTGATGGGGAAAAATACTGTTGAATAGTGGCTTAATAAGTATTATGGAGACCCTGCACCAGAGAAATCAACTATTATTGATTGGTATGCTGAATTTAAAGGCGGTCGTACAAACACCGTGAAGCACCGTTCTGTTCGCCCAAAATAGGCAGTTGTTCTTGAAAACATAAAAAAGTCCACAAAGCAGTTTTGAAAGACCATAAAGGGAAGTTTCGTGAGCTGGCACCTTAAAAGTATAAGAAGATAGTGTGTTTACATTTTTACACGAAAATTTTAGCATGCGTAAGTTGCTTCCGAAGTGGGTGCCGCTTTTGCTCACACTGGACCAAAAACAACGCGTCGATAATTCAGAGTCCTATTTGGATCTGTTCAAGTGAGATACAAAAGATTTCTAGCATCGGTATGTGACAATGGATGAAACATTAATCCTACTACACACCTTAATCAGAATGATCGTTAACTGAGTGGACAGAAGCCGTCCAAGCGACCAAAAACTCAAAAATCAGCAGGTAAGATTATGGCATCCGTGTTTTGAGACACGTATGATATTTCGTTCATCGACTATCTTGAAAAAAATAAAACTAATAATAGCAAATATTACATGTCATTTTAGGATCGACTGAGTGTAAAAATTAAGAAAAAAAATGTGCTGTTTCCCCAAGACAATGTTTGGTGTCCCAAGTCGATTAAAACTATGATTAAATTGAAAGTATTAAGTTTCGAATTGTATCCCCACTCATTATACTCTCCTTATGTGACACACATGGACTATTGGCTTTTTGCAGACATCAAAAAGATGCTCCAGGGAAAGAAATTTGGCTCAAATGAAGAAGTAATTGTCTAAACTGAGCCTGTTTTGAGAGCAAAGTCAAATCGGTCTGCAAAAAAGTCATCGAAAAGTTAGAGGAAAGTTGGAATGAATGTATCACTCTTGGTGGTGAGTATATTGACGAATAAAGTCGAATTTATATAAAAAAAATTTTTTTTTCTCAGTTAGAACAGCGACTTATTGAGTGATGTGTTACAAGATAAATCTTTCTTTTCTATTTAACCATTCAAGTTGAACAACTCACCAGACGAAATCTAATTGTGCAATGCTTTATTGTGGAACCATTTCCATCGTTCAAGTTAGCGTTTACCATAAAAGTTTAGAGGACAAAGATTTCTTTTTGCAGATTGTTTCTAATTGAAATGTAATCCCACTAGAGTAAAATTCAATTTCACGCAACAGAACTTGGGAAAAAAATACGGAAAAAGAGGTGTACTATATTACATATTTCTAAAATGGAACCTTTAAAAACATAAAAAAGGGGCATATATAAGAAATTTAACAAACCTATATTTACCTTACTTTAACCTATATACCTTATCTCTGCTCTGGAAACAGGATAAATGGATGCTAAATGACGCGATGCCGTTAAACGCGGATCATTGGAGTACGTATACGTATTTTACGCCATGTAAAAATATCTTAAAAAGAGCTTTTGAGAACCCTTTTTCGTATAGCCTTCGCTGCATGAACTCCACCAGATAGTAATCAAATTAATCGATCATTTTTTGGGTGCCATTCAAGTGAAATGTTGCTGAATCAAAATTTTTACATTCGCATTCCAAATCTCTGCAGATATCCCTATTGTAGCACCCAGCTCATACGTAGGACAAAGAAATTGAGGCATTACTTATTGAACCATAAGTGGTTCAATAAGTAATGCCTCAATCTCTTTGTCCTACGTAAATTTCATCTTGACCAGACATTGCGTTGAAGTACCTTGGTTTAGTACACAAGAAGGAGAATAACCTACTGAGTTTTAAATTATCAGCATTTTTTAATTCACAAAATTTGCATTATGTGTACTACTTTCGCATGCTATGATAAAGTAGGCACATTAGATTCGCATGCTATGATATACTTTCAAAATTTTACTGATTTATGTTTTCTCTAAAAAAAAATCGTTATTAAGATTGAAATCATAAATTTGTATAATAAGTAAGTTGTTTTGTTATTAATAAAAAACAATAAATAAGTGATGCTAAGTAGGTAAATATGAGTAATAAATAAATGAACAAAAGTAATTAATAATTACAAAAATAATTAAGTGACATCGAGTCATGGTACGCTAGAAAGTCGAAAACCCGAAATCTGTCGGAGAAACGAGCTTGCAGTAAGCAACCGGGGTTACCATATTTGCCAACTTATTACCCGTTTGGCGACAAAAAATGTTGCCAAATTTCTATGTCCCTAAATTGCGATATAGCCTAAGTTACAATTACAGGAGTTTGCAAGTATCAGAAGTAAAATGGAAAGACAGGAGTTTGTAGTATCAGGAGTAAAATGGCAAACCCACTTACACTAATTGCAGAGAACAAGATCATCCTGGTGATGTTGCTGGGCAACACCGAAAGCGGAAATCAAGAAGGATCAGATCATCCACGATACTTACCAAGTCAAATAGTTTAAAAATCCTAATCTGATCAACCTTAATTTATTGTTTTTCTTAATTTATTCTTCTCATTATTTATTCTATTGTTTTTCTTAATTTATTCTATTGTTTTTCTTAATTTATTCTTCTTATTATTTATTCTATTTTTTTCTTAATTTATTCTTCTTATAATTTATTCTATTGTTTTTCTTAATTTATGCTTCTTATTATTTATTCT
>BPLQ01010555.1:117500-218071 GCA_021605075.1 Caerostris darwini | reverse complement strand
ATTTATTCTATTGTTTTTCTTAATTTATGCTTCTTATTATTTATTCTATTCTTTCTTTAATTTATTGTTAATTTAACTTTTCAACCCAAAAACAACTCCTGTACAAATGTCTAATTCTTCTCAAGATTCTCCACTTTCGGGCACTTACTACTTTTTCGGATCTCCTTGCTCCAAGATTCTCCTCTCCTCGCTCCATTTCAACTCTTGAAATAACTTAAAAGTATTCTAGACACTTTTCCTATACTTATTGATTCCTTGAAAAAGTTTCACAATGCCGAATACCCAATTAGTAAATCCGAAATCCTGATGAAGACATTATTCTCATTCAGCGCGGATCCTTAAGTCACTTATTTTTGTCACAATT
Organism: Caerostris darwini; assembly: GCA_021605075.1. Classification (NCBI taxonomy): domain Eukaryota; kingdom Metazoa; phylum Arthropoda; class Arachnida; order Araneae; family Araneidae; genus Caerostris; species Caerostris darwini. The sequence goes on along the minus strand of BPLQ01010555.1, from coordinate 217,707 downwards.
TTCATGTTTTAATTTCCTTCCAGTTTTTCACTTTTTACTACAGGAGAGGTAGCTCCTTCGGGGCCAGGGCACTTCACTGAATGTGAAATTAGATTGATTGAATTATAATGATTAGTAGGAATAAGTGGTCATTTTCAACAGAATAATTTTGAAGTTTTCTGTGTTCTACTAGAGATGAGAAAAACAAATCCTTTTTTCTTCATTGTTTTTATAGGTTTCATTAAAAATTAACGGTAAACTTTAAGTATTATCTTTTCAGAACACGCACTCAATTTTAAGACTGATATGCACATGGGTTCAATTCAACCTTATTTTTAAGCTAATTTCTCATTAGCATATCAACTCAACAAGTAAACAAACAACTCTTAATATTTGAATGGGGTTTTATTGAGGGGAGAGATAACAAGTACCATTTTATTTAAATAGCATTTTTAAAATATAAATTAATTTTAATTTAACTCTAGTTTTTTCAATCTCTTTTTGAAGCACACTTTTGTTACCATTTTCAACGAATTTAATCATTTTATATGCAAATTAAATATTATTTTATGATTAAAATATTATCAAATTATAATAAAATCTATGTTTTAGATCAGGGGGGGGCTAACCCAAATAATCTAACAAGCCTCTTTGAAAATGCATCATAACTCCGCTGGTCGCATATAAAATTATATATCCCCATATTAGATTTAGACCCCCTATAGACATTTTTTGGAATGAAAAATTGAAACATGATGTGTTTACTATTATTCTTACGTGTAAACATAGATAATAATATAATAATAATGATACTAAACGCACATTGTGAAAAAAAATTTTTCACTAAAAATGAAATATAAAAAATATATAAATATAAACGAAATAAAAAAATGAAATTATTAAAAAATATTTATTTTACTACTGCGATATTTGTTTCTCCACTCTTTCACTTAGCTTTTGCAAATCGATCTCAATTTGGGTATTTGCACATCGTAATTGGTGCTGCGCCCGTTATGTTAGAGCATGTTTTGTGTTTGGTCAAATTCATTTTAGGAAAAAACGATTCGCAGATGTAAGTTGAACCAAAAGTGCTAAAAACTTCAACTAAGAGTCTGGTTTGCTCTGCTGTCAACAATCAACTGTGCGTATCTAGGGATGGTGGTTGCGTCACTGAGGTCACTTAAAGTGAAACATAGAACCTGTTATATTAGATGTTCCAAGATGCGTGCGCATCATGAGTTCGCAGAATATAATTTAATTATTTTGCGAACTCGTAACTATAAACTCATAAATAAAACAGAAATATCTGTCATATATTCGCAAGAATATTATTTTAAAATCAAAGTTAATTTTGTATCGTGATTTCAAAAGTTAATTTTTGAATGTATGGATGATAATTTGATTCATGTTGTATTACACATAATGTATTTTTTTTAATACATTAGTTTTCACTACTTTGGCCATTTTAAAATAAATATATTTTGTAAAAGTGTAATAAATCTCACGTTCCGGAAAAATGTTCAAGGCTGGCTGCATGCAGCGTGCGGGTAGCGAGTTGACTACCCCTGCTTTAAATTATATGCACAGTTGAAAGTATTGAGAAAATAAAACATGAAAGTTCACTATTCAGCTAAGAATTCCAATTTAATTTTCTTGCATACATCTTTTTCAGTTATAAAATGATTATTCATAATTATGTTCTTTAGAACAACTTTTGTATATGACGAAGAGATAAGTTTTACTAAAGATACATCATATTATTCAAATGCAGATAATGTCTTTCTAACGGATTTTCTCGACCACTCTATATAGACGAAGGACTGCTGATTTCTTAAGACACTTTTCTCTGGTGTATTTAGCAGCCTTTGTGCATTTGTTTTTACACAAGGAATACACTTGTTAATTGTTCATTTTATAATCTCTTTTGTATGTTCAATAGCAAATTATTTCAAATAATTACGTTGAGTCATATTTTTGCCATCTAGAAAATCCGTAAGACTTCTACAAATGATCTTGTCGCTAAGTGTGACACAATATTGACAATTTGTGTTTGTGCACTTCGAGGGAGGTATTATTTTTCCATTTTGTTCTATCTTTCCAAAATAAAACTCATTATTATATTCTTTGGTGCTGAAATATGAGACTTCAATACCTACTTCCTGTTCCGATTATGTTTCCTGTTCCTGTTCTGAAATTTCATTAATTTAACAACAATCTGAAATTTCATCTAATTCGCTATCCGTAGGAATATTTCCAGAAAAGTTCTCAGCCTCTGCTATTCACGCTCATACTCTGCCATTGTCACAATGTAAAATGAATAAAACGCTAGTACACCCCCGAGGTTAAAAAGACTCCAACACTCCTATAAGAGTGGAACTTTCACCCCCAGGAAGGTACAGGAAATATTGTCTACAAATAAGAAAAAAAAAAAAAAAAAAAAAAATCATAGGCATTTCAACGAAATGAGAAGCATGGGGTCATTTTGGAATACATGGGCATACGGATTAATACTAATATTAGTAACTCATTTAATACTGCAATCAACGGATTTAATTGAGTGAGATCACATTTTCCATTGAAATCCAATATATATATATATATACACTCAAGAGCCAAAGCATCATGACCACCCCTATATTTTGCAATGAACTCGCCTGGATGACGTGGAAGGCACGTGATCAGGTGGAAGTGGTATTTAACTGCTGCTGGAGAGTCTCAAGAATCATTCTTTCACTTACTTCTGTGTGTAATGGGAAAGGCTGCAGATCTAAGCGACTTTGATAGAGGGCAGATTGTAATGGCTCGAAGGCTCGGAACAAGTATTTCCGAAACTGCACGACTCGTGGGTTGTTCGCGATCTACAGTTGTTAGTACTTATGCAAAGTGGATGAATGACGGTGAAACCACCAGTAGACGACATAGTGTTGGACATCCACACGCTAACAAAGAAAAAGATCGTCGGAGACTGTCTCGCATGGTGAAGCAAAACCGGAGCCAGACAGTGGCTAAGCTGACAGCCCAATACAATGCAGTTCCAAATAGAATAGTATCGGAGCACACTGTTCAGCGGACACTGCTGGATATGGGGCTACGCAGCAAACGTCCCCCTCGTGTGCCTTTGCTGACCAAGCGTCATCGCCAACTGCGCCTGCGCTGGGCCCGGGAACATCGTGACTGGTCCATGGATCAGTGGGAGAGAGTTGCCTGGTCAGATGAATCACGGTTTGTCATTCATCACACCGACGGCCGTGTCAGGATACGCCGTCTTCCAGGCGAACAGTTGCTCCCTCAATGTACAGTATGTCGTACACAGGCCGGTGGTGGCGGTATTATGCTTTGGGGGACGTTCTCTTGGGCGTCTCTGGGACCCGTGGTTGTGGTAGAGCAGACCATGAATGCTACAGGGTATCTGAACATCATTGCGGACCAGTTGCACCCTTACATGGCCTCTGTTTTTCCAGCTGGAAATGGAATGTTCCAACAGGACAAACACTCCTTGTCACAAGGCTAAAATTGTGTTGGAGTGATTCCAGGAACATGATGCTGAATTCCAGTTAATGTCCTGGCCGCCTAACTCACCGAATTTCAATCCAATAGAACACATTTGGGATGTCCTGGGACGGCAGCTCAGAGTTCAAAGACCACCAATTCGCAATATCTCGGATTTGCGTGACCGTTACTTAAACATCTGGCACAATCTGTCTCCGGCCATCTACCAAGGACTTGTGGCATCCATGCCAAGGCGGGTTGAAGCTGTGTTGCTCGCCAAAGGTGGGCCAACTCGTTGTTGACAAGTGGTCATAATGTTTTGGCTCTTGAGTGTATATGTTACTTCACATAAATGATTGCATATTGTTTTAATTATTCCCATCCTTTATCTTGTGGGGAAGGTGTAATAACTGACACCTTTGGCTAATAACTTGTAGCATCGACACTCTCTCCTTGGAGATGGGATGCCACTGAAACGTAGAGGGAGTCTCAGTCTGGTTTCGTTTGTCGCTCTACGGTCATTTTGTGCACACGAGGGCTGAACAGACCTTAACTTACAGTTTAAAGTAGGAGTCTCAATCAGAGAAAGACGCTTGTCACTGCTAGGGGAGGAGATTGCTCTGAATTAAATATTGTTTAAAAAAATAATTTGTTTTGTTATTGTTTTAAAACAATCGTCCTAAGTATTGGTTAAGGAGAAAACGCATCACAAGTTGTAACACTGAACTGTTATATTGTGCCTGGTGAAGTATTCAACTTGTATTGAGAAACAGAACAATTGTTTGATCTTGAAGGTAGAAGCGATGTTAGGTGAATGATTGAATTCTGTCAGGAAAACTGCAAATGAGTATTTTATTTTATTTTCCCTGAAACCCAAGGTTGGTAATTTCTTCTTTTATAATAAATAATTGGACAATAGTTATTAATAATTATAGAAAATAATTAAGAATAAAGTCAAATTTGTTGAAAGCGCTCAGAAAAATCTTTAGTTAAATGCATTAACATCAACAGGAAACCATAGGAGTTCGATAAAAAATGAGTTTACTGCATTTGATGTGTTATCATTCCTTGGCGAAGAAACCACTTTTATCCATCGTGTTCAAAATATTTTGTTAATCAGAGTTTGCTGTGCAAGGAAGGAAAATATACATGTTCATTATCTACAAGTGGTTAAGAAGTTATGTTTTCTGTCCAGGTATCAGATTGCTCATAGGCCGTTGCTTCTTACAAAATGAGTTTTACGATGTCTACTACCCAACTCTCACAGAAAACGACAAAATTTAATATATCTTTGATGTAGACCTAACAGAAAAGCTATAAATTTCAAATCGCTCAATGTATATTACAATAATGCTGTCCGTATTGTTGTCTTCGACACGCAATAACTTCATGTTTTCATACGGGTTGCATAAGCAAGAGGAATCGAATATTTCTTATTTTACGTATGAAGGAGAATAACTTTTAAATTATGTTTGAATCTATAATCAATATCTATTCCTTAGAATCATGACGTTGTCTTAACTCACACAGTAGTGAATCCACTTCCATATAATACATAAACTTCTGCGGAGAACTGGATGTCGTCAATGATAAAAAGAAATTGTTGTTTCCTTATCAAAGAAATTCCAATCCTTTAATTTCGACTCCAGCAATTCTGCCTGATTCTTTGGCAAGTTAAGATAACGAAGTAGATCACTGATCTCAAACTAATCGATTCTGTAGACATTGTAGCGACACCTATTGATGTAAAATGGAATACAAATTGAACGACTTCTACTTTCACTGTTAGAAAGGGAATTTTCCCGCTAGAATAAAAATAGAACGTAGTAAGCGTTCGAAGTAGAATAAACATGTCGTAATTGTGAAAATTGATTATCGTCTTTTATTTTTGCCGTCTGGATTTTAATAACACTACGCAACCTTTACAATACCGCCACATACTTGGTGACCCGTGAATTGTTTGCAAACAGTGAATTCTTTACAAAATGACTGAATCTAATGAATCGGCGAAAAAAGATGAAGTAGCGCGGGTAAGTGTCAAAATACCTCCTTTTTGGGCTGAAAAACCAGAAATATGGTTCTTTCAAGTTGAAGCACAGTTTTCAATTTGTGGAATAACAGCCGAGGATACAAAATTCAACTACTTAGTTTCGCAATTAGAACCGAAATTTGTTGAAAGTTTGTGGGACATTATAAGTGATGATAATAGAACAAAATACACCGCTGCGAAAGAACGTTTGCTGAATACTTTTAAAGAAAGCGAAAATAAGCGTCTTCAGAGACTGCTGACAGGACTTGATTTGGGAGATCTTAAACCTAGTCAACTTTTACAAAAAATGAAAAACTTGGCTACTGATGGAATTACTGACAAGGTGCTAACAACGTTATTTCTACAAAAAATGCCTGATTCCGTGCGGAATATTTTACTAGTTAGTGATGAAGGAATTGAAAAACTGGCATTAATGGCGGATCGTATTCTTGAAATGCAACCAAAACAAGAACGTTACCGCTTAAGCAATAATGTTTCACCAGGATCCGATGCCATAACTGAGTTACAACAACAAATTACATCTTTGGAAAATAAACTTGAAAAACTGAGTGTCACAAGGAACTCTCGTTCCCAAACAACAAATAGCGGTCGATACTCTTCTTCTCATCGAAGTAAGTCTCGCAATCGCTCTTACAATCATTCTGGCAAATACTGTTATTACCATTTTCGTTTTCAAGAAAAATGTTTTCCTAATAAATGTAAAGCTCCATGTGCATGGAAAAATAATCCTTCGGAAAACCAGAATCAGCAACAGAATTAACGGCAGACTCTGCTGCTGAAAATACAACACATTGCCGTCAATACCGTCTATTTGTCAACGACAAAAAAACGGGTTTACGCTTTTTGGTTGATAGTGGAGCGGACGTAAGTCTTATTCCTTCTACTTCTAAACACAAATTTATTGGTGACTATAAATTATATGCTGCAAATAATACTGCAATCGATACTTTTGGTACGGAAATTTTGAATCTTGATCTAGGTTTACGCCGAGAATTTCAATTCCCATTTATTGTGGCCAAAATTAGTAAACCTATACTAGGTGCAGCTTTTTTAAATAAGTTCAATTTATTAATTGATATAAAGCATAAAAGATTAATTGATGGTGTAACTAACCTTGCAGTTTATGGTGACATTGCACCCATCTCTATTAATGAAAGTGTAAATACAACGAGCAGCTTATGTAAATATTCTGATTTATTTTCTATGTATCCCAATATAACAAAACCAAATTTTCTTAATTCAAATGTTAAACATAATGTAAAACATCATATTGTAACTAAAGGACAACCTATAAATTGTAAAGCAAGACAATTAGATCCAAAACGGTTGGAAATAGCTAAAAGAGAATTTAAATATATGCTAGACAATAACATCATTAGTCCATCTAGCTCAGAATGGGCAAGTCCATTACATATAGTAACAAAGAAAGATGGTTCTTTTCGTCCATGTGGGGATTATAGAAGATTGAATGATTTAACTATACCTGATCGATATAACATACCTCGAATCCAGGATTTTCAACATATTTTAACTAATAAAACTATATTTTCTAAAATTGACATTACTAAAGCATATTATCACATTCCTGTAGCAGATGAAGATAAGGCAAAAACTGCCATCATCACACCTTTTGGACTTTATCAATTCAATGTGATGAGTTTTGGTCTCAAAAATGCCCCAGCAACATTTCAAAGGTTTATAAATGAAGTTCTTTATGGTCTAGACTTTGTGTTTCCATACTTAGATGATGTGTTGATCGCCTCTTCTTGCGAGGAAGAACATCGTTCACATCTTAAAATAGTTTCCCAGTGTTTAGATAAATATGGTCTACGGATTAATATTAGCAAATCAGTTTTGGGAGTACCTGTAATAGATTTTTTAGGCTATCAAATATCTGCGGAAGGTTCACTACCTCAACCTCAAAACATCAAAGCTATCATAGAATATCCATTGCCAGAAACTATGCACGAATTACGTTCCTTCTTAGGAATGATCAATTTTTATCGTAATTATATAAATAATGCCGCAAAAACTCAAGCCCCTCTACATGAACTTTTGAAAGGATCTACAAAAAAAGATCGACGCAAAATACCATGGACCGATGAAACTAGACAAAGTTTTGAAAAATGCAAACAAGATGTTGCTCAAATAGCGTTAATGACATATCCCAACTCGGATTACCCTCTGGCACTTCTCACAGATGCATCTGATTGGGCTATTGGATCAGTTATTCAACAAAAAGAACCCAATGGAGGGAAGCCAATTGCATTTTTTTCTAAAAAACTTAATGATGCTCAGAAAAATTACAGCGTTTATGACCGTGAACTTTTGGGTATATATTTATCTATTAAACATTTTAAGCATTTACTTGAAGGTCGAGATTTTGATATTTATACTGATCATGAACCGTTAATATTTGCTTTTAAGCAAAACAATGATAAAGCCTCCCCCAGACAACTAAGACATCTACAATATATCTCACAATTCTCTACTAACCTATACCATATCAGTGGTCGAAACAATGTAGTAGCAGACAGACTGTCTAGAATTGAGGACATCGATTCACCTATTGTCGATTATGACTTGATAGCTGATGCACAAATTAATGATGATGAACTGCAACAATTGAAATTACATTCCAAATCATTACATTTTAAAGAGCACCAATTGCCATCAGGAAAGCTCTTGTATTGTGATACCTCTACTTCCAGTATCAGACCATTCATACCAAAAAATTTTCGAATGACAATATTTAATACAATTCACAATTTAGCTCATTCTGGAATTCGAACTACTGTAAAAGAAATCACTAAGAGATTCATTTGGCCAAATATAAAAAAAGATGTTAAACAGTGGACTCAAACTTGCATCAACTGTCAGAAAAATAAAATAACTAAACATACAAAATCAGAATATTCACAATTTCAAGCACCAGATGAAAGATTTAGTATCGTTCATATAGATTTAATTGGACCTTATTCACCTTCTAATGGATACACATACTGCTTGACGTGTATTGATCGGTTTACCTCTTGGATGGAAGTGGTACCGTTATCAAATATCACTGCAGAAAGTATAGCAAAAGCTTTTTATGAGCATTGGATTACCCGATTTGGTGTACCTACTTGTGTTATTACTGACAGAGGCACTCAATTTATTTCAGAACTATTTCGAAGTTTAGCTGCGCTATGTGGTGTTAAAGTAAACCATACGTCTTCTTACCATCCTCAGAGTAATGGAAAAGTTGAACGTCTTCACCGTACCTTGAAAACAGCTATTAGATGTCATAACAACGTTCGTTGGACGGACACATTACCAACGGTTCTTATGGGTTTGCGAGCTGCTCTACATGAGGACTCTAAGTATACAATAGCTGAAATGGTTTATGGAAAAACTATTAAACTACCAGGCGAATTCTTTGAAGAATCCAGATTGCCAATATCTGATGATAATTTCGTAAGCAATCTCCGAAAACAGATGGCCGACTTAAAACCATACCAATCCAAAAACAAATGTAAACAAAAGATATTCATTCCAAAAGATTTGTACACATGCTCACATGTATTTCTGCGAATTGACAGAGTTAAAAAACCTTTAGAACCCCCATATGAAGGACCCTATTTGGTATTGCAAAGATCCACGAAAAACTTTCTTCTATCAATTAAAAATAAACAAGTTAATATTTCAGTAGATAGACTGAAACCGGCATATGTATTACAACCTAATGAACTTCTGAATCCAACGTCCTTAAATGATCATACATCTCTGCCGTATGAACAAACATTTATACCAAGTCAGCAAGTTTGCACAACCAAATACAACAACACGTTGTGGAAGACAAGTAAAACTTCCTGTTCGTTTCAATGACATTATTGACTTTTCTTCAAATTTATAATTCATCCATTCCATTTTAAAAATTAACTTGATTTATGTATGTAAATGTTTATATTTAATTGTATTTGTAATTATTTTGTACAATTTCAATTTGTATCAATGTGTATTTGTTCGCTAATATTTGTATAGATATATTAATTCGTCTACCATTTTCAAAGTAACGTAACTTTGTTACTGGTAGGGGAGTGATGTAGCGACACCTATTGATGTAAAATGGAATACAAATTGAACGACTTCTACTTTCACTGTTAGAAAGGGAATTTTCCCGCTAGAATAAAAATAGAACGTAGTAAGCGTTCGAAGTAGAATAAACATGTCGTAATTGTGAAAATTGATTATCGTCTTTTATTTTTGCCGTCTGGATTTTAATAACACTACGCAACCTTTACAATACCGCCACAACATCCTACCAAAATTTGAATGTTTTTGAACAGAAGAACCTGGCGATAAAGACTTATAAGTCTTTATCGCCAGATTCTTCTGCTTATGAATTCCAATTTTCATGGGATCGGAAGTTCATAGCTGTGAGGAACAGGCCTGATATCTGAAGGGAAATTGGGATATTTAATGGCATTCTTACTCTTGCTTATTATTCCAGTAATTTTTGTAATGAAGAAATAACAGTCCGTAGAATGATCCTTTGGTCTCCTTCATACTATTGAGAGTGCACATTGCATATATTGTAGCTTTCCGTTATGCCAATCACTAACTAATGTTACATAAGACGCACAACAAATATTAGTTCCCAATATCAGCCCTTATAATCTAATTGAGATAGAATAAAGTTCAAATGCCTATTTTTTTTATCAAGAGGCATGCCATATTTTATCATATTCCTTCTTTGAGACTCAAATCATACACATAACAGAAATTGTTTGAAGGTTTTTCACAACTTCGGAACATTATAAGGGATCTGTTTGTAAAATACTTGAACGTAAAGTAAAGACGAGTAGTTGGCTATAAAATAATAAAAACATCTTACTAACCAAACGCAGATCTGAACCAAACGTAAACGATGCTCCAAGATTATCAAGTTCTCTAGTCTTGTTTTGACAAGTCTGGCGTGTATTTGATATCCTTTTTAGAATCTATATTATCATTGTTAATGACCATCTTCTTTTACCAAAACCGAACGTAATTAAAGTTATATTAAACAAGATACTTTGCTATCTGTAATATATATATATATATATATATATATATATATATATAATATGTAAAATGCAAAAAAACTGAGCCCGGTGGGAAACTTTTGTGATTATATTCCGCTTTAACGTAGTAGGTAAGAGACAGCTACAGTTATCCATTTAACAAAATTACTGTCGACTAATGGTTGCATTGCTACTGACATTGCAGGTTTAAAACTTAAAGAATAGAGTATAAATCTCTTCTTTAATAAATATGTTTGGAGATAAATATGTTTTGGATATGTTTGGAGAAAATTCATGTAATTCTCCATTTGTAATGGATACTTCAAATACGAATAATTTATTTTGGTGTTTTACAGAAAGTTGACAAATTGAGGAAAATATGAAATTTACCAGTATGACTTTTTAATTTTAAGAAACATTATTTTTTTAGAGGAGTACGCTCTACCTAGAAAAGATTCATGCAGTTTAGATAAACTAAGAAGACTTTAATATATTTTCTTTTGTACCCAATCTGAAATTTGAACATTGTTAAAAGTCTTTTATCTACTTTTTAAACGTATAACACGATGTTTATTTTAAGTTAACGATATTTTTTCAAGATATAAGCAACTAAAAACATGGTTATGTAAATAATTCATTCCCAAAAAAACAACAAACGTACTTGACATTGTCCTAAGTTTATATGAAATTTCACAATTAGATAAACAAAATTTGTAAAGAATCATGAATAAGGGTAAGAGAATCATGAATAATTACCATAGGGATAGAAGGTAAACATAAGTAACAAATCAAATGGGTAGCAAAATACTTATATCATGTGACATTTTTTAACGTATCAGTTCATTGTCAAATCTCCAGTTCTCATTTTTATATATATATTTATATTTATATATAAATTTTGTTCAGAAAAATAATGAAAACAAGAATTTTAATTTAGAATTTTTTACTGGAATTTTATTTTATTTTTTTGAATCATTCAATGGAAAAAAATTGTAAATAATAGTTAATAACAAAACAAATATAATGGTGCATGGGAGCCATATTATTTGTTGTGATTGATCTTGGAAAGTTTAAAGTGAATGGAAAGTGTGTTTGTCAATACATTAATAATGTTTATTTGGAATATATTCAGTGTAAGGGACCTGGAATATGTGTGTTTATCATTTTAGAAGTAGATTTTTATATTTAAACGGTGAGTCAATTGATATTTTATAGCCTTTAAAGGAATTCTCTTACTTGTGTACGTAGGCTTAGCAAAAATTCTTTTTTTAACAATAATATATTCAGATAAAAAAAATTCTTTAAGATTAATTTAAAAATTAGTTTTTATAAAATTATTTAGTAAGAATTTAAAATTATGTTTGTAAATATCTTTCAAGGTATAAAATTAAATTCTTTTGTATGTCAGTCAAATTGATATTGAGTTGTTTGTAAACAAACTGACACTACGGAGTTGAGTTTTTTTGTAAAAGGTTGATTTCTTAACAAAAAACTTGTTATGTAAATATAAAAATATTTCTTTTTATATTCTTTATTTAAAAATAAAGTGGTTAAGATAGATAAGTTTTTTTTAAAAACAACTTCCTTCTTTCTAACTATCTAATATATTTATTTATACATATATATTTGAAATAAAAAAAATTCTTTATAATATTATTATATATTGAAATTAGTATAGATTTTTTAATTACTATCAATTGATTTTTTAAATTTATTTATTTAAATAATTAAAAGAACTTTTTATGCTCATTACATATATGAAGTGTTACTTGTGAAATAAAATAGCTTGAATTTTCATGTCTTCCAAGAAAATTAAAAGCTAATTTCTTTCTTTAAAATCATCAATTTATGTTGCATTTAAAAATATTTAGTATTTTAATTTTTTTAACTACATATTGAATTATATACGTATGATTTATATATGTCCCTGTTATTATTTAATTTAGTGAAATAGTTTTTCAAAATTTATTGGATTAACTCTTATTTACGATTATTATTTATTCAATATCTTTTTACTCTGAAGTTTTATTTTATTGTAAACTCTTTCAATCACTGATTCCTACAAATCTTTCTTTGAAATTGTGTTTGTTATTGTAATTGAACCTTACAGCCTGGTAGTTTTACTTAGAATTGCTGTCAATTGCATAGCCAATAATATAACCTTGTCACAGTATGCTCTGTTGAATAAATATTTGAATAAATATTCCAGTGGTCAATTAAACAGCTGATAAGTTGTTCATCTAGCATTCTATGAAAAATTAGAAGTTATTAGTAAAAGATCTTGCTATATCATTCTTTCAAGTTAAAAATATCTTTGAATTTAAAGGTATGTGCATTTCGGGACATCCTTAGTTTGGCAAAATGTACTGGAAATGCACTTTCACAATCAGTAAATGATTTTTCAAATACCAGAGGAAGAAGCTGGTTGAAAAGTAGTTAAATGTCATTTGCTTATTGCTATGAGTTTTATTTATTGTTTATGTAGATTTTTCTATTTATTTTTTATTTTATGATTCTTACTGTTGCTTTAGAAAATTGCCCAGCATTTGGGTTCAATTCTAACAAACAAGTTCATAAGTATTTTTGGTAGTACAAAATGCATTAAAGTGGGGTACATAAGTATTTTTTAGAAGTATAAAATGTATTAAAGCGGTTACATAAATATTTTTTTTGAAGTATTAAAAAAAAAAAAAAAATTAATAGTTTAAAAAAACTAAAAAACACGCTTTTAAAGTTAATCAAATTAAAAAGTAAAAAATAAGTGTTAATATAAGAATAAAATGACTGACGAGAAAATGAATGTCACTGTTCTAAAAGCGTGGAGTGCTCGATATTAATCGTTATAATTTTTCACTAGTTTCATTCTGAAATGCAGAGTTAGTTTTAAAATGTCATACAAAGCCCCCATGCTTTTAGAACAGTGACATTCATTTTCTCGTCAGTCATTTTATTCTTATATTAACAATTATTTTTTACTTTTTAATTTGATTAACTCTAAAAGCGTGTTTTTTAGTTTTTGTAAACTATTAATTTATTTTTTACTTTTTAGTTTGATTAACTCTAAAAGTGTGATTTTTTAGTTTTTTTTAAACTATAATATTTAAATGAGGCGTAATTGTAATTGTGAGTAAAACAAAGGCTAAATGCGAATATGTCGAGCCAGCCAGGATTCGAACAGGGAATCTCCTGATCCATAGTCAGGCGCGTCATCCATTGTCCCACGTAGGTTTGAATGTCTTTACTGAATACGTTCATTCTACATGGGTTAAATTGCTCTTCAAAAGTTAAAATAAAATCTCTAATCCTGGCGATCTTAATCATGATGAGATAATAAACTTATGAAGGAGCAACGACACTAAAATAGTTTGATAAGTCTACAACGTTTAAATTAAATCTGATCGTTTAAAGTAGGGCAAAATCGAGCACAAAGAGTCAGTTACAAACATTCAGGTGAAACTAATATAATAGTATTATAAAGAATCAACTATTTTCTTTCTGAAAGATGCCTGTAAATGTTTCTTTGCAGCTTAAATAGTGTAATGAGGAACAGATCTCCAGGGGAAAAAGTCAATTACATGCATACATACAAACATACAGGTGAAGCTAATAAAAGCATATTAAAAAAAAGACAATATAAAAGTAATAAAGTGGTTACTTTATTTTTTTAATTTTTTGTTTTTTGTTTTTAAAGTAGTTCAAACATTTATTTTATTTCTTTATTATTTTTGTATGAATGATAAAATTTTTTTTCCCATATTTATTTGTAGAGAAAAAAGAAATAGATAAATGTGTGTATGTTCTAGCATAACTGAAAACTATAACAGCTAAACTAAACTATGTCATATATATATATATATTTTTTTTTTTACAATTGAATTTCTCGTTCTTTCTGGAAGGTTAAAAAATAAATAACTGCCACTATTTATTTTTATTTAAAGCAGAAATTTTATTTTGTGCTTTGTGTCATCTGATAATATAATTGCTTTCTTTATAGCTTATTAATTGTCAAATTTTTATTAAAATTAAAATGTTAAATTTCTGAAGTTTGTGTGTTTCTGTTATTTTTGATGTATTTTGTTTATTTCAACTATTTATTAAGTTGACTTATTTATGCTTTACTTTCTAAATTGTTTTTAAATTATTATTTGGAATAGTTTTTCTTTTTTACAATGATAATTTGTACTTTCTTCATTTTTTTCATAAAATTTATCAATACTTAAAATTATTTATGTAGCCAGACATTGTTAGATCATATCAGTTAGTTTATTCTTTCAAATGGTACTTTAACCCATTATTTTGAGGCTTACCCTTTCTGATCTCAATTTTATAATCTAGTTTATCTAAGCTTTTATATATTTTAAATATGTAATTGCTGAAATTAACTTAAAATTTAAATTCCAAACACCTATAGTATTTGGAATCATCTTTATATTTGTTTTTTATATTTTGGAATCACTTATTTTTTTGTGTTGTGTTGTCTGTGAATACATTTGCTTTGTTTATAGCTTTTCAATTGCTTTTAAAATTGTATTTAATTCATATCATTTAAATGTTACTTCTATGAAAAGTCTGCATGTGCAGATACTACTTAACATGGACAATATGTTATGGTATATTCCTATGCAAGAAGCAGCATTAAATGAGGTAAATAATGGGGATAAGTGGAACAAATCAGAAAATTTATAAATTTTATTTCGTAATATTTATTGTTAAATACTTTCTATTACATCAATTATGGACTTATTTATAGCTAATACAGATTTTTATTCACAGAAAAAAACCCCATGCAAATAAAAAAAAGTTTGGGGGGCAAAGTTATGTGTGCGATGATGAATTTTTTTCACGTATAAAGATATCATTTAACATTATTTGCCTTTTCCTGTTTCATTCAGAAAATAGTTGTTGATAGCAAGACATTACACTTAGTCTTGCCTTTGAACTTTTATCAAAAGTTAAGTAATTTTGTATGAACTGATCCCTAATTTCCATTATAGTGACTGAATTTGACAAAATTTGTTCAAAGCTTCTTTTGCTCCTCATCTTCGTACACTGTTAATTTTTTAAGATTATTGTTGAAAAGACTTTTGCCTATTATAGCTTGTAATAATTCCTTAATATCCTGCAAAAATCTAGAAACAAGATTGTGTCATTAATAACATTAGGTTGGAAGGGGCCAAGTGGCTAAGGCTCTAGCACTTGGTACCACAGGTTTCAGGTTTGAGCCCAGGCAGTGCCATGGATGTTTGTAGTGGATAAAATTGTAAGGATAACATTTTTAAATGTAATCTACAATTTTTTTTTAAATACAAGTTCTAGAATTTCCTGCATATAATTTTCATATTATATGTGAAGAAACCACATTAAACTTTCAGGATGTAGATTGTAGAATGTGATAAATTTTCATATAAATAATTGCCACTAAACTTAAACTGCCACTAAATTTTGATGCCATTTTGTGCGAGTGAAAAACAAAACAATCTGCTAAACATAAAGAGGGGGGGAAGGGGGAGACTGAGATGGATCCAGATGTTTTCCAAATGTAATACACATCAGAAAACTGTATGTGCTAGTGGATTAAAGAATTTTGGTGTAAAGTTATAGATAAGAATTAAAAACAGTCATATCAAGAGTTATGTTTAGTTTATTATATTGTAGTTTAAATGATTAACATGTTTTTAGATCTATGGATTAAAATAAGGCATAGGTTAAAAAGCAAATTATAAATTTAGCTTTGATAGTGATAAAAATGTTCATTTCTGTAGCAAATATGAAGATTACAAATTGTCCGGAAAATATCGCAGTTTATTTCAGCATAAGACATCTTAAAAGCATATATCATATGATTGTGGCATCAAAATTGCTGCTTAAAACTAAAAATCTTTTTATTCTGATCTATTTATTATGTTATCCATCTATTTATTATTATTTCATTATTATCTATTTATTATTTTATATTTATCTATTTATTATTTATTTATTTATACATTTATTATATTTCTATCTATTTATTATGCTATAAACATAAGAATAGAACTTTTTTTAGATATATATAGTTTGTACAATTTTCCAGAATATGCAAGATTTTTAATTTTTCAGGCAAAAAATTATTCTTGCAGTTTATACGCCGTAATGGATTATAGACAGGAAATGTTATTTAAAAATTTTAATGCATAAATGACTGTAGCTATGTATTTTTTGAACATTTGTTTAAATTTATTTTCAGGGATTCGTTAATTAGTGGATTTCTTCATTTCTGAAATATTTTTTTCTGCTTGTAAGATATTTTGATCAGTTATCAAAATGATATAAAATTTTAGAAAATGAAGGTAAGTAACAAAAGAAAAAAAATTTCCAAGTTCATTTTTAATAAAATTATTGAATGTAATATTTTAAAACATTTGTAGAAACTATAGATATTGTTTTATTATATGCTATTAATTAATCATCATAATACTATCAAGGTCACCAATTATGGTACTAGAAACTTAAGGATTTTTTAAAGTAACATTATCCAGACCTTCACTTTTCTTTTTTTTGCGAACTTTTCAAACTTATTGATAAAATTTTGACGTTAGCTGTATTGGAATTCTCTTAAAACCAAAACATATTTCAAAATTTTTATTGATAATTAAACTAATTTATTAGATGCATATAATCTAGTTTAAAAAAAATTGCTGTTGATATACTTTTGTTTTATTAATTTAACCTTCTTATTAACAACAAAGATTTTTCATTTATTGGTATTTCATTGTGTAGAAAACCAACCTACAAATTCTTCATTAGAGCAACTGAAATAAAAACAACCTAATTATCAAAAATTAATTATAATCTTTTCATTTATTGATTTATAAGTGATTTCATTCTGAAATGGTAGGAACTATCAACTTTTGTTTTGTCTCTTTAGTGAATGTCAGAAAAGTTATTTCCAAATGAGAACTTGGCATAGAAAAATATATGTCATTAACAAATCAAAAATTTGTTATAGTCATTAATTCCATATTGATATTGTAAAAAAAAAGTGTTTTTGAATTTGATGTACTTTCAAGGAATTCATTAATTTCTGTTTAATATAAAATTTTAGTGTCACAATTTTAAAACAGAAAAAAGGGGCAGTTTTTGATTTATGAATGGTGGCAATTATTAAATATTAGAATAATTTTTAACTAGAGTGGGAGGGGCAACTTTAAATAGCAAGCAAAGCTATGAAAGACATTGATTCTGGTGATCAAAACTACATCACAAACTCAATTTGGCAACAAAAAAAAAAAAAAAATAATAATAATAATAATAATCGTTAAAGGAAAAAAAAAATTATAAAGTGTTTAAGAGTGCATCATTTGTTAAAGAATCTTAATTGAAAATTACTGACTTTTTTTTCTTTTACTTAACATTATCAACTTTAATCTATAATTTCAAATAATTAGTAAATTCAATAGTTACATAATTTTTGAGAAATTATTGATTTGATGAAATGAACAAATTACTACAATTGGTAATCTAGCACACATTTCTGACTAGTGCCTTGTTAACAAAAAAATATTAAAAAAAAAATTGTCTAATTTAATATTGAATGTTTTTTTATGTTGTATTTTAATCTAAATAGTATTGTTTTCTACACATGATTTTTTTAAAAAATTCTTTGTTTATATTTTTTTTATATAAATGAATATTATATTGAAAAATGCCTAAAACACATTTAAAAGTATTGTAATTTCCTGTCAATAATCTACACAGATCTAATTTTTGACAGTTGAGGAGAAAAAAATAATATCTAAATGCGATTTGTTGTTGATTCATACTTTTCATTTTTTTTAACATACCATGCTGCAAACTTCATTTTTTACCAGGAATTGAGATCTTGTATTAATGTTATATTTCTTCAATCTTTAATAATGTTTCTTAATACATAGTTATATGAAAAATTAATATATGTATCTAGAGAGAAAACTGTAAAAGTATATGCAAACTGCATATGAGAACTATATAACAAGAAAGAAATGTTTACCAGACATATTCTTGTTGGTTATAACTGAACCCAACTGTTTGCAGTTAAATAGAATAGAAAAATAATTCCTACAACTAAGAAATAAAGCAAATAAAAAAAAAAAAAAACATTCTACAAGACTGTTAAAATTTTTGCAAGTCATATTTTTGAAAATTTTTGATAAAATTCTCAGAATATAGTCCCTTATAATCTAATAAAAAAATCTAAATCCTAACTTGCTACAAAGCATTGTTTTTATTTTTGTCATTGTAATGACATAATCTTTAAATTGACTATATGTACACTTTTGGTTTTTGTATCTTGAGAAATTATAACAATGGTGTACTTTAAAATGTTCTAAACTAGATGTTTCAAATTCCTCATTTGTAGGATTTCTAATTATCAGAATAAAGGACATATTCTATTTTAATATTTTTAGCTATTGTCTCAATTAGAATTATAGACTAACAAGTTAGTTACAAGTTAACAAGTTTAAATTCAGTGTTGCAATGCTTCTTCAGATAATTTTAACTCTTCAGTTCCTTGAATAAGATTTAGATTATTGTGCAGTTCTGAGTTAAAGCAATTGCATCGTCCCACTGCCGTTCAGGCAAATTATTCCCAACAAAGAATTCTCATGCTTTCTCTACTTTCTGCAAAGTGGTTTAACCATCTGTGGATTTATACAATCTAGGTATTCTGCTGAGGGGGAAAAAAATATCAATTTTTGAGATTTTTTTTTGTTTTCATTTCTTTCTTACATCTTGATATTGAAGTAACTACAATTTTTAAACTCATAATTTTTAATTGTTAATTTTTTATATAGTTGATTTTTTAACATAATAGAGTTCATGTTAATGGAACTACTTGGTGTGAGGCATAGAAACAAACACAAAAACCTTTTAGACAATTTAAGGGATACTTGAATGATAGAAGGATTTTGACTGAAAACTGATTTTTACTTGAAAAGGGTGACCATTTCAATAGCATGTTAAGAAAAACATTATGGTCACAGAATGGATTATTTGAAACAAAAGGAAAAAATGCCAATGAATTCTATATAATTGCCTGTTTAGCAGAGAATACTGGAATATGGATATGTCATTGGCTTTGTAATCTATAGCTTTGCCAAGAAACCAGTTGGGTTCAGTTATAATGAACAGCTACTGATATTTTGTTAAAATAAGCAAGTAATCAAAATCTTATTCTGAAAATGAGAGAATGCAATTGTGAAATTGATTCAAAGTGAGACAAAATTTAAAATAATCACTATTATGGCTACAATTCTTCCTTGAAACAATTTTAATTATTTATTATCTTGGACCTTTTTATACATTATCAAACATTGGCATTTGATTGTGCTTCATATCTTTCTTCTTTTCATAAAATTGTGACTATCTATCATTATCCATAGGTCTCGCAAGTTAATCACTATGTTTCAAAGAGTTATTTAGTTCTATCTCTCATTGAAGTTCATCAATAACCTTCAGAAGAGAAGCATGCTTCAATGGTATTTTTAGTTTTAAAACTTCTGAGTGGGACAAGAAATTTTGCATAATAGGCAACAAGAAATTTTGCAGTTTTTTTGTGCATCTGTGGATTATAGAAAGTAAATTACTGAATTTAAAATTGCAATAGAAAAAGTGCTTTTAAAATATATTATAACTAAAAGTTATTATTTTTAAATATTCATACATATTTCTTCTTTTTCAGCTTTTTTCTTCTAAATGCAGACTGTAAGTCTGTTTTAGGTATATAACTGATGATGTTTGAAGGGAAACATATCCACTACTCTCCTCTAAGTAAAAAACCTCTATGTTCTTTCAGTGCTAAACTTTGTCATCAAAGACGCCTCAATGGCTATGCTTTTTGTATTCGACATATTCTGGAAGACAAATCTGCTCCATTTAAGCAATGTGCTCATGTTGCACGATATAATAAGCAGAATTGTACTAATCCCATTCCTTCCAATGAAAATAGAGAGTAAGTTTCTTTTTTTTTTAATATAAAATAATTATTTAATTTTAAAATTTTAATATTATATTGAATGCATCATTTTGTGTCAGATGAAGTTAAGAAGGTACGGGATATTTAATTTTAAAAAGTTTGTCTTGTAGTTCAGAAATTTTAAATGGTGACCACAATCACCCCTGCATTTGATATTTTATTGTAGAGTTTAAATAAAAGTAAGAATTTTTAAAGTTGAGAATTTTAAAATATATTTTGAAAAAATAAATAAGATCGAGCAAATATAGAAACAAATATCTGTTTTACCACTATGTTGTATTTTTAAAAGATGGGCAGGAAGTTCTAATTTTTAAAAATAGTTATTAAGTATCAAGAATAAAAAGGCTGGCATTTTAAGGGATATGAATTTATAGTAATTTTTACCTCTAAATTTATACTAAGCCATTTTTCATCAATCTCCCATTCAAGCTTTGGATGATATATGTATTAAGATAAAATAATTCTTTATTTCAAGTTTTCAATGAATGAAAACTGATATATAATCATTTTTCCCTCAAATATTAAAGTCTACCTGGGAATGGCATCTAACATTTTTTTAATATACAACCTACCAATTTTTCTAATTCATGGGTGTTTTATAGATTTTGTAATAGCCATATGCAAGTTGCTGGGATTTTGCCAAAGAGGGAACGTAAAAAAAAAGAAAAGGAAAAAGAGGTTCTTTTATCAGAAGGAAGACTAAAGTTCTCTGATCGTTTAAAAGCCTTGCTGACAAAAGAAAACAGTGTTTCCTGTAATGAAGATACTTTTAATTCCGATGATCCTTATGCTTTTCCGGACACAATTTCTGATCACGAAAATGGTTGTATTGCATTTTCTCAAACTTCTATTCTTCGAAGTGCTTGGAATTGCTCTCAGAAAAGTTTACCGGATGTTTCCTCTGTTGATTCTCCTTTAAGGTGTGATCAACCATCAAAAATTGCTCCCTCCAATGAATGCAAATTAAAAAGCAATACTCCAACGTTATCACAAACTATGAATAGGCTTCATGCTAAAATTGCACAGAATAAACTTTTAGATAAACAAAAGAAAATCCAAGATTCTAGTCTAAGTACTATTTCATTAATTAATGCACAATTACAAGCAATAAGTAATCTAAAATGTGATGATCCAATGTCACCCACAGAAACTAATAGTATTAACTCGGAATCTAATGATTCTAAGAGAATCCCTGAAATTATAAAGGATGATGTATTAATTAAATGTGATTCATTAGACGAAAATGGACGTTCAGAAGATTCTATTACATCCAATTTTGTATCTTCACCTAATCCACCATCCATTACACAGGGAGATTCCCGAATGTCGTCTGGAATGAATTCTTGTTCTTCAGACAAATATTTTTGTGAACCATTAACACCACCTGCAATAGATTCATTAAGTGATTTTAGTCCCAAAGATTTTAGTTGCAAAGAAAAATTGGAGGATGAAACAGTAATAGAAAGGATGGATGATACAGTAATAGAAAAGCCTAAAATTTTAGATAACAGCAAAACTCCTATAGTGCTAAGAAAATTACAAAGAATTTTCAAGAAAAAGAAGAAGCAAAACAAATACATCTTTCCATCTGGTAAGTATATTTTTATTAAAAATAACGCTGCCTTTATTGTAGTATAGTTTATATTAAAAAAAAATTTGAATGCTTTTGTAAAAAAATATTTTATTATCCTTTAAATAAAACAGAGTTAAAGTAACATCTTTTGATATAATTCTTGTTAGTTTAATTAATTTAAAATAAGAAGTCAAGTTAATGTTAAAAAACTACATAAAGTTTAGGAGTACTGAAATTGGATTATGCACATTATGATTGTTCTTCCCAAGCGCTTGGGAAAATTGTTGGTAACAGCTATGTTTTTTATTTATTTTGTATTTATTATTATGTGACAACTTCCCAGCACATTCTTCATTTGGATCATATGGACAATATAATTCTCTAAACTATTTTCCTGTTAAGAACTTTCTTAAATGCCAAATTCTCAAATTGAGAAATTCTTTTGATTCTCAGGATTTTTTTTCTAAGATTTTTTGGGTTTGTTTTTTTGAAGCTAAATAAAAAAATCATATGAATGAATTTCGATGTCTTGATTTGCACAACTCTGAATTAGTATTAAAAAATTGTATAAAAGAGGTAATTAGTGAGGTTAGTAACTGCATAGTTTTAATAAAATTCAGAACCTTTATTTATTAAAATTAGGGAACTGTTTTGTAAAGTATAAAAACTATTAGATTTGCATAATAGGGTGTGATGGCTGAGTGACTAGCACTGTGATGCTCAATATCACAGGTTTCGGTTTTCACTTATCTTATAAAAAAGAATATTCTCATGTTTAGAAATCTCTCGGTCAGAAAAAACGGGATAAATCTCATCATATATATTAGTGTCAGGATGGGCCTGGCTGGTAGAAGTTAACTTTGACAGCCTTGGCTGGGAACTACTGTAGTGTTTGAGAAGGAAAAAAAAAAAGATTTGTGTAATAAACATTAAAATCAATTTATTTCTTAGATATACAGCAAATATTCATCCAACAGTTATTATCTAACATTGTGTTAAATAATAACCTTCCAATGCAGTTCGGTTGTCTAGTATGCTTACCAAAAACAATAAATTTATAGATATCATTTAACCTTGATCTTATTTTGGATGTGAATTGATCTGATTATGAGAATTGCCAGTGTGACTTCTTACTTGTTTGGGAAATAGTAAGAAAATAATAATTTAATAATTAGTAAGAAAGTAATAATTTAATAATTAGTAAGAAAGTAATAATTTAATAATTAGTAAGAAAGTAATAATAAGATTAATTTCCTTTAATCACTCTATAACATGCAGGGTGAAATTTTCATCCCAAAAAAGGGAAAGATCTTAAATCCATGGGGAATCAAGTGCTATTTTTATATCCATAATATAAAATAAAACTTTTTTCAGTTTTATAGGGCATTTTCAAAAAAATGTTATAAATTTAATGTAGTGGAAACCATAACAATAGGCACAAAGACATTTTTCTGAGGATTAATTTTTATATTTTCTAGTAAAAGGAAAATCTTGATTAATATCATGAATGGTTAATCATTTATTTGACCTTCTGTATTATCTATTATTTCATTCCAGACCTTTTACCACCCAGGAGCTTATACGAAGGAAGTATTCACTATACATTTTGTGTACTTTTGTTAAAGTCTGATTTTCTTTTAATGTCAGTGACTGTTATGTTTCTTTTATTATGTTTAAAAGATTGTTTAATTGTTTTTCAAATCGGCATTGTAATATATATATATATAAATACAATTTTTGCTACAAAATCTGTGAAATTACCCAGCCATGCTGAATCAGCAAGCTCTAAGTAGTTTCTAGCTGGTATGCAATAGCAAAACTAAGTTGCTGAAATACATATACATGTTATTTCTGAATAAATATATTAATTAAGACTGCAAATAGTTCAGCAAGTAAAACAATATTTCATATCAGAATTACCAATTGACAGACAGTAATTGACAATATTATGTATAGATTTGCTAACTTGTATGGTTTGGCCATATGATATATAGATTTAGGGCACTTTGTAAGACTATTCAGGTAATAAGTTAAATGATATGTTTTCACCAAAATCATCATTTCTTTTCAAAACTTTTCTCCTAAACAGTTGAAAAATTAGCCCTACAACCTATACATTTATTCTTATTACAGGGAATAAGAAGCAAAAATGACATCAGTATCATAAATTCTCTTGCTTCTTAAGTAATTTATAGTACTAGCAACATTAGTATCTGTAGAGGGAACAATTCCAACAGTTGAGTAAATAAATTAACTTTTGGAATTTGAATTGCTTAAAATTCATCTCTTGTGATCTCTTCTCTCATGTAAATTATTTGTTAGTAGGTATGTTGGAAAGAAATCCATAGCAAATTAATTAAATTATTTGTTGTAAAAACATATTCTGCTGTATTTAGTCTTATCCTGATTTGAAACATTGGTCTGTTATTATACTTAGATCCCTTTACCAGGAAGCCTTGAGTCATTTTTTTAAGGTTGTAAATTTTTTTTTATGCATGGGGAAAAAAAACAAAAAAACCCACCCTTATAGACCACAAAGTCAGTTTTCTGACAAATAGAACTGCATGCTTTTCAATTTACATTTAATCTATAACATACCAGTTTGATATGCGTTGCTTAAAACTTATGCTCTTAATGAAATAGGCAGATAACTGTAACCAGAAAGATAGCAATGATTTAATTGGTAATGGAGGATGATTTTCTGAAAATTTGATGTAACTAATTCTAAAAATTTCATGTAATTGTGGAAAAAGTGTCACATTAAGATTCTGAAAATATATTGGCCTTTTTTAAAAATGTTTATTTCTCCTTTTCTGAAAATTAGTATGCATAAAAATATTTCATGATATCTCTAAAAAATGGACCATACTAAGTAGACCAAATGAGTTTTTCTGTCAAATTTCAATATTGCAATTTTGTTGGAAAGGATGTCTCATTATTTTTGTGTTTTTAATATAATTCATAGTGCTATGTTATTCGTGTTTTAAATATGCTACGTGTTCATGTTTTTCTATGTTCAAAATGAGAAATTTCAGTTTTGAATTTCAAGATCCTGATTATTGTTAACTGTTGTCACATGTAAATAATAACTATAGAAAAACTCTGTAGCCAAATCTTGGTGATGGCCAGTGGTGTAACAATAGTGTTAAAACGGGCAAATTGCCAGTGACCCCTGCTCTACCTATGCCGAGGCTATGAGTACTGGAAAGGCCTGACATTTATTATTACAAAACAAAGTAAAATTTATTAATTTTGTATTTAATAAAATTAAGTTAAATAATAAATAAAAAAACGTGAAAAAAAATATTTTTAATAATTCAAAATATTTTTATTATAAAAAATTATTAGTGATAAATTTTAAAAATGTGTATCAAGATTTGGAACATATTTATTTGTATGAAAAATATATCACATCTGATAGTAATAATAACAGAAACAGTTAACACACGCATATTCACGATGCTAGGGACTTCCCCGATTTCTGGTTTGTGAATAAGTATGTGCAAAATAAAAGTGAGAATACCCGCTGCCCCCCCATATCTTACTGGGAGATTTTAAAATTTACTTGTTATGCAATTTTCCTGATTCTTGAAAAGGAACTTACAAAATTAAAAGGGAGAATCCCTGCTGTCAGCGAGTTCCAGTAAGTGGGGAAGTCTCTTATTTCGTGAATTCTCCAAGCATCACTATTATCTTACTTTTTGTTTCATTGGACCTGTGATCAGGCATAAGGTTAATTAGTTGATTATGAAAATTAGATAATAACATGCCTAATAATAGAAAGTATCTTAGTGGGAGTGAAAAGGAAAAAAGTGAAGTTTGAAGAAAAAAATAAGAAGTTACCTAAAATAAGTCAATATTTAAAAAGTAATGAAGAAACAAACAAACATTGCTGCAAAAATGTAGAAATTAGCCAAACCGAAAGTGATTAGTATTGCAGTCCTTGACAGCACATCCAGAACCACCTCAGCCCTGCAATAGCGATACGCATAATCAAAACCAAAGTGAAGTGACTGAAATTGACTCGGGATAAATCGCATCTTCCTCATACATTACTGATAAAGTTAATTTTAAAGTCTAAATGATCAAGTCAAACAGTTTGTGATTGAAAAGGAACATTGCAAACTTAAAGGCACCTTTAGGTAGTACTTTATTAAAAAATAAAAAATAAATAATAATACTTTGCATTGAGGAGCCTCGGATGGTATAGTTATTCCACTGGCCATTGCAAAATATTGTTGACACAATAGAAATAAGAATTTAATTATGTAGGCCTTTATGTATTTCTAAAAGAACTATTTTAACATAAGGGGAGGACTGTGTATCATACAAGCACTTGATATTATTAGAAAAGTGTATGCTTGTAAATTGTTTTTAATTAAAATCATTGTTCATTTCCTATGCCCCACTATTAAATAAAAAAAATGGTTAACAGATTGTCAGAAATCTTTTTATGCATAAATTGAAAAAAAGATTTCACTTATTATAAAGTTAAGAATTATTGACCTATCTTTAAATACACATGATTTTATAAATAAAGCAAAACCTCAATCGTTTGTAAGGAAAGCTCAGTCATATTGAATTTTGTAGTACAATAAAGTGATATTTTTTTTTAAAATATGGTAATCATCTAAAATAAAAAAGAATCTATTAAACAAGGTCTTAATGCTATGCCTGTAATCAATATTTATCACTAATATACATAATAAACATATAGGGCAGTGCACTGTGAAATTTTAAAGATTTCACAATAAGTATACATTTATTGAACTAAATGCAATTCAGTATACAATTACTGTAATAATAATGAATTTTTTTTCTGAGAAGTTAGTAAACGCTAAACTTTTAGGTGTTTGCAATGGTATGTGATATGCATACTTGATTTCATCTTGAAATAAATGCTCGTCTGTTGGCTGTTAAAATTTTAATCAAGACTAATTGACAAATTTTAATATAACTCAAAAATTATAAACGAAAGTCTTAGGCGACAAAACCTTTGTAATCGATAACGCAGAGAAAGCATTTCTGTTTCTCATTCATCCAAGCATTTTATTTCTTAATTTGGGTTTGTTAATATAGTTTTGAGCTTAGGTTGATTTCTATAAAGTCAGTGTTACAATTATTAGTTGAGGAATGTTTTTCTTTATGCATATTTATAAACAATGAATAAATTATTTGGCCTATAATCCTAAGATAAATAAAAATATCTAAAATAAGTCAAAACTAACTTGCTACAAGTAAAAAAAAAAAAAAAAATTTATATTAAATAAATAAATTTTAATGTTTAATGAAATATATTTAACTTTAATTACAAATGACCTTTGAAAATTTTTATTTAAAAATAAATTTGAGTTCTGTGTACCATTTGATTAGACAAGACCATATTAAATAACTAATGCAAGCAATTGACAGTATTGCATAAAAATATATAAAATTATAACATTGTATAAAAATTAAATATGTATAAAAAATAAATTAGTTGATTATGGCAAAATAAAAAAAAATTTAAAGATAAAAAATTAAAAAAAATTCTTTCTGTTAAAAATATTCTTAATTTTCCCGCTTAAATATTTATTTAAGTATGTTTATAACAAAGTTATTATGCAATACTCGTTTAAAAAAATATATAGTGCCAAATGACAATATTTCAATGTTGGCATGCTAATAAAATAGCACTTAAAACTTAAGTTCAAACAAATATAATGGTTAATATTTTTATAAGGATATTATTTTTTTGATATATATACTATTTTAATTTATTGGCGAGTTGATTAATGAAAATGCAATTTTTTAATTGTTTCAGAATTATGAAGCTTTTATTTCTGATTAGCAATCAAAAATTAGAATTTTATTAAAGAAAATAATGAAAATTTTTGTGTAAATTTTATTATACACCAAATAAAAAAGATAAAAAAAAAAAGGGGAGGATTTGACTTCCTAATGTTAATTTTCTTCATCATGAGAAAAGCATATGCTCAAACCTTTAATTTTGTAATATATAGATATTTGTAATTTTTATTCAGTTATTTTGAACCTTATTTAAAAAAAAAATACACATATATGTATATATTTCAGGTATTTATTCATCGGAAAGTGATAGCAGTGATAGTGAAGATGAAAGGAATTTGTTTAGTCAATTATCTCGTTTCTGTATATGGGATCAACAGACTTCAAGGTTATTGTATTTCTGCTTAGTTTAATTAATAAGATGTATTGAATTTTATTTTTATCAGATATTTGTTTTAAATTATTGTTGAATTCAAAGTTTTTTACTTATAAAAGAATATTTTTAAGCTTATCTAATTAAAAAAAATTTTTTTTAGTTCTTTGCAAAATATGAAGTCTGAATCTCGAACAGCTAAACAATCACAACTGAAAACAGAACTTTTAAGAAGTTATTATCATCTCTGCTGCTTACATTCTATTCACAAACGAGAAAAAGAACATCAATTTGAAGTTATTCAACCACTTGTTGAGGCAGCTCGAGCTTATCCTAACCGAGCGACAGAAATTTTATCTAATTATTTAATTGATCCATCAAACCAGAAGAAAAGGTAAGCATTATTTTTTTATTTTTAATATACATTTATAATATATTAATATACATAATTTTTATTTTAATATATAAGTTAATTTTATTCTTATAAGTATATATGACTCAACACAATACAATAATAATAAATAACATACATTTAATTTGCAATGTTCTACTGAGAAAAAAAAAGTATAGATGGAGATTACAAATTTTGCGAAAAAATCCAACAGAAAAACTAACAAAAATTCCTGTAATGCTTGTAACACACACACAATATATATATATATATATATATATATATATATATATATATATATATAGATAATTATAGTTTTTTTTGAACATGACATTTAAATTGACTTTATTCATTAAATTTCAGAACAGTTATAATTTGAAGACTATTAATCATGTTCATTTTCTAATTTCGTGTCTTATAAATACATAATTATGGATAAATGGAAAAGTTTAAAATTAAAAAATATGTTGAGTAATTTAATACAACAGCTATTACTATTACTTATAAAAAGTAATTAAATTTGATTATTTATATTTAATTAATTAATATTTAATATCTAGAATATACAAACAATGAACAAGTTTGTAATGAATATTAATAAGTTTTTTAATATCTTTATGGCTTTGTTCCATCCTATTGCAGTTCTTTTTGAGTTTAAAAAAGTGCTATTATAATTTGTCTGTAATTTATGGATTACATGTAGAAATTCTAATTATTATGGGTCGTTCTTGCATTTCAATAAAAATTCTGAAAATTGGCTTCCTCCCCCTCCCCCTATGAAAATTTAGTATGCAATATAAATAAATCTTATAAAATGGGAAACACTACTGATGGATGCTAATCATGTTTTTATGTTTTATTAAGGATACAAATTAAAAATGCTTTTCTGTACTAATTGGTAAACTGTTAAAGAAGATTTTTATTTCTAGCAATTATAGATTATAAAAATCCTGTTTTACTCTCAATTAGATTAGTTAATTAATTAAATTAATTTTTTTAATTAAGTTACTTAATTAAAATAACTTAATTTAGATTAAACTGAATATTTAAAATTTTTCTAATATGTATTTTTTTTTTTAAATCATTGAAAATATTTTTTTTTCTTGTTTATTTACATAGAGTTAGTTATATCTTAATATAGAAATATATATACTCAATATTTATCATATATTATCAATAGAATATATCTGATATTTTGCTTGCCACTGTTTTTCTATGTTTACAATTTCTATCTTGTTTTCACAATCTTAAATGTATATAAATTTTTCATCCTCCCCTTTTTATGCCACTGAAATTATGGCTGCAGGTTATAAAAAAATTGGAGCTCTTAATATTATAGAAGCAAATATACCTACATATACATAAATCATAAATTTTATAAAATATAAAATTAGCTCATTTGTGTTCAAGAATACTGGTCTTTTAAATGGAAGATCATTTTTGCCACCTAAAATATTTACAGGAAAGATATTCAGTAAAAAATTTGGGATGATGCATTTAATTTTGTTATGGATGATGTATTTAATTTTTGTTTTGTTGCATTTAATTTTGTTTATAAAAAAATTACACTGTATAAAAGATTATTAGTATAAGAAAATTTATTTTTGGTATTTTTACTATCACTAGCATTTTTATAAAATATATTATTTGGTTAGTCTAGTTACATAAATGTTTCTTTCTTGAAAAAACTAGTTTTATATATATATTCTCTAAGGCACATCTTTAAAATAAAAAAGTAAGGTGTGAAGTTTAAAAGAAAATCATAATTACTACAAATATTGTTAAGTAAACATTTTGTTAAAAAATACTTTTATTTCATTTCATATTTTAACAATGTGAACTATTCATATTTTCTATTTCATATTTGTTTATTTTTTTTTTCATTTTTATTTCAGTGACAAACCCAATACTGCAGCAAAAACACCTTGCAGTTTTAAACAAGAAAGTGTTGCTTGCACCAATGCTGCTCTTCCATATACTTGGCATTGCAAGAAACGTATCTTTTTCTTTATTGATCTAAGTTTTACTTCTTTTAAAAGAATATTTATATTTCATATTAATAATTTATTTTTTGGATTTGTAGTAATTTGGTGATATTTATATCTCTCAATAAATAACTCTTTAAGTTTTTATTTATTTTTATCTAAGATGCTTTGATTTTGTGACATATATTTAAAAATGTGATTGTTTTAGATATATTATGGTTTTTTTTTGCAAATATTGCTTGAATTCTAACACCTTTTTGTTGTACGGCTGTTAATGTTGTTAAAAATAATTATTCTTTAAACTATCTAATAGTTAAAATTAGTTGTTTTTTTAGTATTCTTTTTTTATTATTCCAAAAAAAAATTTGTTATAAATTTTCAAGTATGGATTAATTATTGTAAACAATTTTCATAAGCTCTTTATTACAGTTGCAAAATCTAAAATTAAATTATTTATACTGAACTTGTAATAAAATTATGATAAAATTTGTATTTATTGAAAGTTATTAAAGAAAGCAAGTAGAAACAATCCAACATTTTCAAGTTTTTGTGAATAGTGGGATATATTTTCTTTTAAAAAGGAAAATATTTGACGAATTATATAATTTTATTGCAATTGTTTATTTTTTTTCTTTACACAATTGGGCAATAGTGTGTGAAAAACTACTCTTTCTAATTAACTATCTAAACACACAAATTTCATCAGGCATTATGTAAATAAATTCAGTAAATCAAGAAAAAAGTGTAAAACAAAATAAATTAATAAATTTAAAAAATATTAAATAAGAATTATTAAAGTAATGTATATATAAAGTATAGTAAAATTAATCATGAAAGTGAATATAGTGTTAGCAAACTATGATGTTATTTAATGTTATGCAACAAAAAAGTAGTTTTCAGTTCTTAGACGAAATTTTAAAATTTCTGGCTTTAGATATGTGGATTTTACTAAACAAAACTTAAAAAAATTTCCCTTTAAAAAATTTAAAAGCTTCTGCCTACTATTAATGATGTTTTTTTAGAAGTTTTAGTAAGAAGGTATACAAAAAAACCAAAAAAATTATTAGCAAAAAATATTTTTAGTCAACGATAACAGATGGAGCTTCAGATTGATATAGAAATACTTGAAAAAAGACAATTTAAATTTATGCACGATGACAATGTATTTTTCTATCTATAGATGTATTTTTCTGAAAGGAAGCAAAATACATGACACAGATTATGTGATAGTGTGCAAATGGATAAAAAAGAGAAAGATTTGGGTTGAAATCATAGATAAAATTAAATACATAATGAAGATTGCTAAATTGCTGAAATTTTTTTAAATTTCTTCTGTTTTAAATCGAATTATTTAATTGTTTAAATGTAGATATTAATATACAATATATTTTTGTTTTTGATATGAATATACTGGTGCAGATTATAAGGCACTGTGGATTATATTATATTTATTTTTTCTAACCAAAGAGTATTTCTTTAGCTTTATGTGTAGAAAATTACAATAATTAGTGCTTTTGATTTTTTTTACATTGTCTAAATGCACCTTATAAAATGTCTTGTAGATGTTATCAATCTTTTAGCTGACTTGGTATTTTTTATAAAACTATATTTCTAAATATTTGGTAACATAGTGAATGAATTTTATACAAGATTTGCGTACCATATTATTTAAGTATACCAAATCTATAAGTTGATCATATTTTTTTGTTCTGCAATTTTTTTACAATCGTTGTTATACTGATTTTATTTTAAAAATTATGAATTTTTATTTAATTAAAAAATAAAAAAATGCAACAAATCAAAAAAGTATATCAGATGTAGTGAAAATAAGTGTTCTAATTTTGAAGTTGCTAAATTCACACACACACAGATAAACATCTTGCTTTATAAGTAATAAAAGATATGTCTGATAAGCATTTATAACACACTATTGCTTTATTTATTTAAGGATTTAAGTTGTCATAAAGCAACAAAAATAGTTCTTAAAATTAAATTAGAATTAAAATTACATTTTTCTTTATTTTAAAATTATTTTCATTATTTAAATTAAAAATCTGTCATAAAAAACTTTTATTAATGAAATATGTTTGGGATTAACAAGCCTGTATGAGAAATAAAGAATTAGACTGCCAAGAGATAAAAATTGCTCTTTATTCATAAATGTTCGTTTTACATTACCTGTATTTAGAATGCTTTTTTTTTTCTTCAATTCCTTAACACATTTACAGACATCACTTACAATGTTGATCAACTTTTATTTGAACGCTGCACAGCCAAATTTTCTGATAATACTCCATGCTGTGTCCCAGTTTTTGATGTGTGTCATGAACTTCCTTTGTGTTTTGAACATGCAAAGAAAAGAGTAAGTGTATATGAAACATTTTATACAAAATTAATGCCTATTATTTGTAAATATTTTTGATTGAACTTATTAATACGATAATTATATAGCATGCTTTATTATGCTTCTAAATCTATTAACCATATCTTTTATGTAATAGACAAAAAGAAATTTTAATATTAATTTAAAGTTCACATCTCAAAAACCTTGTGTATGTTGGAATGTTACAAATTATGTATTGGCATTGTTAGGACATTTCCATGCTAAATTTTCTTCAGAACCTTAATGTAACAACAACACATGATGGTGAGACAATATGAAGAAATTAGTTGCATATGAAAAAAAAATA
Source organism: Caerostris darwini (assembly GCA_021605075.1). Taxonomy (NCBI): domain Eukaryota; kingdom Metazoa; phylum Arthropoda; class Arachnida; order Araneae; family Araneidae; genus Caerostris; species Caerostris darwini. The sequence continues at coordinate 184,354 of BPLQ01010555.1, read as the reverse complement.
TCCATTAATTTTGAAACTATTCAAAACATTCATGAGACACATGTACCAAATTTTTTATACAAATTTATTGCCTCTTATGATTAATCCTCAGCAAGTTGATATATTATGCTAGCAAAGAACAATTGTAGCAATTATAATATGGTGCCTGTTATACAAGCATTTGCACTTCTAGCCAAACAAATATGACTGGCATGATGCAGGCACTGAAAAACTATGAAACTGGTTGATAGTATTTTGCATGCTTTGCTGAAGTGGATGATTTCATGGACCAACAAAGCCATGTTTCATTTATATGGCCTAATTTACAACTTGAATGCATGAAAAATATGCCTGGTGCATGAAAACATAAATGGGATTCTTTGATAAACATTTTTCATGCAATATCCAACCACAGTGTGTTAGGCCTAATTTCTTCTAATTTCTTTCTTGGTTCATCATCATTGACAAGGTTTATCATATGATGTTTTATCAAGGTTCATCATCATGACTGCTGATTGAATGGTTGTTGTCTCATGTCGGGAAAAGATCCTGCTTTTCATTTTGCTGCAAGATTGTGTTCCACCACACTGGCATGACCTGATATTTTTGTTACTTCAACAACCACTTGCCATATATCTGGATTGGCCTTGGCAAATTGAATGATGTGGTTCGTAAGTCACTTGATCTAATGCCTGTTTTTTTCTTCTTTGGATTGATGAGAATTACAAGTTGTTGTGTTCCTACTCTCTCCGGATTTAAAGTAGTGAATATGTGACGCAGCTGACTCAATAAATCAGGCTATGCTGATGCAAGTATGACAAAAATGAATTTATTACATAGATGTCCGCAATGTCACAAAGAAGACCCAGATTGAATATTAGTAGTAATTTGAGAGTTACATCTATATTTATGTAATAAGTAATTTTTTTTTTATACAATTTATTTTGAATTGTATGGATTTCCTTATAATTATTTTGTTTAGACTGCCTTTTGTGTAATACACAAGTGGTTTTGATATTTTGGCAGTTCATGGTGTATAAGCATTTAAAAATTTACAATTTGTTTCAATTGAAAATGTGTACCTTTTCAGGATAATTATGATAAAATGGCATCTGAGCCCAAACCAAAGAAACCTAGGAAAAAACCAAAGCCATCCGCATTAACAAGACCTCCTAAAAGAGGCAAAAAGAAAAAGAAGCCAAGTTCTGTCCGTCCCTCAACACCTTTGCCACCTCCTTCAGTACTGCCTTCCGCAGCTATGCCTTCTAGCTCTCATCAAATTGGTAAATGATATACAAATTTTCTATTAACGTTTTTTGAATTTTATAAATCTTACGAGGAAAAACATTACCCTTTAAATTGTTTTATAAATATGACTTACAACTATTTTAATAAAGAAAAAATATTAAAGGTTTTATAATTTTTCTGTTTTTATTTCAGAAATGCCAAATGTTAATTCATTTTCTAATGAAGTTATCAAGTCTGTAGAAACGATTTTGCCTGTTCCTGAATTAAATAAAGTTATGAATGGTGAATTGCATACAGAATTGGAAAGTGATTTAGAAGATTTTTCTCCAGGTAGGCTTCCGTAAAATTTATAATTTTTATACTGTGATTATTATATTTAGCTGTTATATATATTTGCAGCATATTATAAGCATTTCAGCCAGTTATAAATATTCCATTAAGAAAGTATTGTTTTCTAAAATATTACTTTTACTTTTAATTCATGGGCATACTTGAATGTACGAAGCAAGTTCGGTAACATTCTTTCAAGCATTTCGGTGCAATCTCAAAAAATAAACCCCTTACCTTTATCAGCAAGCGCTTCCCCCCCCCTCCCGCCCATTGTGCTTTAGAAGGGCTAAATTCTTTATTGCTTGAAACAAAATTGACTCTTGCATGGGAGAAGAGATTTTCTTTTCATGAGAGTTTGCAAACATTTGGACATTAACACTGGTTTAGAGACTTTTCGTGAACAATACTTGCAGCTCTCTCAGTGATGTATTGTCAGGACTTTAAAGGTTTATTAAATCCATTGTTATGATAATTGGGATACATAATAATTTTATATATTTTGGTAATAAACATTAATTCAGATATACTAAGTAAGGTTTTTTTCCCCTCCATAAACTAATTTATTTTTTTTATCTTTATTATGTTCTTAAGGATTCAGGTTCTTTTATGAAAGTTTGTATAAAAAGATGTTTCATGTGTTAATATGATCTGCAATTTTTTATAAATTGTTTTTCATTTAGGTGCTATTGAGAAAAGCTTAGGACTACAATTAGATACAGCAGATTTGGCAAATCATGCTACTAAACTTTTAGAAGAGCATGATTTTACTGAAGTCTTAAATAAAATTCCAGATGATGCTTTTAATGATCTGTTTGTTGGTCAGTATAGTTATTTATGTACTAATCTATATATGAATAATTTTTGAAATCTAAATAAAGTGTTTATGCAAATTGCTTTAAAAATATTTTCTAATAATAATCTCAAATTAAAAAGACAGTTTACTTTATTAAATTGGAAAAGTGCTAATAAATTAAAAAAAAATTTTTTTTCAAAATAAAAATAATGACGGTAATTTATGATGTGTAATAAATAGCCTTTGTTCTCACTGAAATAAACAATAAGTAAGAAATATCAACCAACTACAATTTTTTTCTCATTTAGTATATAAAAACTAAAGATTATGACACATCAGAATGTTTTTGTTTTATACATCATGTATGAAAAGATTTTTTTAATATTATTAACAATAAAACACTAAATTATGCAATTTTATTTTTTATAATTGTTGTTTGTATAAACATTACATAATATAGTAATGTTACATAAATGATGTAAGACATTCAATTGCTCAAATTAGATTTAATTTTTTCTAAAGATTGGTTTGTTACATTGATCTGTATACATAATAAAAAAAAAATTGTATTTTTCCTTCTTTGTTTTTTTTTTTAACAAATCTATTTAAAATGAATGGAAATCATTAAAAAAATGAAATAATTTAGAATAAGTTATGAAACAGTCAATTAGTAATACAGTATATATTAATTCTTAGTAGATACTTAGTTTCGGAATAGAATCAATCAACTTTGTGACAGTTGTGAAGGAAAATATAATATTTGCATTCAAAGAAGATAATAAACTTAACATATTCATATTGCTTCCTAAATTTTAATTTTGTTTAGTCAAGTGATTTAGTGATTGATACGAATATTTAGAGCTTCTAAAGACAGTAAATGGTACTTTTTTTCATCGACACTTTTTCATTCAGCTACAATTTTAAAATAATATTGAAATTAGTATATTAGTATTAATATTTTATTTACTCCAGTTTTTATAATTCCATTTCTCTCATACCACACTATGCAGAAATTTGTAATTGACATATAAAAGAAGAAATAGCAAATGAGTTTTGTGTATTAATGCTTTTTATTTAGAAATATCAGTTATTTGGGTTTAACTATTTTTCATTGTTTTACTTCTAAGTAAAAGAATGTATTAGTAGATTAAAATATTTTATAATTGCATCTATTTTCATTCTATAGATAATTTACTTTGCCTGTAAAGATAATAATTTTTATTATAATTTAATTTCTGTACTATATTTTTTAATTGTTACTGTTTAATGATAGATACCAGAAATGGGGAGTATATTCCTTCTCGAGAAGAGACTGAAGAACTTGAAAGGGCTCTTGCTGCTGTTTCTAAAGACGTCCATTTAGCTAAGGAATCATTAGCAAAATTATCATCTTCAACTATTGGACCTGATCTAGAAGAACTAGAGCGTTCACTTGAGATCCATGGCAGTTTATTAGGTGCTGATAATTTGACAAGTGCAATTGACGAAAATTCCTTTGCTGATTTACCCAATAACAATAATCATATAGATACATTAAATGTTATTTCTAGTAGTTTTTCTACAAGTGATTTAAATTCATTTACCCAGGCTCTTTCTGAAAGTCTTGACCAGAATCATCTTCCTTCTGTGACTGAAAGCTCTCTTTTATCTAATTCTATTAATGTACCTTTATCTAATTCAGAACTGTCCCATCCCCATATGCTCAATGGTCACTCTGATATCTTAACTGGACTTCATCCATTACAATTAGACCCTTCATTTTCAAACAGTCTTTTAAATACTTCTACGGGTTTAAGTCTTGCACATCCAGGTACTATCGATAACAAACTTTATACAAATGGATCAATGTTATCTACATTGTTTTATAACATGGGACAAGCATCTTCCAATACATCTCCCCAACCACAAACATTTCCTGTGGCATCTATCTCTGGAAGCAATACCTCTGAAGAGATTGGTCTTATGTCTAATTCGGGAGGCCTTAATAATAATCATTGGTTGCTCAACTCACCAGATGTTCTATCACAATTTGCTTATCAGAATGGTTTTCTTATGAATTCACAGGTGAATAATTCTTATACAAATTCATTTATTGGAAAATATCCCATGCAAGATATAAATTCAGAATTGTCATTGGGATCTGGCAATTCTATTAGTTGCAATGCTGAAAATATGATGTGTGGTGCAAATGAGCAGCCAGTACATAACATAAATATTTCCAATGGACCTTCATCAACTTTGCAACAAACTAATTCTGTGAAAGTAATTGTTCAGGAAGGGGCTTCCTAGCAGTTACTTATGCTTAATGTACAGAATTCTGGCCGTACCATGTAGGAAAATGCATTTAGGTATACATGTGCACATTTCACTGTCATAAGGTCATGGAAGTTCTTGCCATCTTTCCTGAATCTGGCAGATTTTGGACGGGTATGTGTACCTTAATAAACAACATCATGCTCAACTCTGAACATAATGTTTTTCTAAATTGTGAAGATTCTCGTATAACTGTGTGAGTTTGTCATTGGATTATGTATAGTGTCATGTCTTGAGGACTTTTCATTTTCTGTACAGGTATTTGATGTTGTGTTTCTGTTTGTTCATTTTTTTTTTTTAAATTTAATTGGTTCAGAATACTATAAATTCTTAACAAACTCGCTTATCTTAATGTTTTCATAAGTAGAATGTGTTACGTAAAATGGTGTGTAATAGAAACATACAGAGGTCTTTAATTAATAATGTGCTATGAATATTTAATAATTCTACTGCTGTTGAAAATTTATTTTCTCTTATTCATGAACTCAATATACATGTAAACTACAATTAGTTTCAAATTTTAACTTTCTTAACGTCACTATTGTTTAATGATGTGTAAAATTTAGTTGATTAAAAATGTTCTATCAATTCATTGTTAAGTTTTTCATTTTTCTGCAATCTAGAAATATTATAAAATTTGCATTCATAAAATGCAATCTTTATTACATCTCTAGATTGTAGAATATTTCTGATGTAATAAAATGTATGCTAGAAAATTATAATTTATGAAACGTAACTTTTAAAATGATGGTTCTCAAATGTTTTCCTTTTGTGCCACCCTTTTATTACATGTCATATTAACTGTTTGGTTAATTTTTCTAATATATTAATAGTATAGTTTTTTTTTTTTTTTTTTTACTTAAAAGTTCGTGTATTCAAAATATTGACATAAAAAAATATTAGCTTTGTGTTGTTAGTTACACCTAATTAGTATATTGAACTCTGGTCAATAAGGAACAATTATTTAATTATATAATTTAAAATCCAACTTCACTGGTCCTAAACAGTTTTTTTTTAATCGCTGGAATAAGTACATTAGTGTAAACGAATTATGATCTTGAATGCTTTACCAATAAGTATCTAAAGCTTTGGATCACTGGACATACAATGCTTAGCATGCACTTCATTTATTATGAAAAGAGTAATTATTAATAATTTAGGAATTGAAGATATTTAAGTCCTGTGAACACAGCACTCCACACTTAAATTATGTTGTAAATTATCTTACTGACAGTTTGAGAACCACTGTTTTAAGGTTTTGATTATATGTAAAAGAAAACTTGTAAATTTGTAATATAATTTTTTTTATGTGGGCGAGTGATATACTATCTATGCATCGAAAAATTCCACCGTTCTTTTTTATATTGTCATATGACAGTATTGGAAAAAGGGGAGGGGGTCTTTTCATCTGATCTTCATGTGTAGCAAAATTATAATAAATTTAATAAATTTTAACCTCCATAAGAATTCTTACAAAATTTTGTAATAATACTATATTTTTTAAGAATTCTATTTGTTCCTTATTCTTGTTGTAAATTTATGTTAACTTTTTATGTGTTGTTAATTTATTTAAATTTGTAAATATTGTGATTGTATTTCTGTTTATAACTTGTTTTTTAAACCAAACTAGTGATAATGTCTGAACAAGCATTGCTTTTGATTTTTAAAAGAAAAATCATTCATATTGAAGTAATGAAAATACTGTGATAAAATATTTGTAAAATATTTACTTTGTCCTCATCCATTAATAATTTTTGTTTTCATTCTTGTTTTTAAATAATTTTGAAATTTCACTGCTGTAAAACTAACTAATTTTATAGTATTTTTTATGAAAAATGTCTTAATTTTGTTATCTGAATAAAAGTAAATGGATGTTTACTTAAAGCTGTATCCAACTCTTTACATTTTCTTTACATATAGTTAACATTCTTTTGAAGTTTAAAATTCATATGAAATAGAACCAATATAAAAAATTTTTTTCTTCTATAGCATTTAATTATTCATAATACTCAATATTGATGGAGTTGTAACATATTTTTGATTCCATTATAAAGATATCACCACCCAATTTAAATTTTTTCCAAACTACATTAAGACCCATATAATAAGTTCCGACACTAAATGTAAAACAGCATTAAATAATTAGGATAAGTAAAACAGAACAGAAAATTTATCAGTTATATTTTGTAACAGTTATTGTTAAATCAATTGTAGACTTATTTATTGCAAATATCGCTTTTATTTTCATAAATCATTAATGGAAAAAAAAAAAAAAATGAGTAAAGAAGTTAGAACCTTTCTCATCAGAATTATATCTCATTTGACTTTTAATGTCTTCTTTGCAAAAAAAAAAAAATGTCATTTACCTTTTTTTCAGCGAGTAGTTGTGGATAGTAAAGCATTTTACATCAATAAAACTTAGTGTTGCCTTTGAACTTTTTAAAATTAAAATGGTTTTATATATACTGATCCATAATTATCATTATAGTGGCTTAACTTTTCTTTAGAAAATCCGTTGAAAGTTCTTTTTGCTTCCCATCTTCAAAAACACTAATTTCGTCGTTTTCATGCACTTGCTCTACTAATTTTTTTCAAGATCGTCATTGGAAAGATTTTCACCAGTTGTAATTACAATAATTCTTCAATATCCTGCACACTTATATTATCCAACCTAAAATATATATCATTATCTAGATTGACAATTTTATCAACATCAACAAATTATTCTTTTCTGCCAAAATCCTTTTTTAGTTCTTATTATACATTCTTCCAAACATCTGTTGGTCACCTCATTGCAGCTGAGATTGATGTCGGTTACAGCATCCATAATACTGTCATTTTTCCAATGACAATTTCAAAAACTAACCTTGCAATGCCATTACCGCATTCAATTTCTGGGAATTCCAATATTACTGCAAAATACTGAAACATTGTAAAAATTAATTACATTTATAAAATCCTTAATTTCAGCTTTAATACTACTTTATACTTTTATAAATAAATATATATTAATTATTGTACATCTGTATTTTGTGATGTAAAAAATTAAAGAGGGTTGCCATATTCACTTCATTTTTCAAGTAATAACTGACATAAATTTAAAATATTTTAAACCTCATAATTAAAATAAAATATTATATGCTTTCTTTTTAAAATTTAGCTGGTACTAAGGTTTGGGTTTTGTTGGAAGGTTGAATTGCATTTTTTTAAGGATATATTGTTAAAAAAAAAATTTATTCCATTAAAATGTATTTTATTTTTTATATGACTTCATTTTAACTAAGTCTTAAATGATTTTTTAGTTACATATGTGTGAAAGAAATTTTAAGAGCATGGGAAGGAAAACAATAATATTCATTTTCCTTATCCATCAATATGAAAAATATGCTTGCAGAAATCCATTAAATTAGTTTCATTATTTGTAAATTTTTTTTTAAATACTTATTTAGATAGTTATATTGGTGTACTACAAACTTTCATCTCTGTGTCTGTTTAAATTCTTGAATTGTACTTTAATGTTTTAGTAGAAAAATTTTCCGTTTTAATTTTAAATAATTTGCGAATAGATTTTCATCTTTTCAAGCTTAAATTTCCATTTAAAGCTTTCCACTCCATATTTATACAGTAAGATAATTACTTACATAATAACTTTATGATGTGGTACAAAAATTAACATATAAAGTCACTTTGCATGTTGATTGGCAACTGATATATCTAAATCTACAATAAATTTGTAGATCATTCATAAAGAATTATTGCATGATATTGCTATTAATGAATAATGTTGTGGTTGTACATAAAAGCAGTTCAATATCTATGTTGGTAGTCATAGTTGGAGGGTTACGTGTATAAATTTCAATTTTGAATACATATAAAACTTTTTATTAGCTTTTTTTTTTTCAGATATATTAAAAAAAAGATACAAACATCATTTACCATAATTCCTATCTATAACAAGAACACATAATTTTTTTGGTAAAAAAAATAAAATATAGTGCAATTTGTGCAAGTTTTTTTTTGACATAAATATCAAGTTTTGTTTTCATACAATAACAAACATTTGTAAAGAATATTTTTTATGTTAGAATTATATATTTAAAATATGTTTAGTACAATAGAAACCAGAAAAAGATTTTAAATATGAAATAATTGTGGTAAATAGGGACATTCCGAATAAATGACTTGTAATCCATACCACGAAATTAAAATTTTTTAATGTGCAATCTACAGATTATAGGCAATAAATTACAGTACATTAAACAACAATTCAATTAAAATAGATATTAAAACATTTTCGCTATTATTTGAATTGTATAGTATTTGCAGCTAAAGTTTTGTAAGAAAGTTCTGACAATCATTAATAGAATAAATGCAATGAACATTATTCTAGACAAAATTTATACAAAAAGACTTAGGGTAAATTTTTTTTACTTTTGTAAATGAGTGCTTTTTATGTGATATTTCCTGTATTTGGTTAGCTTATTTTAAGAATTATTAACATATTTCTAAGTATTCAAACAAAAAAAATTTGTAAAGAACAAATTAAACAGTTTTCTACTTTGCTTTATTATTTTATTTAAAATTTCAGGTTGTTGTTTATAAAATTTGGCAATTTTATGTTAAAAAATCCTAAACATTTTACGAATAATAGAGATTTTTATTTGTAAAAACTTTTCCACTGCACTGGATACTAAATTAAATCATTCTGCTTTATAGAATAGCAAAACTAATTATCTTTTAGTTTTACTTTTAATTAAAATTATATATTTTTCATTTAACAATATAAACTTTTTTCTATGATCTTTACCCTTATAAATAAAAATTTTTTGGTCATTACAAATAAATTATTTACTTATTACTAATGATTTATTTTAGTAGTTCAAACCAAAATATAAGAAAGTTAACATTTGGATTATTTTAAAATGATTGAATATGGCCATGACAATTTAAATGAGTTGTCATTTTTTTTTTTTTTTTTTTTTTTTTTTTAATTATATAGAAAAAAATGTGAATGAATGGATTTGAAATGTGCAAAATGTCACAACTTTCCAATGTCTTCCATACTAGATGTGCCACAAAATTTCCAATCTAATTATTATTACACAAGCAATAATAAAAAAAACCTTCATATTTTATTATCTCAAAAGTATTTTTTAATATTCATGTGTGATCAAAAAAATCAATGAAATATTTTATTTTCACTTTTAACCTTTGAGTATTGATATTAATAGAAGTATTTTCCATATATCTGTATTCAAAAATAGAAGTATGCAATGAATGTTGTTCAATTGAGCTTTTTACGTTACCACTTTTGAAAATGTCTACATCATATGGTGCTTCATTGTACGAGTGAATCAGAAATAAGCAATACTAAACATAAATACGTATATCTGTGTTTTTAAAATATTATTTAATCTGAAAATTATTAGTTGAAAATAAATAAAGAATTGCTTGATATGTTATTTGCTTTACTTGTTAAAACCAAGTGTTCATAAAATTGACGTCAACATAGTTTGATGTTTTTGTAAATATTTTTAGATAATATAAAAATATATATTTATGCATTCATTGTAATTTTAAGAACAATAAAAGAAAACTATGAACTTAATAGTAAATATGCTTTTTCATAGTATTTTCATGTAGGAACTGATTGTTGGGATGTCAATGTTAGAGTGAATGTAACACAGCTTAACTATTTAAAGATATGTAATATAATTTTGTTGATTGCTTTATTATATAAGAAAAACCTATTACTTTGAAATAGCGAAAGAAATTTTAATCTACAGCTGTAACTAAACTGTTAATTTTTTTTAAACCTCCATAACTGTTTAAAAGGGTAGATTTAAATATTGGATGTGAACTATATTTAATCAAAATATTCAACATTACTTTTTTAGTAAATTATTATTACTGTCTATTAAGTTATAAGAATTTTTCAAATATTTATAGAATAGAATGTTTTTAATTTACTGAAACATCATACATTACTTGAAAATGTCTTAATTTAAAAGAATGGAATTTCATAATTTGTATAATGTTGGGTTATTGTTTTAACTTGTGTGAGAATGTATTGTATCATATATCATAAAAAAGAGTTATTTAAGATATAAAAATACATTTTATTAATAAATGAGTTTTCATAATAAAAATGTGATAAACTTTGCTTTGTTTTTTTAATTTTATGAAGCAGAAATAAAAGTTAAAATTAACACAAAAACACAGAACTAATAAGAACTTTTTTTTCTAAGTCTCAATTTTAAGAAATTAATTTTTTGCTATAACAGGAAGTCCATATATGACAGGAGCAGATCCTACTAAGTATTGTAATTTACAAGCATTTCGTGCTTGAGAGACTGCAGTTGCAATAGTAGTTGTTGAATTTTGTTTTTGACAGTAATTTGGAACAAATAATTCAAGCAATTTGTCAGTAAATCTATCAATATCCTTGTCAGTAACATCCCACAAGTTCCCTACAACACATGGGCTGAAATTGAAAAAGAAAAATTAACATTTCAAGCTTTATTATTAAATACATAAAATTATACATTACCCTGTCAGAAGAAAAAGGCTACCAAAATGATAATAAAAAGTTCAAAACAAAGAAAAATTTTGGTTTCAAGTGCCTATTTTAATAAATCTCAAATCACAGATAATTCTTTATTATTAAAATAATTAAATGTTTGAAATATTAAAAAAAAAAAAAAAGAATTTCACAGTATTCTTTGTTACAGTAGAATGCGCTGTTAATAATGCAAGAACATTTTATAATTAGTAAGGAAAGATTTGAAAGTATACTTGAGATATTTTAGATTTATCAAAGTACTCTTATTTGTGTTGAAAAATTTTTTGGCTTTTAAAATCATAACCCCATAAAGTGATTATACGCATCACTTGATGGAGATGGATGCTTTTTTTAATTTGTTATTAACAATTCAATGCTAAATCGTTAACATAAAGGGAATATTTATAAATTTGGTTCAGGGGCCTGATGGCCCTAAGTTTGAGTCCCAGCAATGCCATGGATGTTTGTAATGGTTTCGGAATCCACTTTAAACTGTAGGTCCTGGTCTAACATAATCATACAGCATTGTGGGGTAGTGTTACACACGTCTGTAGCATATTTTCAAGCTACATGTGACCTCTGGGTAGTGCTAAATGAGTAGCAGCAGTGCAGCCTTTGCTTATGGCATAAAGATTAACTGTCTCTGTATTGCCAGTTACATTAGAACAACATAAATTTGGTTCAATAATTATTATTAAAAAATGCAGAGAAACAGCTGTACTTACCATCCATTTACCAAGTAAGTTAGAGGAACTCCATAAGCATCTAGTTGTCTGCTTAATTGTTTTAAACGCCCACTACTGCAACCCATCAATATTGTTGCAGCATGGCATTTCATAGTGTCAATGGAAGTTCCTTTTAAATATTGTCTGCCGCTTCCATGACCACAATAGCTACAAAATCAAATGAATTTTATCCACACATATACAGAATGAATATTATCTAACAAATATTATCACAAAATCAAATGCAACTTATTTTCTAAAAGAATTTTAATTAACAGTTATCAATATATTTTAATGTGGAAAACTACCTATGAATAAGATTTGCTTAACTTCTATGATAAAGTTATAAAATAAACACTTCTCCATTTTAATTACACTGTAACTAAGTTCACAGACACCAAGAAAACTAGAATTATTGCACAAGAAAATATTTTTGCCCGTATATCTTGAAACAACAACAGGATATACAATCATTCATTAGAAAGATTTTCTATATATGGACACAATTTAAAATTAAACTATCCTTGAATAATATAGTGTCTCTTTTTTTTTCCTCCTGATTTCATAATTTAAAAAAATTTAATGGATTTATAGATAATTTTATTTTGTATTATTATTATTATTATTTTTTTTGTAACCTCTAATAACTACTTCACAAATGGGAGAAAACTTACACAAACAAATCATAAAGATTAAATGCAGCAGAGCACTCTGGTGAACTTGGAGCTTTTCCTATTATTCCCTTCCAATGCCTAATTAAAAAAAAAAAAAAAAATTATGCATTTTAAATAATACAAATATATATATATATATATATATATATATATATTTAGAAGACAAGTAATTAAATTTTAAAACTAGAAATGAAATTGTAATGAAAAAAAAAAAATTCACACATAGAAATTTAATAATCTTATATCAATAAAAAATTTAGAGTAGCATAGACAATCTTTTTTTATTTTTATAAGTCCAAGAATGAATATGATGACTTTTAAAACTTCTAATCATTTACTCTCTGGCTGATAATCAATTTAAAATTTCTGTTGTAATACACTATTTTAATTTAATTATTTTCTTTGAAATTTATAGAGGTTCTAATAATATATTGTTTCATCAATTTTTATTTTAAATACTTTAATTTTAAGGGGGAAAATGCTATTCATATGCAAGCTTCACAATCCAAATTCCCCTTTTTGCAAAACAAACTAATCCTCCTAAAATTAGGGACTTTATTTATGTTGGTAGCTATACATATGCATGTTTATAAAGATATATATAAATATGTCCGTTGAAAGTATTTCTTTATGAGTAGTCGCATACTGGTTTGGGTAAAGATGTGTGCTTAAATATACATATGTTCAAACATATACAAATAATAATACAATCATATGTATGATTATGTGCAAGTGCAGATATGCACAAGTGCATGTAGATGTATAAAAATAAGCATATGCATATATACATACATGCAATTAAATGTACATATACATGATTCATGATTAAGCACTGATACATGCACACACACACATACATCCATATAAAATAATGAGCCAATTTATACTCGTACATAAACAAGCAAATACACATGCAGAATCAAGTACATAAACATATATACACACACATACACATGTACAAATATACATGCATATTTATAAATAAACATACATCATTCACGAATACAAACATGTACTGATAAATTATTTGCATATATAAATATATACCCATGTAAACGTGCACATACTTACACACACATACAAACATTTTACATACATACTAGAGGGAAAGGAGTGCTTAAACATGCAAATATACAAATGCATTTGCATATATATGCACTTGCAACTAAGGGTGCATGCTTAATCATGCCTATTGAGAAAAAAATACAGATTAACATATATATATTTAAGCATACATCTTTACTTAACAATACATCACTACTCATAGAGAAATACATATGCATATACATCTTTATAAGCACACATATTCACAATAAATAACTAACATATAATAAATACTCTAATTATGAGAAGTGTAAAAAGGTGAATTTATTTTGCAAAAAGGTTAATTTGGAGTGCCAATCCTGTATAAACTGATAAAGTATCAAAGCTATTAAGAAATCTAATGAAAACACATTGAAGAAGAGGCTTTGTAGTGTCGTCTTTGCTGAAAGGCACACAAAAAAAAGATCCACTAAATTAGAAAAAAATTTATTGTCTATTTGTTGAAAGATAGGGTTTGTGGCGGTATTGTAAAGGTTGCGTAGTGTTATTAAAATTCAGACGGCAAAATAAAAGACGATAATCAATTTTCACAATTACGACATGTTTATTCTACTTCGAACGCTTACTACATTCTATTTTTATTCTAGCGGGAAAATTCCCTTTTTAATAGTGAAAGTAGAAGTCGTTCAATTTGTATTCCATTTTACATCAATAGGTGTCGCTACATCACTCCCCTACCAGTAACAAAGTTACGTTACTTTGAAAATGGTAGACGAATTAATATATCGATACAAATATTAGCGAACAAGTACACATTGATACAAATTTAAATTGCAAAAAATAATTACAAATACAATTACATATAAACAATTACATACAATAAATCAAATTAATTTTTAAAATGGAATGGATGAATTATAAGTTTGAAGAAAAGTCAATAATGTCATTGAAACGAACAGGAAGTTTTACTTGTCTTCCACAACGTGTTGTTGCATTTGGTTGTGCAACTTGCTGACTTGGTATAAATGTTTGTTCACTCGGCAGAGATGTATGATCATTTAAGGACGTTGGATTCAGAAGTTCATCATCATTAATTTGTGCATCAGCTATCAAGTCATAATCGACAATAGGTGAATCGATGTCCTCAATTCTAGACAGTCTGTCTGCTACCACATTGTTTCGACCACTGATATGGTATAGGTTAGTAGAGAATTGTGAGATATATTGTAGGTGTCTTAGTTGTCTTGGGGAGGCTTTATCATTGTTTTGCTTAAAAGCAAATATTAACGGTTTATGATCAGTATAAATATCAAAATCTCGACCTTCAAGGAAATGCTTAAAATGTTTAATCGATAAATATACACCCAAAAGTTCACGGTCATAAGCGCTGTAATTTTTCTGAGCATCATTAAGTTTTCTAGAAAAAAATGCAATTGGCTTCCATCCATTTGGTTCTTTTTGTTGAATAACTGATCCAATACCCCAATCAGATGCATCTGTGAGAAGTGCCAGAGGGTAATCCGAGTTGGGATATGCCATTAACGCTATTTGAGCAACATCTTGTTTGCATGTTTCAAAACTTTGTCTAGTTTCATCGGTCCATGGTATTTTGCGTCGATCTTTTTTGTAGATCCTTTCAAAGTTCATGTAGAGGGGCTTGAGTTTTTGCGGCATTATTTATATAATTACGATAAAATTGATCATTCCTAAGAAGGAACGTAATTCCATAGTTTCTGGCAATGGATATTCTATGATAGCTTTGATGTTTTGAGGTTGAGGTAGTGAACCTTCCGCAGATATTTGATAGCCTAAAAAATCTATTACAGGTACTCCCAAAACTGATTTGCTAATATTAATCCGTAGACCATATTTATCTAAACACTGGGAAACTATTTTAAGATGTGAACGATGTTCTTCCTCGCAAGAAGAGGCGATCAACACATCATCTAAGTATGGAAACACAAAGTCTAGACCATAAAGAACTTCATTTATAAACCTTTGAAATGTTGCTGGGGCATTTTTGAGACCAAAACTCATCACATTGAATTGATAAAGTCCAAAAGGTGTGATGATGGCAGTTTTTGCCTTATCTTCATCTGCTACAGGAATGTGATAATATGCTTTAGTAATGTCAATTTTAGAAAATATAGTTTTATTAGTTAAAATATGTTGAAAATCCTGGATTCGAGGTATGTTATATCGATCAGGTATAGTTAAATCATTCAATCTTCTATAATCACCACACGGACGAAAAGAACCATCTTTCTTTGTTACTATATGTAAAGGACTTGCCCATTCTGAGCTAGATGGACTAATGATGTTATTGTCGAGCATATATTTAAATTCTCTTTTAGCTATTTCCAACCGTTTTGGATCTAATTGTCTTGCTTTACAATTTATAGGTTGTCCTTTAGTTACAATATGATGTTTTACATTATGTCTAGCATTTGAAACAAGAAAATTTGGTTTTGTTATATTGGGATACATAGAAAATAAATCAGAATATTTACATAAGCTGCTCGTTGTATTTATACTTTCATTAATAGAGATGGGTGCAATGTCACCATAAACTGCAAGGTTAGTTACACCATCAATTAATCTTTTATGCTTTATATCAATTAATAAATTGAACTTATTTAAAAAATCTGCACCTAGTATAGGTTTACTAATTTTGGCCACAATAAATGGGAATTGAAATTCTCGGCGCAAACCTAGATCAAGATTTAAAATTTCTGTACCAAAAGTATCGATTGCAGTATTATTTGCAGCATATAATTTATAGTCACTAATAAATTTGTGTTTAGAAGTATAAGGAATAAGACTTACGTCCGCTCCACTATCAACCAAAAAGCGTAAACCCGTTTTTTGTCGTTGACAAATAGACGGAATTGACGGCAATGTGTTGTATTTTCAGCAGCAGAGTCTGCCGTTAATTCTGTTGCTGATTCTGGTTTTCCGAAGGATTGTGTTTGCCATGCACATGGAGCTTTGCATTTATCAGGAAAACATTTTTCTCGAAAACGAAAATGGTAATAACAGTATTTGTCAGAAGGATTATAAGAGCGATTGCGAGACTTACTTCGATGAGAAGAAGAGTATCGACCTCTATTTCTTGATTGGGAACGAGAATTCCTTGTGACACTCAGTTTTGCAAGTTTATTTTCCAAAGACGCAATTTGTTGTTGTAACTCAGTCATGGCATCTGATCCTGATGAAACATTGCTTACGCGGTAAAGTTCTTGTTTTGGTTGCATTTCAAGAATACGATCCGCCATTAATGCCAGTTTTTCAATTTTTTTATCACTAACTAGTAAAATATTCCGTACGGAATCAGGCATTTTTTGTAGAAATAATGTTGTTAGTACCTTATCAGTTATTCCATCAGTAGCCAGGTTTCTCATTTTTTGTAAAAGTTGACTGGGTGTAAGATCTCCCAAATCAAGTCCTGTCAGCAGTCTCTGAAGACGCTTATTTTCGCTTTCTTGAAATGTATTCAGCAAACGTGCTTTAGCAGCGGTATATTTTGTTCTATTATCATCACTTATAATGTCCCACAAACTTTCAACAAACTTCGGTTCTAATTGTGAAACTAAGTAGTTGAATTTTGTATCCTCGGCTGTTATTCCACAAATTGAAAACTGTGCTTCAACTTGAAAGAACCATATTTCTGGTTTTTCTGCCCAAAAAGGAGGTATTTTGACACTTACCCGCGCTACTTCATCTTTTTTCGCCGATTCATTGGTTTCAGTCATTTTGTAAATAATTCACTGTTTACAAACAATTCACGGGTCACCAAGTATGTGGCGGTATTGTAAAGGTTGCGTAGTGTTATTAAAATTCAGACGGCAAAATAAAAGACGATAATCAATTTTCACAATTACGACATGTTTATTCTACTTCGAACGCTTACTACGTTCTATTTTTATTCTAGCGGGAAAATTCCCTTTTTAATAGTGAAAGTAGAAGTCGTTCAATTTGTATTCCATTTTACATCAATAGGTGTCGCTACAGGTTTTTCTTTAAATATAAATGCAGTATTTAGCAAATAATTTTTGCCACTATATATCATATTTTTGTTCTGAGCAAGTAGGTGTAACATTAAATCACTTTTTATACAGTTTTCTAATTTTATTTATCTCAAAATGTGTTCTTGTATCCTATCTCAATAGCTTACTAACATTTCTTCTTTTCTGTTTCCTACAACCATTGACATTCATTTTTATTAGATAAAAAGTTATATCTGTTTTTTGTGACACAGATAATGAATCCATAGTAACATACAGCAAATGGATAGGAAATAGTTAATTTTTCTTCAAACAAATATTAAATTCGATATAAATAATAAAAAAAAAAGCTTAGAATGATCAGTAATTGACTAATTTAACAACTTAAAATACTTTTTTTTAATTAAGTAATCACATAAAAAAAGTTGAATGATAAAATTCATTTAAAATAAAAAACAAAAATATAAAATATTTTATTTTCAGGTCAAATTTTGAATGAAGTATAAGAAACTAATTATTGTATTTATTCAAAGCAGACCATGAAATACAAACTTACTTTTCAAATCGAGGTTTGAAATATTCTTCAGAATATTTTAAATCACCACTAGGATTCAAAACAAAAAAAGTATTATTGCAGTCTATTTCTTGGCAAACTTCTGGTGCCATCATAGCACACTTTGAACTTAAAATACTGAGTGAAGGCATTCGAGAAACAGGAATGGTTTTCAATAATGGTAAACTTTCCCATGGCAATGCTTGGAGAGTCTATAAAAAAAAAATATGAAAATTTTCTAAAATATCATTTAAATAAATTTTAAGAATAGGCAATTACTTATAATAGAAATATAAATACTAATTTCTTTTTACAATCAAAGGATATACAAATTACCAATGTGTATTATAATACACATTGTAATTTTTTAAAATTTACACAAGAAAAGTATCTTACTTTATCCAGGATGAGAATCAAGGGATGTCTCTCTGTTTCAGGAATTCCAGGTGCTAACTCCAAGATAGACTTGTAAATTTTTGAATACACTTCATCATGAGGATTACAGCTCCATATATGGCATATAGCAGCAGAGAGTTGTTCTCTCGAAAGAAGTGAAGCAGAATCCAATAAAACCTAAAACCAATAAATAAACAAAAAATTAAATTATATATTTTTTTATTTCCAATGGCAGGCTATAAAAAGTAATAAAAGAAAAAATAAAAGAAACAGAACACAAAGAACATGAAAACAACAACGAGAATCGAAAGAAATCACATAGTGACATGTTTAGCCCATAAAGGCCCTAGCCTCCCAGTAACGACCCTACACAGTAGAGGAAGCAAGTGCAGGGCAGACAGGAAGGTGAGATGAATCCATGTCCTCTACAAGACTGCAGAGCATGCATTTTGGGCTTGCAAATATTTTCATATGAAAAAGATGATTGGCCATACAATCATGGCCCGTCACGAGTCTGAAAAGGGCAACAGCTTTAAACCTGGGCTGATCAGGGATGTTTAAAATAAAGTTAAACCAGGTTTTAGATGAGTTGCCTTCAAGTAGATTATCAGATAGAGTGTTCCGAAAAAAGTCTCGGGTCATCAATTTCATCGAGTGAAAAGAAATGTCTTTACAAAAAGTTTGGGTGATGGTTGTTCCATTTTTGGCAAGGGAATCCGCCTTCTCATTACCCAAGATCCCACAATGGCCTGGGATCCACTGCAAAACGATATTCTTTCCCTTTGAGTCAAGATCTTCAAGACAAGAGATGCACTTTTCGATGGATTTAAATTATAATATTAAATTATTAAAAAATAAGATATTTATGAAATACACTGAAGCGACAAAAGTCATGGGATACCTCTTAATATCGTGTCGGCCCTCCTTTCGCCCGGCGAAGTGCAGCAACTCGACGTGGCATGGACTCAACAAGTCGTTGGAAGTCTTCTGCAGGAATATTGAGCCATGCTGTCTCGATAGACGTCCATAATTGTGAAAGCGTTGATGATGCAGGATTTTGGGCACGAACAGACCTCTCGATGATGTCCCATAAATGCTCGATGGGATTCATGTCGGGCGATCTAGGTGGCCAGATCATTCGTTGGAATTGTCCAGAATGTTCTTCAAACCAATCGCGAACAGTTGTGGCCCGGTGACATGGCGCATTGTCATCCATAAAAATCCCATCGTTGTTTGGGTACATGAAGTCCATGAATGGCTGCAAGTGATCTCCAAGTAGCTGAACATAAGCATTTCCAGTCAATGTTCGGTCCAGTCGCACCAGAGGACCAAGTCCATGCCATGAAAAAACAGCCCACACCATTACGGAGCCACTACCAGCTTGAACAGTGCCTTGCTGACAGTTTGGGTCCATGGCTTCGTGGGGTCTGCGCCACACTCGAACCCTACCATCAGCTCTTACCAACTGAAATCGTGACTCATCGGACCAGGCCACGGTTTTCCATTCATCTAGGGACCAACCGATATGCTCACGTGCCCACGAGAGTCGCTGCAAGCGATGTCGTTCTGTCAGTAAAGGCACTCGAGTCGGTCTTCTGCTGGAATAGCCCAAGAAAGCCAAATTTCTCCGCACAGTTCTAACAGACAAGTCCCTTGTACGTCCCACATTGATTTCTGCGGTTATTTGACGCAGTGTTGCTTGTCTCTTAGAATTTACGACTCTTTGCAGACGTCGCCGGTCTCGGTCGTTAAGTGCAGGCGGTCGACCACTGCGCTGTCCATGGTGGGATGTTATGCCTGAAATTTCATACTCTCGGCACACTCTTGACACAGTGGATCTGGGAATGTTGAATTCCCTAACGATTTCCGAAATGGCATGACCCATGCGTCTAGCTCCAACTAACATTCCGCGTTCAAAATCTGTTAATTCCCGTCGTGCGGTCATCATCACGTCAAAACCTCTTCATATGAATAACTTGAACAGAAATGAAAGCTCTGCGAAAGCACTGCGCATTTATACCTGTTTTACGCGATGCTACTGCCATCTGAAAATTTGCATATTGCTATGCCATGACTTTTGTCACTTCAGTGTAAATGCATTATGGATAACTATCTGGATAAATTATCTGCTAATTCAATAATCAATTTGCACAAATCAGCATCATACAATATGACTATGACTTTTGTTAACACATCTAAGTAAATTACTATAATACATATTAAGAAATTGTACTAAGCCTTCATTAAAAACTAGAATTTTTATATAATTAAAGCCCAAATATTATTTTTTTTAAATAAACATTGTAAAGAATTTGATGAAGAATGTTGTTTAGATCTATATACAATTACTATGTACCTGGTATTAAGATAAGAATGAAAAGAAGAAATGACCAAAAATATATTTAGCCAAGCATATATAAAATTGCACAATAAAGGGTACAGAATATAATTGACAATTTATTTAGATATATGTTTATCCTGTATTATATATATATATAACTCCCATTGAATATATCTTATAAATAATAAAAAAATGAGTACAATAAGATTCGCGAAATAATTACAAACAAAGCTAATAACCAAAATTTAATTTCATAATTCCCGAATTTCTGATATTTAATAGAAAGGGAAAGATTGAAATATAGTAATTTAGTATAATATTTTTCTTTTCAATTTAACTATTTCAGATAATTTTTAAAATAATTACTCAGTAAATAGAAGTTATGTTTCTTTTAAAGAAAATATACTGATATATTAATAGAAAAATTCCCTACAGATTAATATAATCTTTGTAAAAGTAATAAATATATTTACAATATGAATTCAAACTCCATTAACAATTCAAAATACTGATGTAAACAATAAATAACAAAATAAAAATAAAATTGCACATAAGTCTAACTATAATACCATATTATTATTATTTTTTTGTAAGTAAGTAATAAATAACCAGATAACTTGCAGTAATATGAGAAAAAAAAAATTTAACAGATATTTCCCCTATCCTTTTAAATAAATTTAAAATGTTAACTCTTCATGATTCACTTCTTTACAATAGATTAATATATATATATATATATATATATTCTAATGCATGTATCTATCTTTCTTATAAATTATATTAATATAATTTTGAACCTATTTCCCAAAATTACACTAAAAGATTATAATGAAAGAATGCTTTCAAAAAAAAAAAAAAAAAAAAAAAAAAAAAAAAAAAAAAAAATTTTTTTCCTAATAATTATAAGGCCTCTTCCTCACAAAATAGACAATTTAAAAAAAAAAAAAGTTTTATAATTAAAAAAAGAATCATAAAAAATTATGAATATAATAATCGACTTACAAGTAAAAGATTCTTATCTGAAGGAGCTGCTATTTTTGACACAGCATCATAAACTTTCTTTAACTCTTTAATTCTATTTTCATTTGTACATTTACTCAGAAGAAGACCTTTCCAGCATCCTAGCCATTTTTCTTCCATATTTTCAACTATATTCTTTCATAAAAAAAAAAACATCAAAACATATAGTTCGATAGTAAAATCAATCTGAATTGTAACATTAATAAAATTTGTTTCATTAGCTTACTTTTAAATTGAGATCCAAAGCAGCTCGGGTTTTCCACCACATTTTAGAATCATCACTCTTTTTCATAATTAAAGAGCTTTCTAATAAAATATTTTCAAAATCTGAGAACAGCCTAGAATTAAACTAAAAAGGAAAAAGATAAGAATTATAGGATAAATATAGAAGTACAATATTGCATTTTGATCAATTTTATTGATTTTTTTTTTCAATGGAAATAATATTCTCAACACAAAATAAGGTTTTAAAATAATAATAAAAATCATAATAAATCAGGAAGTAATAAGAGTAATATAACAATTGTGAGAATTTTGATCTAAAGTCATTTGCTATTACAATGGTAGATATGCAGTAGATTCCAGGTATTCAATGTGCACAGTTGCCCCATAGCATTTACACCTTGATTTCAATTGGATCTAATACCAATGGATGTGAATCCAATTTGTAACAAAAGTTTTGCATAAGTGGGAAAGAAGTCCCACCCTCTTGCCTATCTACTCAAGCTCAATGGAAGGACTCTTGGTCTCTTATAGATTTATCCTGTGCACCACCAATATATACATGGAAGTTTTTAATACATCATCATTTATTGCATTTTGAACCAAGCATCTTTAGTTTGTTAACCCAAGGCTGTATTCGGCAGACAGCTGCAACCTAGTAAATTAACATAAAAGTGTGCATTTTGTTCTTAAATTTTTGAAGAATTAACAAAATATAGCCTTATGTGGAAAAAATACAAACACTACACATAAATTTGAATTTTTTTTATAATACCGACTTCTGTCCAGTTTATATTACATAATATTGCATACGTGCATATGCAAGGTAAGATACACTTTCTAACATACATGTGATCAAAAATATAAATCAATGCTTTATAGTATCTATTTAGTCAAGAATTTTTTTTTTTCACTTTCTCTTATGATCAAAGTGAAATATATATTTGTAATATTGTTCAATATTTTCTTAATTTAATGATATGCAATAAATATAAATAGCACAGAAATTTAAAGAAAAAAATTATTAGTATTTATGCTTTCCAAGTACTTACAACTTCATCAGATGAACTATCAAGACACATCACTAATGGTACAGTGTTACGCTGAAAACGACAAAGTATAAGTTTTGAAGCTCTGAATTTTTTATTTGAGGTAGATAACTCTTCATCAGATATGGCACTGATTTGAATAACCGTATAATCTACAACAATAAGAAGGGGAAAAGAAAATAAATTTATACTTTATAAGAGATGCATCTACACAGAGATTCCAAAAAATTTCAGAATAACTACGACAGTCTTCTTTAAAATTTAACTATAAATCTAAATCATTATTAAAACAAATTTTGTTACTCAAGAGAAATATAGTACATAAATAATTACAAACTTCATTATGAAATTACATTGATAGATTATTTTCAGAACATGCTGTATTATAAATATTTTACGGTTACAAATAACTACGCTACTAGCATTTAAAGTATTTTTATTTCAGAAACTCAATTTTAAATAATTTTCACATTAAACCTCTCATTAAAAAATTGCAATAAAATACTAATTGAAAATTTTACAAATTAGATATTAATTGTAAATTGTATATATATATATTATATATTTATATAGAAATCTTACTTTCTGGTATGGAACTCAAGAGATTGTCCAATTGAACATTGATAGGCTTGTTGTTTTGTTTTAAAATCTTAAGAATGGGATTTCTATTACCACTGATCAGCTTTTCTTTAAAGAAGAGAATATTACTTAAGTGAATTTGACGGAGAGTAGATGAAAATGTTTCACTCATCAAAAATGCGCAGTCTGCATCTTTTGACCCACTTTTAGCTGAAATATTATTCTATAAATAATAAAAAGCATTCATTAAAATAAGATTCATAAAAAAATCGTATTATAACAGCAAATTAAATGTAAAAAATTCTTACTTCAGCTATAATTAAAACTCCTAATAATTTACATATGTCATTATAAAGAGGAAAAGGACCATTATGTTCAATCAGTAATCTGAGAAATTTTAATTCCTTAATGAATTCTTTCAATTTTTTATCTGCAAAAGAAATATTTACAACATATATAATTTTGAATCAACATTGTAGCATTGAGTAATTAGCACACACACACGAGTATAAATTAAATGATAAAAACACAATGACACTATGAAGTTTGGCACTTTTTATTTAAATTATCAATTGTGCACCTATTGTGAGACGAGACTATTTAAATAAATCCCTAGCCCAGGGGGCTTTTCTCGATTATAACAATTGCACAAATGGCACACATTGACAAGTGAAAAATTTCCTCTTAATATAAAAGCAATTCCCATATAATTGATAAAGAGAAAATACACATTTTTGATCAAATTAAAATCTCCTGATTATAATCTCTTCCTATAATAAAAATTACTTTATGCTGATAGTAGAAAATTAAAAGAAAAGCATAAGATAGGATTAACTAAAAAGGATTATTCAAGTTATGAACAATTGAATGATAAAATAAAATAAAATTTTAAATAAAGAAGTACTGGAATTTGAAGATTCAGAAAGTGATGGGCCAGAATGCAATTAAAGCTATGCAAATATATACTTATTCAAATGGTTTTAAACATGGGAAAACGTAAATCCAAGTCAAGTTCTTTTATTATAGAATCCAAAATCTGATTCTAAGCACAAATGAAGAACTAAAATATCCATAATTTTTTTTTTTCTTAAATTTTTCTAATTTTTATTGATAATATTTCAGAGATGTTAATATAGTTATTTATCTTATATTATTTTACAATTATTAATCATTGTTTATCTCATTAAAATTATAATTTCATATTTGCATACATGTTTTGAATAGTTAACAACTTTTATTATATGAAATATTTTTCATCTAAGTATTGTATAATCTGGAATTTACAATAAACTTCTTTTTAAAAAATATTTTAAACTTTAAAAAACACCTTTAAAAATAAAAAGAAAATAAAATTAATTACCAGGAATACTTGAAGTACTTGTATTCATTGTAATGTCCAATGAATTCAAATTTTTGCATAAATTATCAAGAGCAGATAGAGATTTTTCTGGGTGCATTTCAATTCTATCTAAACTAGCTTTTTCCTGTGAAAGATTTTCTAGGCTATCTGAATAAAAAACATCATCTTCATTGAACTGTTTTTCTCCTACAAAATCATTTATCTCCCTACTTTTAGAAGTTCCTCTGTTATATTCTACTGAATCCTTTTTGACACAATACGAATTTAATGATGAAAAATCACAGTTTTCTGTCGAAGCAGTAGCATTTAATGTTTTAGATTTACTAGACTGTTTCTTTATTCGTCGAGAGTTTTTTGAATTAGACACCTCTAAGCATTTAGAATCAGATTTTGCTTTTTTTACTCTTTGTCTACTACTTTTTCGCAAATTTTTAGGTTCAATTTCCCAAGAGTTTGGTTTGTTTTCTTTGTTCGGAGAGAAAATTGTTTGGCATTTCCATATATCACATGATGATTCAATAGTTTTCCCAGAATTTTTTGGTTTAAGAACAGAATAATTTAAAACTTCTGGTTTTTTTCTCATACGACCAGGTTTTAGAACAGTTTTTGGAGTGCTGTGTGCTTCCTGTTGGGGGGAATGTTCATCATCACTGCTATTAAATATTATCGTTTTTAATGTATTAGAATCAGTAACATCCAAATCTTTTTTTAAATATCTGGGTAAAACATCTTTCTTGGATGGAGCATGACAAAGGTTATTTTTGCTTGGATATGGAGTGACTAATATTTGTGGACATTTTGATGGTGTGCTGACATTCACAAGAGATTTTTCTGATTTTAACATCTTTCTAGGGAATAAATAATTACTTTTTACAGATGGACAGATGTTATATTCTAAAGAAGCAGATGATTCTATCTTTGCCAAGCTTTTCAAGCATATTACAATTTGATGATATTTTAAAGAAGCATAAACAGATGGAAAAATGTACTTTTCTTTTTCGAAACCACTACTAAGTGATTTTAAAGCAGAATTGAGATATTTATCTGATTCTTTTAATTCTTGATGAGAAAACTCTATAAGTGATAATTGCAGCAAAACAGAAGTTAATAATTTCATTTCTGAGTTAGATAAATATCGAAGATCTGTTGATGAAACCTCTAAATTCATAGAAATTAGTTTTTCTAAAACTACTTCAATTTTTTTTTTCAGAAATTCACATCTTTGCAACAGTTTCTGATACTGACTTTTAGCTGTAGAAGTTTTATTTTCTGCAGAGAGTAGTAAACAATTAAGAGCCCACATTTCTAATTTAAGCAAGAAAATCGAGAACATACTACCATTACAAAAAGATTCAAGTTTAACTTCAAACTTTGAAGACTTATCTCTTTTAGTAGATATGGGTGATGCATGGACATCAGAAATGATATAATGCTGTTTTATCTCTCTTCTTAAATTTAACACTGTCCCATAAGGAATTATATAATCAGTAGATTCATCTGGAAATTCAGATGTTTTTGTTTTGGTATATGCTTTAGAAAGAAGCATTGAAGCATTTATTTTAGAATCTTCATCCAAAATATATTTCAGGCCATTTAATTTTACTAGGCAATCATTCATATTTTGGCACAGCAGATCAATTTTCCCCAAAGATAATAAGAAAGTTGAGGCCCTAGAAAATAATAAGAAAAAAATTAAAATAGTATTCAAATTTATAATATAATTCATAATCATTCTATTAATGTAAATGCAAAGCTGGCTGAAATTGCTTAAAAAATTTATAGACTATAAACAGCATGCAGCATTTGTTGTTTAATAGATTGGATTGTAAATTATATATTGTAAAAATAAAGTGTGAATTTGTAATTATATATTTAGTTGAAAGTATTTAAATAACAATGAAGCAAAAACTGAACTATTTGTTCAATGTAGTTTGCAAAACACTTAGAACATAAAGCGAGGAAAAAATTAAGACACAAAAGACAAAATATATAATAAAAGAGTAATAAATATAAATAGTTGGTTCATTCCTTATTGTGAAGCATTATATTTCAAATACTAAAGATGTTTTAGAAAATATAGAATTGTATAAATATACCCATCTATCAATGGGTTAGAATACTAAGAATATAGGCCATGATAAAGGATGAATAATTCAGAACCAATATAAAATCAGAAACAATATTTTTAAACAATATATATTTTGGAAGAAAATTAATTAGCTTAATAAAGAAAAAAATTACTTTAGCTAACTTAAAAGAATTATTATAACAATGTAATGAGCATTTAAAATTAAATAAAAAACTTAAATGTTATGAAGGAAATATATGAAACTATCTAGGAAGCTTTACAAAAAAACTTCTTTTTGATAAAGAAATGTTATTTTTTAATAATAGAAAATATATAATGCAGGACATTGCATAATATGCTAATAAAAGCTTAGCAATAAATAACATTACTTAAGTCTTACAATTCATGATGTTATAACTTTTTCTAAAAATGCATCTACTTTGTAGGCTGTTGCAGAATATAAATATTAAAATTTAAAATGTATGCAATGTATTATTTTCAACACCAATTATTTAGAAATATAATTAAACTGATTATTAGATGAATTAGAAGAGGAAATCTATCAAAAGTCACATTAAAACCAAACTACTGTTGATAAAAAAAAAAAAAAAAAAAAAAAAAAAAAAAAAAAAAATTCTCTTTAAATGATGATGACTTTCTTGTTTAATTACCTAGATTCAAAATTCAGGATGTATAAATTCTGATGATTAGGATGTAAACATTCTGAAAAAGCTTTTTTTTTTTTAAACAGCTATGTGAATAACCAAAACATTCAAATTGGAATGTATTAAAATCATTACTGAAAAGATGAGATATGGAATTATTGGAATCTAATTATGTATTATATATGTCAAAATACTTAAGTTTACTTTAAGAACTTCAAAATTATCAACAAATGTTTAAAATAAATACTTTTGTTTTGTAATTTAATTGAAGCAATTTTTTAATTGAAGAATACTAACAAAATCTGACCTATTTCAACGAAATTCTAAAAGTAGAGCTAAATATTTAACAAAGTTATACAAGAAAATACCTTTACAGTGAAACAGTAAGATTCTACTTCAGAAAAATGAAATTGACTAGCGGCTAAAAATTAACAAATTTTAACTTAGCGATCAGTATGAAACAGAACTGATAAAAAAATTTATATTTGTCCATCAATTCATAAAAATGAAATAAATATAACTACTAACATTATTTACCTCTTAAGCAAACCATTCAAAACACATTTACTTCATTTTAATTTTAATAAATTCATTTTACCATTCAAAAATTTTATAAATGAAAGTTTGTGCAGCAATTTTATTATTTAATTGTTTTGTAATATTAAGTATTGCACAAGAATTTAAAGTGCAACACAACATTTGGAAATATCTTTAAATTAACCAAAAATCATGCACAATTGTAATTCCCAATAAAAACTTCAATAAACACTATAAGACTTGAAAATTCTAATGATAATTTTCAAAATAATAATAATAATAATAATAATGTAAAAAATAAATAAATTATAAATTTTGATCATGGAAACAATGATAATGAATAAAAGATTTAACACTATTTTTTATTCATATTTTAAAATATTTAAAGAAAATAACATGTATTAAAATAAGTAAATATAAATAAAGTGTAACAAAAGATTTAATACAAACCAGTAAGTTAAAATGTGTCCTTCTGCAATTTTTAAGCCTTCTTTTAAATAGCAGCGAGCAAATTGGAAATGTCCTATTTGGAAATATTGTTCAGCCAGCAACAAATATGATTTTAACAAATTCTTCAGCAATAATGCTTTAAATGTTATCCAATCTATTCAGGGAAAAAATAATTTTTCAGTAATTCAAATGTTTATATAAAAGTAAAAAACAGACAATCAGGTGTCAAAATTTTTTAAAATATTGTTTTATTTCGTGTCCGGTTAAATGTTGTAGAAACCATGATATTAGTTCTTCAAATGTTGTTTAAAATAACCATGACCTTTAGACTCATGTAATAAACCATGCTTATTTCTTTTAGAAGAAGAATGGGTGCTATTGAAATTTAATGAACCACACATTGAATTTTTGGAAACTGTGCATGACACAAACCCTTCCTTTCACAACTTTTCATCAATTCAACAGAAACTATATGAATAGAAATCATATATTATGAATATTTATTAGGGAGATGGAGAAGTAAACACGTTTGGAAAAACAGACATATTTTTAAAATGTGTAACATCGAATTTTGGAGAATACCCCAATACTATCAATTCTTTTTAGTAATAATACTTTTTAAATTAAGGTACAGAAAAATCTTTTATAAATCTGTTTTGTTCCTAGCTTAAGCTGATGATAATGATATTATTGCTAGGGGTGTCCCTGCGTTGAAAGAAGCATTCTCTTTAGAGGTATAATACCAATATTACCAAAAAATACCCACAAAAGCTACAAGTTAACTTACCTGAACCTTCTTTTTACATAGTAAATTATGTTCAAAATTCATCTCAGCGAACCTTAAATGGTCTACTGCCAAAGTTTTATTTAAATTTCAGGTATTTCAAGTTAATAATGATGAGATATCTACAGTTGAAAGTTTTGCAGCTGTTTACAATAAGTTTATGTTTATTACAGTAGGGATAAACTCTCCTAGACAATTATTTTTAATAATTAAAACTGAGCTGTCATATTCTGACAGCTGAGCTGTCATTCTGCAAATTAAAGAATTTACTGATCACATTTGATAAGTTTTTAAAAGCAAAAACTATAAACTGTAATATATTCTCAAATGAAATAGAAGTACAAACAGGTTTCTTTCCAAGATATATTCATGTCAGCATAGACTTTATTTTAATTCTGTAACACTAACCTTTTTTCCCAAGTTTCTTTAAAATAATATAGTTTTCAAAAAAAAAAAATAATAATAAATAAATAAATAAATAATTAGAAAAGACAAATATTTGTTCATTCTAAGAGTTTTTTATATCAATAATTACAAAATTGAAAGATAAATTATAACAGAAATGCAAAGATGGTGAAGTATATTTCTGCTGCTTACCATTAATTGATTCAGAATTTTGTTTTACAGATACAGCTTTCAATAGGCCTTTAGCCAAGGCAGCACATTCCATAGCAGAAGTAATTGTTGTGTGGACTTGCAAATGTTCTAGATTCTCAGCATTAGT
Source organism: Caerostris darwini (assembly GCA_021605075.1). Taxonomy (NCBI): domain Eukaryota; kingdom Metazoa; phylum Arthropoda; class Arachnida; order Araneae; family Araneidae; genus Caerostris; species Caerostris darwini. The sequence continues at coordinate 153,934 of BPLQ01010555.1, read as the reverse complement.
GAAACCAGAAAAAGAAACTAACACAAAATTAGTCTGAAGCATTAAGCATTCTATTTGAAACAGTTTTACCCGCTTCAATTTTTTATCAAAAATTGGATTTTGAAGTATATTCCGTAAAAGAATCAGGCCGTCATCAAACTGTAAGTTAAATAAAAATATTATAGAATAAATAAATAACCAATAAAAAGATTTATTTTAAATCACATTATTTCACTTAATATGTAGGAACAAAATTGTTACTAAAAAATTCTTAGAAAAAAGTATATAATATTTAAAGTAACAAACAAAATATTACAAAATATAAATTATTATCTATAATATGCTGATAAAACTTATAACTGATATTATCAAACTAATACAATAAAACAAGAAAAATCATTGAATTTCAAATTGATATTATTATAAAACATTAATATATTGCTATAAAAGTAATGTTCTCTTATACAAACTTAAGAAGAAGCCTTTCACAAAAATAAAATAAGGAGCTGAGGAAAATTGCCATAGCAGCTCTTACATTTAATATAAAAACATAAGAAATTTCTTGACACAAGAATAAATCTCTTGCAAGAAAGAAATAATTACTTAGAAAACCCAATAACATAAACCAACTCCTTAAAATATATTTGATTGGCTTATGATGCCAATGAAGTTAGACAAACAATAATTAGAAAAAAAAAACTTGTAAGCAATTTTCAATACAAAAACAAATTCTCTAAAGATGAATTTCAAAATCAGATAAACCATCGTTAAAATATTATGCATATTAATAGATAAGGTTATTCAATTGTATAAAATTTCATGTCTCCAAATTGATGCTATTTGATTTTGAAAATCTCATACAATTACTTCATTTCAGGTTAGATTACATATTGCAAAATTTAACTATATAATTTTGTATTTAATAAAGAAAATTAATTTTTTTTTAGCATGGCACTATTTATTGGAAGCCTATTATTTTTAATTACATCAGTTATAAATAACAAATAATATTATTACTAAAAACATTTAAAAATTTACAAGAAATATTCAAATAAATACTGCAAGCAACAATATAAAAATTTAAAAATTTTTTCATAAAATTGCATAATGTTTCAATTCAGTTTTATTATAATTTATATTAAGAACAAACACATATAATGCAGCTTCATAAAATAAAACTTACTAATTTTATAGAAAAGAAATAAATTAGTAAACCTCATCAATAATAAACTGCTAGTAAATTTTTCTATGGAATTTGGAAATCTAATATAAAAACCATATTTAAAAACTTTTTTTAATGTGGGTCCAAAGCATCTAATAACGATAAAAAATAGAAACAGAAATCAGAAGCAAAATATCAAAATGGTGCCATATGTGAAAAGAGCTATGTTATTTTTAATTTATTGAACAACCAATTGTTAGTGCTGTCCAGTGGTAAAAAAAAAAAAAAAAAAAAAAAAATTTTTTTTTTATTTAATTAAAAAAATTACTTTTAAGAATTTTCCATAACCTTTGACTATGTAACAGATAAAATAGTAAAATTCCATTTATTTCCTTTTAATTTAAGTGCTTTAGTGTATAACAATACAATATGTTATAGCACTGTAGTACTTGGTTATAAATACATTAAAATTACAGTTTTATTTAATTAAAAAGAAATTATAATTTTTGATAGAACATTTTAAACAATAGAAAAGAAATTAAAAAAATGATAACCTACCAGCTTAACTTGAAAAATATTTATAAAAACAAATAAAAATTTTTTACAAATAAGTGATTAGGTAATAATCTTTTCATTTGTTTAGATATAATATACTAGTTTCGGAATTTAATTATTTTTTGGGAAAATTTGATTTTAAACAACATTCCAATAAAAACAGATTTCTGCAGAATATATAAAAGCACACATTTAGACTGAAAAAATATGGTTTTTATTTAATTAAAAAAGAACTAATTAGAAATCTTTTGTAATTTTTTCACTATTCACCAGATAAAAAAATATTTAGTGAAACAAATTTAGGCTGCCAAGTGCTATAGTTTTTAAATTAGGATATATATATATATATATATATATACATATAGGTAGATAGATAAAGTAATTATAAAAAAAATTATATCATTTAAGGGAGATAATTTCTTCACTTCAATATCAATACTACTTTATGGTAGATTTTCATTTGTAGATGTAATCTATTAAATAAAAAGTATCAAAAATCAAATTAGATTAAATAATATAATAAAAATAAGAATTCAAAAATATGTTACCATTCCTTTTTGTAAGAAGAATGCACACTTTGATAACTGTAATTTCAATGCCAACAATGTTGAATTGGTAGATTCAGTAAATTCTAATGATTCATTTTCAATAAACTCAAGTATTTGAGATGCTGTATCTAGATAGCCAAATTTAATAAGAAAATTGGCCAATGAAATTGTGCTACTAATTTTATATTCCATATCTTCCATACTGAAAGCAATATTTCGAAGAAGGATCCAGGATTTAAATTCATGAATATCCTAAAAATATATATATATATATACATATAAGAGAATAACTTGAGATAGAATTAAATAATTTTAACTTAATTTTTATTAAACTTAAATACATTAGATACATATGAGAATTTCTAACTAATATTTTATATAAATATGCATGCTAATCCAATTCAGACTTTTAGAAGTTTTTTCTTTTAAATTCTTAATGAAAGTGTTTGTTCAAAAGTCAATTTTTACAATAACAAAATTTTTATTCCCCATTTACAAAGCAATAATAGAAGGATGATGCACTTAGTAAATTATTCATAATTGGTCTAGCTTTTGTCAATTAATTAATGTTGGACTTGACTATTTAAATAGTGAAAATGTGTCAAGAATAAATAAAAAAATTACAATGCAAAATCAGTTTGAGTACACTGTACTGTTTTTTAAAACTGTCAGCAGAAATGTCTGATTAATAAACAACCATCTCATCTCATCTTGAAAATCTTCCTAATTAATACAAATAAAATTTTGGAAAACAATGAAAGTATGTTTACCTATAGAAAATGTTAAATTTGACATATTCTCCCTTATTAAAAAAAATTGATAGTTTTATGTCTCCTGTTTAATATCAGTTAAAAATTTTAATTTTTTAAACTTTTTTTCCATTTTCTGTATTATGAATTGTTTAATAAAACTGTTGTCTCTAGTTACATTTTGTGCCTCATTAATATGCTCCCAAATTACGAAAAAAAGTCTGGGCAGAAGTTGTTTATATGGTCTGTTTTATAAAAAATTATATCTGATACTTGATAATAAAATGCAGAATTAAAGCAGCATACCACAACTTCTATTAATTCCAAAATTCCTGAGATGCTGCTAATATTCATTTAATATTAACAGAATCATAATTTTCATTTAATATTAACAGAAGAAGTAGAACTGGTAGCTATACCCAATGAAACATATTGTTTCTTGAAACATTTCGGATTTCTATAAAAGGATATGTATAAATATTTTTAAAAGTTTTGAAAATTTTATTACAATTTTCACCATTATATTTATCTGAATTAGGATTTTCTGCCCTCACTCCAATTAAGTACAATACATTGCAATTTTCTTTTCTTTTTAGAAAAGATGCAATGTATTTCTTTTCTAAAAAGAAAAGAAATTTGAAATGTATTGACGAAGTTCAGAATGATAGTTCACCTTTCAAATACATGCCCAAACATTGAAGAAATTCTTTGGACATTTCAGTCTCATGTTTCTCATAAATTAATAAATAAACTTAAGGAAGGTGTGTTTCATTTAATATTTAATCGCATTATAAATTTCTTTAATATTTGACATAATTATTACAGCATATTTCTCAGAAATTTGTATATAGTGCTCCTACGGATCTGTAGGATTTTAAATGCACCTTAATTACAAACACTTTGAAAGCCACTGTTCTAGACATTAATTATTAATTACAATAAGTAAGATAATTTATTTAAGTGTCTATTTCATCTAAATGTAATTAAAAGTTACCTACAAACGATCATAACATAATATTGTTACAGTTAAAATAATTTTTAAAAAATAAAAAAAATCTACTTACATAAGCAGCATTAGAAAAAAATTCAGCAGTTGCATGTATGATAGTTAGAAGATCCCATTTTTTAATAATACCAGCAAATTCCTTCCAATTATTCTCAGAATTTTTAGAAATGTCAGTCCATATTTCAAGAGACATTTCTAAGCTTTTGATAACTTCAGCTTCAACAAGAAAGGTAACAAGAGGAAACACAGGTTGTATATCACAGTTATCATTTTCTTCATCTTCAAGGCCAGATTTTAAACACAGCTCAGATTCTTTCTAAATAAAAATTTAAAAAAAGTCAGCTTTAACTATTTCAAAAAAATTAAAATTATAACAAAACAAATTTTTTTTATAAATAAATCATTAGTCTATACAAAGTGCTGATAACTTATTTTTATGTGAGATTAATTTTTGAAATGAAAAATTGATAACATATTTTCTACATAAAAAATCAGCCATAATTGATCAATTATGCCTGATTTCATAAATTTAAATTCTTATTAACTGAGGAGGGAAATATTGTAAAAAATAAATATTATTAATATTAATAATGTAGTATAGTCTGTATAATATGAATAAATATTTATTTATAAAAGAAATTTAGATAGATTTTAAAAGAAAATCAATATTGCTAATAATATGTTGGATAGATGATTCCAAGCATTCATGCTAAGTTATTTTAGCTAACAACTAAATTCAGTTCATCTTTGTACATAAATTAATAAGAACAAAATTTTTTAAATTTTGTTATTTTTAAATATGAAAAAGTTTTATAAATGTGTTCATTCAAAACAAAATTAGATAAATTCATAACAAAAATTTTAAGTGTTTAAATAACTTTTCCATGATTTTTTTTAAAAATTAGCATTCTAATTTGATTTTTCTACAAAACATTTTTTTCTATTGTTGAAATTTATAAGATTATACTTCAAAAATAGTTAAAAAAATAATAAACTAAAATTAGGATGAAATAGCAAATGGTTTAATTGAATTACTTTCATATTTTACATAAATTAGAAATTATAATTTATCAAAAAACATTTTTCTACAGGGCAGTTGATTAGCTTAATTCTTATCCTTGGTCCTTATGATTAGTATTCCCAAGACATATTAAAAACAGTACTTATTCACAAAATAAATAAAAGTTGATACATACTTCTGCAACTTTATGTAACTGCTGTAACTTTAAACAATATAAACAATAATAATCGACAGACAGTAGCAATCTTGCTTCATTATCTGTAGGATTTTCAATGAGGAATTCTTTAAACAGGTCAATACTTTCTATACACAAATCTAACATAGACCTGTAATATTATCAAAATTTTTGTTAAGAAAGATTTAAAACAAATTAGTACAAACAATAATAGACTTCTCATTCATTTTACCTTTTATTAAATACAAATACATTATTAAATATTATTTAATAAATTTGATTTTTTAAGTGTATTTACACTTAACTAAATATATAAATATAAATTTTTTGAAAAATTTCATTTGTTAAAACTACTTACGTGTTTACGATTTCAGAATTTTTTTCAGCTACCACAGAAGACATAGTTAAAATTTCTAGAATTATATATGCACGATTATATTTTGTACAAGGCATGCTTAAAAGTTTTTTGGCAAGTGCTATGACTTCTTCTTCACAACAGCACCTAGAGGAAGATAAATTTAAAATATTCCTTCAATTATATTTGTGTGTATTTACTTTCTGGTTAGTATTTATTTTAGTGCCATCCTAAAATAATTGAGAATTCAGTTTTTAAAAGTTTAAAATAAGATTATTATAAATAAAAAAAATTACAAAAATATTGTATTCATGATTAAAATATACATTAGTAATAAATTTATGAAAATATTTGAAAATTTTTGTGATATGCTATTTTACAATGTATTTAAGGAAATTAAATTTGTTTTATATTTCAGCACAGTACTGATGGACAGAATTTCATTAACTTGTATTATAAGATAATGAAATTACTTCACAAAAAAAGTAATATTTATAAAATACATTTCAATTTAAAATGAAGCATTTAAAGAAAGTACAGTTATAGTCTTCTTGAAATTGAACAATTTTTAAATAAATATATTAAATTAAAAATACATTTTTTGAAAGAAAAAAATCATCAGAATACCTTTGAAACTTGCATGTTTTCAATTCTTCAATTAACAGAAGAATTTCTTCCTCGGTACTGATTGAAGCATTCATCTCAGATAGTATATCACTGATGGTCCTAAAAGCAAAACGTATATACTATAAATTATAATTTTTATTAAAATTAAACTAGAATTTTTTTATATTTCAATCATTATTTAATTTTATTAATTTTAAAATAAGTAAAATCATAATTCCTAAATATTTAGGAATTATGTTAGATGCTATGTATTAAGATTTTGTTATTAATTTAATATCCAATTTTTCAAATTATATTGCTAAATCCTCATACATATATCTGTAGATAAGTTGTGTAAAATGTAGAGTTCAGATTATTATAGTACTTTACTTGACAATACAAGAATATTTATATTTGATCAAATAATTTAGGTTTAATACAATTAAAATTTATATAAATAATTACTCATTAGAACTTAATTTTCAGTAGTTAAATACATAAATAACAAATATATACAATAACGAATACCAATGCAGATGTTAAAGAATTTGAAATTAGGTTTAATAAACTAATTTCAGCTTAATTCGCTTGTATTAAGCTTAATACAAAAAAATTTAAACTTAACTTAATATGCAACAAATAATTATTAATGATATAATTAATAAAATATTGATAATGAAAAAAATATTAAAAAACATTAAATCCTTACATTTCCAAATTGGCAGAAACAAATAGCACAGGTACAAACAGAGCACAATTAAAGACACACACCACATTTTATTGCAAGATATGCTTAAATATACGATCCTTAAAAAAAAAAAAAAAAAAAAAAAAAAAACACCACAGGATGTAAGGTTGCCATAAAATGAGTAATGATTCAAGACACCAAGCATGCTTGGCTACAAAATTGGTCAATTGTGAGCATGCAAGGCCAAAAATGCTCTTGTTGGCAATCTACCCTGATTTTAAAATTTTCCTGACTTTTTCAAATCGATAAAATTCTCCGACTTCCCAGTTCTGCCCCACCCTGTATTTTTAAAACATTTTCTTTACTACAACAATACATTATATGAAAAATGAACTCTTTAATTACTTCACAATATAATTTTAATATTTTACCTCGCATATGAAAGGGAATCATGAATTCGTAATGCATCCTGTTTTACTTTTTGCCACAATTCCATGCATTCTTTTCTTTTATCAGTAAAAGTCAATAATAGTTTCACAATACTCTGAAGGGCTGCTTCATGATTAGCAGATAAGAAATAGCAATAAATCAAAATTTCTTTCTTTTTCCATATAGAAGACTAAAAAAAATTCATAAATAATGTATTTACAGGGAAGAACAAATTATATACAATGCAAGGAATTCTAACTAAAAAAAATAAAACTTATTATTGAGTAATATCTTATAATTTGTTTATGAGTATTATAATAGCCCTGCATTGATTTCTGCAATATGTTGAATAAAATCAATTAGCAAATCATTTTAATAAAATATTTAGATATAATAAATAAATTTAAAAAATATTATTCCTTGTTAATATAATATGGAATGATTAACGTTTTAAAATCACTTAAAACGAATTGCACAACTAAAAATCCAGAAAAATAACAGGCAAAACTAAATTTTTAATGGTATATTAATTTGTATAAACAAAATTAAATAAGAATATAAAAAAACTATTAATAACAAAATAATTTCTGATTTAAGTTGTCTCCTATGAAATCAGAAAGGTTCTCAAAATAAAATCATGAGCAAAAAATATTAATATCATTTTTAGACTAGTATTTACAGATCCAATTTAAATTAAAGGGTATTTAATGATATAGTTTCCTAATTTCTTTCTTTTTTTTTTTTATAATGCAGCTGGCACATAGACCGTGATCTTTTATGCCATAAGGGCTGCACCGACGCTACTCACTCAGCACTACCCAGGGGACGAGTGTAACTTGAAGATAAGCCACGGATGCAGGGTATCACTGCCCCCGCAACGCTCTACAATTATGTTAGACCGGAACCTATGGTTTAAAATGGATTCCGAACCACTACAAACATCCATGGCACTGCCGGGATTCGAACCGATACCTGTGGTGCCGAGAGCAAGAGCGTTAGGCACTCAGCCATCAGGCCCTAGTTTCCTAATCTTACATTATTTATTTTTCTATGTTAAAAACAAAAACCTGGCAATTTTAAATTCTTTGATAAATATTTATACAAATATGCAAAATTTAAAAAAAAGAATTTATTTTGCTCCTCTGATAATAGAAGTGATTTGCTTTTCTACGTAACATAACAGCATAACTACTAAATTATTAACATAATTTAAAAATCTAATTCTAAAATATTCTTATAACATATTAAAGGTTTATAATATTCTAATAAAAAGACATGCAACATAATTCTAATAAAATTGTCCTAATTATACTAATTATTCATAGGCTAATAATAATGTATTTTAAATGGTGCAGCTTTAAAACATCTTCAGACCTACTTTAAATAAACTACAACAATAAAAAAGTCACGCTTTCCACTTAGTTTAATTTATATATTATGATCAAAAAATTACAAGAAATATTTTTATTACTCAAGAAGAATACCTGTAAAATAAAATAGATTAATGGGGGGAAAGAAACAATACCTGCAATTCTTCAATAGGAATGTATTGAAGAAGTTGATCACAATTAACTTCTAAGAAGTAAATACTCTCAGAATAAAAACGAGCATTATATAAAATACATCCGATATTTCCTACAGCACGAGCTATAAAAAAAGGAAAAATTAAAATATGTATAAAAATCCTTAGCAATTAAAATCCAAATTTAATTTTTCTTTGCATATATTTAATTTTTTAAAAATTATTTTAGATACTACTATTACTCTATTTCAAAGATATTTTACAAACAATAAATTTGGTTTTGAAACTTGTAAGTTTTTTTTAAAATTTTTGTGATTTATTAAATTCATTTCTTTAAATTAAATAAAAAAAAATTTATCAAAGTGCATGCATACCATAACGTGCAAAATATATTTTCATTTCATCTGATAATTTATCAAATTTGAATTTGATTAATGAAAGTTTCACAAAACTTTCAGCTTCCTTTATTTGCATACTTTTTTTTTCAGCATCTGAAATAAAGGTTTAATATTATAGCAAAATGTTTCACATTTGTTTTTCAATAACTTATTAAAGATATAAATAATTTTTGAAAGTTAGTTTTAATCATAAATATAACATCAGTATTTTATAAAATAAAATTTTTCCTTTCAAAAAACTACGTTAGAAGTTACAAGATAGAAAAAAAAAATTTTTATTTATTAATTTAAAAGTAATCTTTATAAGACTAATCAACTATAAATATTACAACTATGAAAATGTCCTTTTATCTAAAATATTGCCAGATATTTTTTTCAGAAATTCCTATGATGGCCTTTTGATAGTAAACAATTAAATAATTAGAGCTCTAACATTAATACTCATAATAAATATTAATTTCTGATCTAAAGTATTTAAAAGAAAAACAAAAGACTTCTCTGGAAAAAAACTTTAAAAATCATTATGAATTTTTTATTTGAAAATCAAAAGAGTATGAATCTATAACATTAAGATATTAAAAATTAAAAAGAAACAATATGCAGGTATAATATATTTTAATTCACAACCAGAAATAATACTTTCTATAATATATATATAACAGTGAATGAACAATATTAAAATCCTTTTTTAAAATTATAGCTACAATTTTTTTTTTATCATTTGAATCTATTTTACTTTTATGGAAATAACTAATTTAAAAAATATTTATATAAATACCATAAATTTTTTTACATCTTAACTTACCTTGTTCATTTTTTATGAGAGTGATAAAAAGATTCACAGCAGTAAGAGAAATAGTTAAATCAGATTTTAGACAAAATGGCAGAAATTTCTTAAAACATTCCTTTGATGAAATGTTCAAATATTGATGAACTAACATAATACATAATTTTGCATTAGATTGTACTGCAGATAAAGTATTTTCTGTACAAGTTTCAATACATTTGTAAAATTCCACAAATCCTAGATAGAAAAATCCACTGGTATAAGCCAATAAATTTGCTTCAAAATCTTCATGTTTTTCTTTAATTTTCAATAAATTACAAAAATCAAAAATATTTTTTTCAGAATTAGAATCATTTTCTCGTAAACAAATTTGTACAGTTATTTTGGCAATTTCAATGCATGTTTTAAAACTATTTTGATTTTCATTATCTTCCAAACTATCAAATAAATCTACAAGCATAGAAAATAGAAACTTTAAAATAAATGCATCATTGTAGTATTTTAGAATAATTTCAAATAAGGAATATAGGAGTTTAAACAAATTTAACTTGTGATCGTAATCTTTTTTAAAAGCAATTTTATCCATATATTCTTCAAAAATTGTTTAATTTCATTTGAATTTCTATTTTCATTGTAATGACAATAGCGATATAGAGCGAGTGAAATTTTCTGATAAATTTTTGAATGTTCATTTTCCATTAACATAAATTGCAAAGCAGTAGATCTTAATTTAAAGCCCACTTCATAGTTAATTAAATTATCTTTTTTTTCTACTTGAAGAGCTTCATTCCAAAATAGTACACTTAAATTCTTTATATAAGCTTCTATATCATCTAGTGGCTTTTGTTTATCATCTGATAAGAGAATCTGTAAATAGGTTCCACAATCCAAAGCAGGATCAAATAATTTCTAGAAAAAAGGAAAATAAATATTCATAAATAAACCCTCCAAAAGAGAAATATGAAAATAAGAACAGTAAAACAATTTATAGAAATTTAAAGCATCTCAGAATTTTTAATAACTTTAACTTAGTTTGAACAGACACATTTTGATGAAAAACTTGTAACATATTAATGGTTCTTTTTTAATTTATAAATTAACAAAAATGACACAAATTTAAAGGAATACCATTTTCTGATTAAAATGATTTTATATTTCAAAAATTAAATTTGACCATTCAAAGTTACTTAAAGAATTTTATGTGAAAAATATGACTTTAATCTTAGTGATTATTTTCAAAATTCAAGAATTCAGTTTTAAATAATACATTGAATATTTCAAATCTATATTGCCTTTTATATATTGCAAATATTTCAGAAGATTCAAGCTTTTTCTTTCAATTCAGTCTTGAAAAAAAAATATTTTATAAAATTTTAGATTTTTTCTACAGGGAATAGAATCGTTGGTTTGGAAGTATTGTGAAATAATATAATCCCATTTAAACATTTTATCCCATATACATTACATTCAAAATAACAGAAATACAGAAGAATGATAACAACCTTTTTTACATATTATTCAAAAATGCTAGGCAGTCGTTAGGTTATCACTGTTGAAATGCCAAAACAGAAATTCTTTTGATTTCAGTTAGCTTGTTGCTAATATGCATTCATTATCAAATAATATCCAAGCACCAGAATGAAGAATCAAGGAAAAGAAAATTTTACAAATTTAGATAGATATACATATTTAAATTTATCATTTCAAAAGGAAAATACTGATGCCAACTAAAGTTAAAGGGAAGATTTGGCTATATATATGAATTTAAAATATGAATATTTAAATAATAACATGTAATTCAACTATACAAAATTAAAATATATGATGGATATATACACATTTTAATAGTCAATACATACACAAAAAAGGCACTATATCTTTGCTAAAAACGTATACAATGACCAGATTGTGTAGTAGTTATATGTAACTTTAATTTCTTATTTAAATCATAAATTTCCCATGAAGAATTAACTTTTTATGAGGTATCTCTATATTGATGAATTGTAGAATGAGAACACTATTAGCATTCAAAAGAAAAACAAGTTCATGCAATCCAAGAGATTGATTTCTTTCCTTTCAATTCAATTACAATAATTAATTCTGTTTAATATCTTTTCAGGACCTGTGAATGGCTGATTCAAAAGTGATTGAGTTAAATTAACACATGAGAAAATGTATGCACACATTTTAAAAGATGTACAAAAACTGGACTTTTTTTCCATGTCATGAAATAGTAATCTATTGTTTGAATCATGTCAGAAAGGAAGTGATGACAAAGTTTGACCACAAGGTTGTTTATAATAAAAATCTCAAACATGTTTGTTGGCAATGTTTAATCATGCACAAATTCAGTTCATAATGCTTACAAAACTGTTTTAAGAGTTGATTGAATGCAAAAAAAAAGTTATTGGAAGTGCTTCAATGCAGTTTTTATATTTATGAACTTTTAGAGTATTTTTAAATGATGACAAAACATTCAATGCATAATTGGAAAGTAAATATGATGATATCCAAATATTAAATAAGGCTTTACAATAATGGTTTCTGATTTGATGTTCAGAATCAGAATAACTTCTAGCCATCTGGTAAAGCAATGAATTGTTCCAAGATAATAAATGTTACCCTTTTGATGGTGGAAGAGAACTGATCAAATCTAAATTCTGATGAGAAAAGTGAGCATCGGGCAAGGCAAAAGTACTAAACAAAGTACTGATATATCATTGAACTTTAGATCTTTGATAAAGTTCACAGCTACAAACAAGTTTTATATATATATATATTAGTTTCTTCATTCCTGGCCAAAATTGATAAACTTAGTGGCTGTTGAAACACTCTTGGTCATTTAAATATTACTTTTTATTTTTTAAGGGTCATTTAAGATCCAGAAAAATATTTTGACATGATTCAAGAATAAACAGTCAAAGTTGTCAAGCAACAAAACAGCTTCAAATATGCAAACGAAAAATATATTTTTTCCCATCAAAGCAAAGAACATTTTTTAAACAGTATTTGAATTCCATTTTCATTTTTCTGGACTAGTGTGAAGTCTTTAAAATTTAAAATAGGAGAAGAATTTCAATTTGTGCAATGCATCTGCTACATTATAAATATCTTTAGTAAGCTGTATGTCTGCCAAAAACTGTGAAATGTAATCAAAATGACAAAGTTGTGTAGATGAACATTAATTATTAATGTGAAAGTGTAGATAAAAAATCTTCAGTCTACAAAAATTGCAAAATAACCTACAAGCCCATGCCTGAAACTTTTGACCAACAGTTTCATTACCTACAATATTTCCTAAAAGTTTTTCATAAACAACTAAAAAGAAAATCATTTAAAAACTAAGTTTTGTTTTATTTTTTTTAAATCCTGAGCTCTATTTTTTTTATTCCCAGATACAGAATAGACGATTTATTCCACATTGTACTCAGATGGATCATAACTGTATGCTTACAACTATCCTTAAAAAAACATAACTGCTTTTCTAGCAGTTAACTTTGCTGTATATCAAGACTTGCAGAATCATTTGAAGGAATTTTTATGTGTTCAGATAGAAATCTTTTATTAACATCTTAATGTTCTTTCATTTTTTTTCAAAATATACTCATCTTTTAAAAGATTTTGCTTCCATCTTCAAGAATATTTTATATGCATTTTCCATTTTACAAAAATTGTTAAATTTTTTGAGATAGTTAAAATTTTTTTATTTTCTTAAATTTTGATCACTTTAACTCAGTTAATATATTTGTTAAGTATATTCATAAATGCTCTAAAAGATTTTTTGGTACTTACGTATTAACGATACCTTGGCGACAGTTGCGCCAATAAAGAGCACACGCGCCAACCGCAGCTACAGATTTGGCAGTTTTTAACTGGCGCCAATCTACACTTAAAATTTTTGTTCCAAATAATAAAATATATAAAACACTTCATTTAAAATCAAAACGCTTTCAAAATTTGACGTCAACTCCTCGCACCAGCAGTATATGAATCTCAAAGCTGTACAAAATGGAATTCTGCCTCCCTCAAACCAGTTGTCTTTTCTAAATCCCACACGATAAACACACTGATTGAAATTGCATTTCCAAAACTCACGTTCACCAAAATAAAGTTTCATGTCATGGGAATTGGGACATTTTCGTTGTTTTGGTAAAATGTTTCGCTCCTGTAAAAATAAAATTGCATCTTGTTCTGTTTCTGGCAAATCCCAAATACGCATTTTCATAGCACTACAAAATGGCGTCAAAACTCAGCAAATCTGTAGCTGTTAGATTGGCACGACTTAAAAACCACCAAGTCTGTCGCCAAGGTATCATTAATACGTAAATACCGATTTTTTTATGAAAATTTAAAGATTATATTCCTTCTTTTTAACAAAATATAAATACACCCAAATCTTATGTTTCTTAATATATTAAAAGCATTACTCATAAATTAAAATATAAAAGACATGAAATTATAACAAAAATTACTTACAAATTTTAGAAAGGTTCTGATAATGTGATATAAAATGGGTAAAACTTGATGTCTTTCAGCCTCTTCCCAAGAAAAGCCAATTTTAATGTAATTTATACAAAGATTAATGCTTGGAATGATTTTTAATATTACATTAGAACTATCATCTTCTTTGGTTTCTGTATCCTTCAATAAAAATTGATAAATAGTCTTGAGTATTGTACAGGCTTCACCAAAAGAAAATTCATCATTAGGCCATTTTAGAAGGACCTGAAAAAGAAAAAACAATATTTGAAATTTCTATGAATTTATAAAAAAGTTTAAAGCATTTGATTCATCAATGATTTGTAGATATTTATAAAACCTACACTTATTTGGGATTCTATGGTTATAAGTTCAATTTTAGTAATTATAAAGTTCATTAAGAACAACATAAAAATTAATTGAAATAAATATCAGATCAAACAATACAGGAAATGTGTAGAAAATACATAAAATGTATTAAAAATAATGATGTACTAACTATGATCATATACTGAGTGTGTTGCACAGATTCTCTTCTAGCAGATCTTACATTAAAAGTCGTATGATAGATAGTTATTTGAAAGATTTTTTCTTTTTGGTGAAAGATTAAAGCTTGGAACATGATTTGGCTTTAATATATTAAAAAAGTAAATATTAAACAAATATTTTATATTTATATACATATAATATTTTAGATGTTTTCTTTTCTGATTTACTGCACATTAAGAGATTAGAACTTGGTCAATATCTCAATATAAATTGTGCCTCTATCTATTTTATTTCTTATGCTAATGTATTTCGAACCGTAATTAACTCTTAGGTACTAAAAATAATGACCATTGGCAAACTTTTATTTACAACATTAATTATAAAAGTTAAAACACATTTCAATTTAAAATTGTGCTCAAAGTTAACTGTGGTAATTCCTGTAAAATGTATTACAATATACATTTAATTTATTAATGATTTCTATTAGACAAACAATTTATGAGCATTTTCAGGCATGAATAATAAAAAAATCAATAAATAGAAATCATTTGACAAATTTTTGTGTTTGGTTCCATATTCCATACCATATTCATCCATCATTAAAATGGCGTTTATGTGTTTTCACTGCAATTATTGAATAATGATAATTTTTAAAAGTGATACATAAAAGGTTTAGCAAAACATAAGATTTAATTTAATAAATTAAAAAAAAAAAGGTAAAGGGAAAGGTACCTGGATATCTTCAAAAAGAGTAGATATATCTCCTTCTTTAATGTTCTTTATAATGCCCTTAAAAGTCACCATAATTCAGATCTATATTAAGAGAACAAGGGTGAAAATTTTACACTTACATAGAAAAGATAAATGTCATTAAAAATGTTTGACACCTGAATTTCATTTTATTACATAATGCAGTTAATTATGAATCTTTATTTAATTTAACATACTTAAACAACTATCACAAAATATATTTAAGCAAGAAAATATTTTAAAAAGATGCTTCTAAAATAAATAAACATAGGAAACAAATACTAATGTTTAAACAGTACTCATAAATTATTCAAAACCTAAAATAACAGTTAAATTTCAAAATTATTTGTAGATTTTGTTATAAAATGCATATTGTAAAATAATTACTAATACAAATTTTTATTGAGAGAATTATAATTAATTACATTTACCTTCATTTTGATCCAATCGAAAAATTTAGCTATTTAATTCTAACCAAAATATGTAAAAAGGATCGTTATTAATTTTTAATTGAATTACAATTTTAGAATGAATCAAATCATATATACTTACCATTTATTATCAGTCAGTTTATTATTTAACTTCATTTAAATTTCAGCGGTACTAAATAATAGATACCGGTCAAAGTTACAACCAGCGCTAGTGATTGGTTAATGTCATATAAGCATTCATTAGTTGAGAAATAGTCGAAAGTCGCCTTAGAACTTAATTAAATAACCAAATGCTTACAAATGAGTAACGGAATAATAATAAAAAAAAAGGCAAATTGAATTCGTTTTGAGAATTTTATTTTCTAAACATGCCTGTTGTTTTTTAACTTTAAGTGCTACTTCTCATTTTTTTACTTTTTATATATTTTATATACATCATAATGAATTTATGATATTTATTGATATTTTTTTTAAATATGACGATTTATATTCCCATGTATTATTTATATGATATATTTGATAATTTATTATTTCCTTTTGTGACTTCATGATGTGGTTAAGCGGTTACCAGCAAGATTGACTAAAAAATATATATTTCTTCAAGTATATGTCAGAGAATCAAAATTCAACTAAACAGTAATTTTAAGAATTAAAGTTGTTAATAAAAGATGCTCAAGACAGCCTACTGGCATCTTTTTTTTTGTTTCCATTATCTATCGAATCTGGATTTCCCCATATTCTTTCCCTTCTCTTGTGCAAAGGCCTGCAGCAGAAAACATCACAGCATTATTCTTCAGGTTGGGACTCAGCCCATTTTCTTTAGGGTGCTTTAAGGCTTCCATTGATTTTTCTTTTAATTTGTAGAAGATATAAGTGAATAACACCCAAAGAATAATAAAAGTATAAAAATTAAATTTTTATTAATTAACACAAATTGATAACATTCACAAATTTATTTCCTGTTAATAAAATGAACTTTCATTTTAATAATAGAATAATATATAGTATCTAAAATAATCCATAGTACCACTATACTACGAATGCACTAATCATTTTATACAGTAATTATTTTAGCATCGCATCACTGTATTTTTATCATTTAATCATAATATGCATATATCTAAATACTTCTTGATGGTTAAATTGGCTCCTGGGCTTTGCATATATTGCTGGAATGTTTGTAATTAAAAAAAAAAACTTATTGAATTTGATTATTTTCTTAATAATTATAATTCGTACATTTTACTACTTCAGAAAACACTTTTAAAATCCGATCCCTTTCCAGCACTTTCTGGCTACAATCTTTATCGTAATGACGGACCTCAGAATCCAGTTTCTGGTGGTCATGGTATATTAATTAACAATAGCATTTCACATAGTCGTGTTAACTCTCCAATTTCCCATGCAATTAAAGCTACTGCTGTATCTTTCAATTTTTCAAATTTCCCTTCTTTGACTGTTGCATCTGCTTATGTTTCAAATAAATCGCTTCCTCTAATTTCATTTACGATCTAAATGTTCTTTATTCATAGAGTAGTAGCCTCATTTTGGCTGGTGCTTTTATGCTAGGCATACTCAGTGGGGATGTTATAACTGAAATAATGCTAGTAAAAAATCAGCTACTAATGTTCATAACTCTGATTTTATATACTAACTCTTAATTCTCCTACAAGATTTAGTAATTATTTTGCTTTCACTATTGAACTCGAAGTCACGAAAAATGTTCATTTTAATTCCACTATTTCCTCTCTTAAAGAGCTGTCCTCAAATCATAATAGAGTAATTATTAAATTTACTCTTTCCTATCCAACAACTTCTGTTAAATCAATATTAGAGCCTGCTGGACTAAATTTTCTTCTTTAATTGACTCTAATTTTAATTACTCTGCTCACAAAATTAATAATGCTACTGAAATTGATAAACCTACAAAAAATCTCTGGCCTAATGGCCGAGTGACTAGCGCTCTGGAGCTCGGGGACACAGGTTTCGGGTTCGCGTCCTAGCAGTGCTATGGATGTTTGTAGTGTTTCAGAATCCCCTTTAAACTGTAGGTCGCAGTCTAATATGACTGCAGAGTGTGGGAGAAGGGCTGACAACCCTACTCCGTAAAAAGAAAACATCTCCTGTCTCGAAATCTGCCAGTAGGCAGAGGGTCTTGGCCCACCATGAGGCTTTTGTACAATGCATCCTTGAAACAAATTATTGCTAACAATCCTAGCTATCTTCCTCAGCAAATTAAAACCTTAATCACTAGCAGTAATCATGCACTTAAAACTTTCAAAATCTTTCGCAATGCGCAAAGTGAAACTAATTATAATCACTCACAGGCTTTACTGAGATAATCTATTTTTCTTTATAATTACGAAACTTGGGATAGACACCTACAAACTGTAAACTGTAAAGATGTTTTTTTTCTGGTCTTACCCCAGTATTTTTAAATGTACACGTACTCACATTAGAGCCGAAGGCTCTAACAATTCGCTGGCCACCATTGACAATCAAAAAGCTGAAGTTTTAGCTAACAGCCTACAGGGACAGTTTCTTGAGAACAATATTCTTAATCATGATACTGAAAATCTTGTTGAGTCTATTATCACTAATTGTTTTATTACTTATGAAAACTCCGAAATTGTTATTATTAAAGGGTCTTTAATCATTGCTTGTATATCCTCTCTGTAAATTAACAAAAATTCCTGACATAGATAGAATCCCTAATAAAGTGTTAAAAAACCTTCTTATCAAATTAATACTTGAGATTTACAAAATTACTCAGTTTATGCTTAAAATTGGATATTACCCTAAATCTTGGAAAACAGCTAGAACTCTACCAATTCTTAAATCAGGAAAGGATCCTATTTCTCTTATTAATTACATGCATATTTCTTTACTCTCTTTTATTAGTAAACTAGTTAAAAATGCCATCCTCAATGTCCTTAAAAGTGAATCAAATTAAAAGCACCTTTTTGTCCCACCGCAATTTGGACTTACAAAAAAAAACTATCTACAACTAATCAGCTCTACAATCTCACAAAAGCTGTTGCTGAAGTATTTTCCTGGAAATATGAAACTGTTGCAATTTTTCTTCACATGGTCAAGACCTTTGATAGAGTGCAGGTTAATGAGTTTAATTACAAACTAATTTCATACAATTTATCTTCTTATTTAATGTGTAATATCTGTTAAATAAACACTTTGTTGACGAAGTTGAGAATACTGATTTTTCAATTCGTGATATTCATGCTGGTATTAGGACTCTAGGTTAGGTCCTTTCCTCTATAACATCTTTATCAACGATATTCCGCAAAAGAACAATATCAAAATAATTCTGTATGCGAAAAAGAAACACGTAGAATAATTACAAATTCCTTCTGGTACTTTCCTAACAACGATATTAGATGTACTCTCTCGATACGAAGTTTAACACAATTTGTTCATAAATTCTCTATTAAATTTTATAATAATATGTGAGGTATCAATAACCCTGTTTTAAATACCCTAAAAAATTACGATTATGATATTTCTTCCTTCAAAAATAGTAAGAAGTCCTCGCACTGTTCTAAATATTTTCAATTAAATTCCACTTACTCGATTTGGAGTTGGAATTTTCTCTTTTCAATTTGCTTAATAATGTTGCAACGCCCACGCATTGCACTCTCGATTCTTCTCTGCTGTGAATGAGACGAAAGAAGTTCACATTTCTCCTTAACGCTTCGCGTAACTATTTCTCTCTCCAAATTTGGCCTTGTCTCTTTCTACATGTACTATTTGCGTCCTGTAATAACTTATGCTAGCCCGGTTTGGGGCTCTGCTGCAAGGTACTACATTAATTTTATTAATAGAACTGAAAAAAAGTTGCTTCGAATGATAACAGACTCTTCTTGGTACTTTAGAAATGATGGCATTCGTCATAGTATAGCCCTTCCTACTATTCAAAATTTTATGCTTAAACTTGCGACAAATTTTTACGCAAACCTTGACTTTATTCCCAATGATGAAATTCGTAATCTTCCTAGATACGATTTCACATTGCCGGAAAACGCTAAACGCTCTCGGGCGATTCTGCATAATTTGCAACTGACTTAGACGTACTGGCTCAGCGCTCAGTGTGTAGTTCTTGCTATCAAAAGGTAGTGGGTTCGAACCTGACCTTTCCTTTAGTCATCATTTCTAGCAGCAATTACTCTACTTTGTAGTATATTCCACCTTTATTATTATTTTTATTGTATTCTTTTGTTTGTAATTTTTAATTGTACTACATTTAGCTTTTATCTATTTGTATTTTTTCATTAATTTTTAAATGTATTGTATTTAGCTTTATATCTATTTGTATTTTTCATTTTTTCATTTTTTATTCTTTAATTTCAATTTTTTCTTATTTTATAATTTGTAAATATTTTAACTATGGGCAGACCTTGATCACTTGTACCTGTATAATTTCCATGTTTATCAATGTGTATCTTTCTCCAATGAACTTTATGCGTACAACTCTGAAGTAAAGGCCGCAATCAGGCCAAGGAACTCCGTGAACATTGAATGATGATTGTCTCTTTCTGTTTTAATTTCGATAATGTGCGACTGTTTTTCATTAAACATTTTAGTTTTAAAGTTCTTTTAATTCTTATTTTCTTTTTCAATTTTTTCAATTTTTTTAATTAAAGTTAAGTAATTAATTACAATTGTTCTTGCTATAATAGTTTTTTAAAATTTAAAAACGGGCATTTAATTGACAAATGAAACATTTTAAAAATACAGATGTAACTTTTTAAAAAATTTATAGATATGAGTGTTTAAATGATTATAATTGAATGGAAAACTAGATTAAATTTATCATTGAAAGAACTTCAAATTGTAAAGTACTTTTATTGAAAAATTTTTTACATTTGAAATTTTCTAGCATTTTTAGGTTCAAAAATGTATATTTGCTTGTATTAAATAAACAAAAGAGAACATTTTTTTTCTCTTAACAATTTATGTAAATAATAAGGAAATTGTAAATTTTAACTATTTATCTACACTTATAAGTTCTCTACACTTTATCTACATAAAGTAAGGATAATTCAGAATCACACAGAAATTGAACTCTAAAATAAAAATTTCACCTGTAGAATTATCACACACATCTTGAAGAAGAATATGCAAATTACAGGAAACCACCAGATGGAGCGGATAGTACGTCACAATGACGAGAGTGTAAGAGAGGGGTATATAAAGAATGGTGGCAAAGAAGTAAAAGTGTTCACAAGCGCTTTAAAAGCCTTTCAGTGCAATAATCGCATAGTTATGGCACAAAGGAAGCATTTGGATGATTTTTTACGTGGTAGAATTATCGGACGACTGGAATGTGGACGTACCCAGCTGGAAGTATCCGAGGAACTTGGAATCGCCCAGAGTGTCCTCTCCAGGCTTTGGCAACGATTCCAAGATGATGGTAATGTGAGTAGATGTTACAGCACAGGTCGCCCCCGAGTTACAACGCCGAATGAGGACCGGTATTTAGCAGTTACTGCCAAAATAAACAGACGGAGCACAGCATCAGACCTGTCTCGTCAGCTCTCTTCAGCTACCGGTACGACAGTTTCAAGGCATACCGTGTACAGACGCTTAGGGCACATTGGTCTATATGCTCGTAGGCCTGTCAGATGTGTTCCACTTACCGCAACTCACTGTCGCCTGCGATTAACCTGGAGTAGAGAGCATGCATTGTGGACACCGCAACAGTGGTCTTGTGTGATGTTTTCCGACGAGTCCAGGTTTAGTTTGCAGTCTGATTCTCGCCGGACTTTCATATGGAGAGCGCCAGGTACCCGTTACCATCAAGAGAACACCATTGAACGACACCGTTACGGTGGTGTAGGATGGCTCGTTTGGGGAGGAATTATTCTTGGTTCCAGAACTGACCTGCATATTCAGAGTTTAACGATGACAGGCCACATCTAACGGAATGTCATTCTGGAACAACATGTACGTTTGTTTCGGGGCGCCATGGGTGCTGAATTTCGGTTTATGGATGACAACGCCCGTCCTCACCGTGCAAACATTGTAGACGAATGCCTTCAATTGGAGGATATCACACGTATGGATTGGCCAACATACTCACCGGACTTGAATCCAATAGAGCATGTGTGGGATATGCATGGCCGACGAATTGCAGCCCGTCAACCCCCTCCCACCAGTCAACCGGAACTTAGGAGGGCATTGCTTGATGAGTGGTGTAATATTCCCCAAGAACAGATTGATAATTTGATACTCAGCATGCCTAGGCGTTGTAAGGCCTGTATTGCATCGTCCGGGAGACATACTCCACATTAACCATCATACTAACCATGTTATACTGTTTTTTATAAATAGGTTCTTTTTTGAAATTTGCTCCAGGGAGTAAAAATCGCAATTTTTATTAATTATGTCAAACATATAGCATCTTTTTTGCTCTTTACCTGTTGTTTGATAAATAGTTTTTACAAATAAGTCAAATTTGTTTTGCTTCTGTCTCTTTCTTTGCCTGCACTTCATTATTCTTAATTTATGGACATGAGTGTATGAAATTTAAAAAAAAAATTTTTTTTAATGAAACTTTATTCACAGTTAAGTGAGTTTGTGAAGGTATCCATTATTGTACAATTCCTTCCCTGATCATTTGCAAATTTGTTCTTCTAAAACATTCAAATATATATTTCACATCCCGAAATTGTTTATGTAATAAATAGAACTAAGCAAACACACTGCACACATTTCTTCTCAGCCATTCTTATTTCGACAATTACTGTTGTAGTTCTTCTTGGGCCTTACATGACAACAAAAAAGCAATATGTATTGCTACCTACTGCAGGAATAAGATCTGACTTCCAAGCTTTATCTATCGTCTGTGAAATAGAATCAAGAATATGCTTGCTGCCTATTTGAATTATTAAAAAATAGATTTTTTTTCTTTTACAACATTCGTAAAGAACTTGTGGGTTAGAGCTTTTTTTATTTCGTTTTCTAGTCGTATATTCTTTAATATAAGTTTTTATGATCCTTGCTGTTCTTAATTGTCCAGTTTATTTAAACAACGTGACAGTTTAAATAACCAGCTAACATGAAATTTTTCTAAAATTTCTCAAATCAAATAAAAATTTGTTTATAAACTGAAATTATCCATTACGAGGGTAAGGTGAAAAGTTCTCCGTTTGACACAGAGATGGAGCTCCAATCAGCAAACAGTTATGTTTCCTGACTGGGTGCACTAGTCATAGTGAGTATGACAAGTTTCAACTTGTTCTCTCAGTTAGTTTGTTTACACGAATTTTTGTATTAAAAGTCCTGCGTGTTTTTCGTTAAAATGGATAAACTTGAATATCGTTCGGTCATAAAATTCTTCGTTTTGGATGGATTAACCCCTAAGGAAATTCCTCCGAAGTTGACAAAAGTTTACGGGGACCAATCTTGGACCAATTGAATAGGAATCCGACCGATTTGGTGCGGCGATTTGTCACCATGGATGAGACGTGGGTCCACCACTACACGCCAGAAACAAAACAGCAGTTCAAGCAGTGGGTGGAAGCCTGTGGTTCAGCGCCAAAGAAAGCGAATTCAATCGCATTTGCCGGAAAGGTCATGGCCAGCGTGTTTTGGGATGCGAAAGGGATCCTGTTAATTGCTTACCTTGCAAAAGGCAAAACAATTTCAGGCTAATATTACTCCAACCTTCTTGACCAGCTGCATGTCGAAATGCCTGGATTAAAGAAAAAAGTCCTTTCACCAGAACAATGTACAAGGGTGCGTTGACGATAGGAAACCGGCGGATTTGGGGTACGATTTGCTCGGCCATTTCTCTATTCTCCCCATTGTCACCCTCAGACTTTCATTTGTTCCCAAACTTGAAAAAATTTGTTTCTGGGAAGCTCTTCGCATCCAATGAAGAAGTTGAGAAGGCCGTAGATGAAAATTTTCACAACCTTTCGGGTAGGAATACTGATGTAGGAGAAACGTTGGACCAAGTGTGCTGAAGCCAAGGGAGGTTATGCAGAAAAATAAAATAATTTTTTAACTGAAAGTCGCAGTCTTTCATTGTCAGGCCGAGAGCTTTTCACCTTACCCTCGTATCACACAATTTCTTTTTTATTCATTTGAAAATTTATTCGTTTAAAACGTTCAAATGTGTATTGCACATCTCGCCATCATTCATGCAGGCATCGAATTAAGCAAAAAACTACACATATTTCTTCTTAACTATTCTTATTTCAACAATTTCTGTTGCAACTCTTCTAGAACCTTACATGACAATAAAAGGCAATATGTATTATTACTTAATGCAGAACTTGGAAAAAAAATTACTACCTTGAACAAATCTGTAGAATTCGAAATCCTCAAAATTTTTATTTATATGTAATTATTTTAATGTGATAAAAAGGAGATTTACGTGTTTTAATAAAAGGGAAGCCATATGAAAATTCAATGAATCACAAAAAAATTTCATAATCGATTATCAGTTTTATGTTTATATAGAAACAAACCAAATAAAATTTATCCTAAAAAAAGAAACAAAGGAATGAAGTTGAAAAGCATATTTTTAATATTTATTCCTAGTCTATAGGGACCTATAAATGCAAAAGGAAGTAGTCACTTTAATTCCCTGAACTGAGGGCTGCCTCTTGGTAATTTTTCTTTATGAAAGTTTGACTCTCTGGTACTTAAGTATTTTTGTAATATATTATATTACAGAATTTATTTAAGAAGGAAGGAGCGTAATTTTTAAAAAATATTTTTTTCCCCAGTAATACGAGTAGTTGTGGAATGATTTCAGAAAAATAGGTACAACATTTCAGATTAATCAATAAATATATTCTGCTGATTCTAAATATAGGAAATAGCTGGAAACTGTAAATTTCACTTTTTTCAAATTTCAGGGTTTTTTTTCCCCCTGCTAGCTTAGAAAAGTTGGAAAAATATTAAGTCTTAAAATGGATAATTGCTGGAACTTAAAAAGTTTTGCACTATAATTGATTTGAATAAAAATACGTAATTCCTTTGCAAATTTTTAAGATAGATACATAAAAATATGAAATACAATTAATATCAATGTCATTCTTACTTAAGTAGTTCTGGATAGTAAGTAGGCGATTCTTTCCAATTTCCATTATCTTGCAACATTTTTTAAATATAAACAAAAGCGACCTCTACAAGTGAAAAGTGCTTTGCTAATTTTATTCTATGACAGTAAAAACAAAATTTGATTGGTATTGCTACGTCAGAGGAGTCACTCGCATTGAGAATTATAGGCGTAAATTAAGATACAGCTTCCAACTTCTAATATATATGTTTATACATATATAATAATCTGCTTTTCATTGTTTTTACTAGATTTCATTTTATATTGAAAAAAAAAAAAAAAAAAAACATGAATCTTGATTTTCCATGGAGATTAGTTATTTGATTTTCAATAGTAGGAAATATTTGTAATTTTGTTCATCAAAGCGATTTTATTCAAAAACGTATGCAAGAGATCACAGGATTTGTGATGTTTGTGTGGATTTGTGATTGTTTAACTGTTTAATATACTAATAGAAATAAGGAAACAATACAAATCCCATTTGGCAAAATTAATTTTTATTAGCATTATTTCTTTGTTATAAATTATTAAAGAAATTTGTGGTTTTACAAAAACTGTTGTTTTTCCTTAAGCTATTTCAACAGTTATAAAGAAATAGGATAACTTGAAAGTGGGTCAAACAAGATCACATATTAAATAACAATGTTAATGCAGTTACCCATCCTAATTACATTATACACAAAAACACATACCTTATAAAATTATCCATGAATTTATCGATTTAAAACAATTTTGCAATATTATTTGGAAAAAAAAAAAAAAAAAAATTGAATTATTTTTATCTTTATAATATGTACTGAACCATCAAGTGATAATTTAGTTTTCAAAAATTATATATATATTCTTCATAATTTATTTGAATTAATCCAATTATCAAGTAAATGCAGGGTATAAAAAGAATTAAAAATTATTTATCATATCGCAATAAAAAGTTTTTTAAATAATGTAGATAAATTATACATACTTTTGTTAGGTTTTAAAAAATGTGAATTAAAAAACTTAAATTTTGAAAATAAAATATTTTCAGAAGAAATCAATATAGTAAAATGCATACTTCAAAAACAAATCACAATATTTCAGTCTTTATATAAAATATATACAGCATATAGAGATAACACCATGAGAAATTATATTTTGTAATCATATTTACATAATAAATAAAATTTCTTGGAATGTAATATCCTAATTTTTTAGATTGATAAAAAATTTATAACACATATCATTACAAATAAAATAAGAGAGTAATTTTAATAATAAAGCATAATAAAAAATCAGTCTTTGTTAAGTTGATTAATATACAAAACAACCATGAATATATCACAAAGTTATAGAGAATCTAAAATATGCTTTGAAAAAGAAAATAATCCAACCTACAAAATATCACAAAACTAGTATATTAAAGATGGGTTTTTTTTCCAGAGTTTCACAATATAAAATAAAAATAAAAGCACCTCAATAAAAAAAGAGAGAATTTCATTCTAATTGATAAAAAATTTAAGAGTAGTAAATGACAAATTTATGAGAATATTTAGATAATCATTTATATAGTTTTTAAAGTAAAAATTAAAAACTATTCATACAACCAATTCAAATGCTTTTACATATGCAAATAATTGATAACAAATATTAATTTTTACATGTTTAAAATTTTTCAATTTTTTAAAACAAAACCACTGATAAGGATGCTAAAATTATTAATGTTTTAAATGAAAAATAAAAATATTTATTTTTATATTGCTGTACTAAAAAATTTTTAACACCTTGTTCTTAGAAGAAATTCATTTTATTAATTTCACTTAATGAAAATATTTTCAATTTGAAAACTTTTAATTAATGTTAATCAAATTATATTTTTAATATTATTTTGATCAATGCATACATGAAAGTAATATTATAAAAATTTATTGTTAGATGAAATAATACAAAAATATTATTGAGTTATATACACATAATGATAGTATACATCTGAATAGAAATAAAATGTTATGAAAAACAATGTAAGTAGATTATGCTAAAACTACAACAAAAATGCAAAGTTTGGCATTCACAAGAAAAAGTTTATTAACATATTAACATTTCTAATTTTAATTTTATTTTTTAAACAGAAAAGGAAAATAAAATCTTATTGTTATGAGCACAGTTATAAATTCACTATATATTGTATTTAGTAAGTTTTAATCAAAGTAACATACAAGCTAAAAATTATTGTTTTATAAAATTGACATTAAATATGAAAAGTAGTTCAAATATATGTTATGTTTAAAATTGAGTTAACAATTTAAACTTACGTAGTCAAGTGATAAAATTATAACAAATGTATTAAAATCTACAAAGTAAAAAAATTATAATTTCTGAGTTTATATATTTTGTTGTAATTATTTATGCAATTATATAATAAGTATTCACAAAATTAAGTTAAATCTTTTTTTTTATTTCAGTGATTAAAAAAACAACTTTATAATAAATAATAATTCATTCCTGATAGAAGCATTATAATTTACTCCTATGCATAAACCCTCATGAAATATTTCTTAATTTCCTTTAATAGGCTGAAGCTATGTCATTATCTTTTTCAATTACATTGTAAAAAAATGTACATATTTATACAACAAACATTATTAAAAAAATATTTTTACTTTTAGAAGAGAAGAGGCCTTTTCTGCACTTCTTGATTTTAGAAGACATTTATAATGTATATAAAAAATTAAAAATATTATACATTTAAACTTGTTAAGCCATACAGTCTGTTAAAATATTATAAGACTATTCAAAATTACACTCTTTCTAAAGAAAGATATTATTTAATGTGAGTTTCAGAGAATGTGTAGGTAATGAAACAATTCTGCAGTGCTGATTTAGCTTAGAGAAGAGAGTGAAAAAACAAATAAATAAAAAATAGCAAATATTTTTTTGTGCCAAATAATTTTTCTAAATCCTGACATTACATAAATATAAGACAACTTTGTTTTCTAAAAATGACTGATTTTTATTAAATAAATTGCGAAGTTAAAATTTAGCTAAATTCATCTGAAAAGGTCGGGAAAAATTTAGAATTAAAACTATTTGATTCTTTAAGTTATTAAAATATCTATAAACAAGTGTCTCAAGCAACTGTGAGGCGAAATTTGAAGTCAAATGTTGATCTTTAAATATTAAGACGAAACCCCCGACTATTTAAGCATAAAAAAAAATGCCTCAATTGAGCAAAGAATGCCGTAAAAGAAATGAAAACAAATTAATTTTTTTTGATACAAAAAAAGTGGGCCAGGGAATAATAACTACTAATGACATGATTTGAGTAAGAAAAAAGTAAATGCACAAGTTCTTCTGTAGTCAGATCGGTGATAGTTCCATTATAGTAATGGACGCTTCTTCAAATTTGATTTGAAGAGTTGATGACTTTCAATGGATGTTAATCAGAAGTTTCAACAAGATAAGTTATGCTTTTAAAACAACAAACAGAATGGCTTAAAAGAAAATAAATTGATGTTTTATCTTAATCATGCCTTAGCATAAATCCCTTGAAAAATCTGCAGCAAACAATACCATTTGGCGCAAGAATCGAAAGTTGTCATTATGCAGAAATGGGACAATATTACAGAATATGCCCTTAAAAACTTTATTAAATTAATGCCAAATTGTATGTTTCAAGTTATTCAGAAAAAAGATGGAGCAGCAACTTAAATTTGAGAAATTTTTTTTTTGCCATGCGTCCTTATAATTTTATAACATGTCCCACTTTTTGTTATTTTGCTACAATATATTTCGTAAAGGATTTTCTCAAATAAGTTGATAAATTTCTCTTAAACTTTAAGGACTTCATGGAACAATTTTTGATTAAAATATTTCATTAATTATCTAAATAGCAAAAGGTCTTATGGTCTTACTATTTTGTAACAGACTGTAGAGTGAATAAAAAGTTTTATAGTACATAAATGCAATAACTGCAACTTTTCCAAAAAATATTTCATTATAAAGATATAAAAAGAATGAGAATTTTTATTTAGGCCAGTTTCAATGAATATTATAAATATATGTAAAAAAAAAGAAGTTAACCTTTAAAATTTCTTTTATCTGATGCAATTGAAATATAATGAAGGTTTAGCATGATTTTTTTTTGTATCATAATAGATCTCAATATAATTAAAAAAAGACACTTTAAAATGTCAAAAAATATATAATAAACCTTTAAGTATCCAATACCTTATTTAATCTTTTTTATTAAAAAAAATTTGAGTATAATACATAGGATATTATGATAATTAAAATTTTAAACTTATTTAATCACATATAATCCATACTTATAAAGTACAATAATTTAATTATAATTAAACTTTTATATATACATGTCACACATATAATATAGTATAAAATGCACATGAAGAAGAGTAAATTAAAAAAATTAGTATAATTAAAATATACATAGAACATATTTAATAAGAAATTAAAAATAATTTCTGTTTAAATCTTATGAGGAACAATTGCACTGCACATTACATAAAGAATAAAACAATATACTGTGTGTGTATATTAGACAGCAGCTTAGGTTCAAGGTTTTTTTTTTAAATATAAGTATTTATTTCAATTAAAAAAATAAATAGTAATATAAATTTGCTCTTACATATGTTCAATATGTAACAAATGCATTTTTGAATATATATAAACAATTAAGTTAGAGATAATTAAATTTCTAGCTTTACATTTTTATATTATAATGCAACATTTTTTTTGGTAGACATGGTTTTTTGGTTTTGTTGAGGTCTAGTATGAATAAACTTATAAAAGCTAGAATTATTATAATACATAGAACACAAGGAAAGCTTATGCTTATATTCTATGTAAGTCATTTAAGATTCTTTGCATAACTGTTTGGTGTATTGCTGCATATAAATTTTCAAAATTTTTTCCTATACACAAGAAATATTACATATAAAATAATGAGTTCTAATTTTTAAACTATCAACAGCGAAAAGAAATGATTACACTACAAGAAGAATAGTACCAATTTGATTTCAATTTAGTTTCAAGATTAGTCTTGTTTTGACAATAGTTTTTTAAACTGAATGCCATGAAGTTAAAAATTTTTTTTTCATAAGTTATTACAAAGTGGAAAGCACCAACAAAATTTTAAAGGGAAAAAGTAATGAGAAATTTCCCCAATTAAAGGAAAAGATTTAAAAATAAGTAAATAAAAATAAGAAATATCGCTGATAGATAAATAATCTAATGATTTTTTAAAAATAATTGGTATACTCAAATATTCAATTAATAAATATATATTGTAATAAATATTTAAGTACTTTAATAAGAAACTTTAAGGATATTGCAATTCATGTAAAGACACACATACTATAAGGAACTTAATTATTATATCTTCTATGCACTATTTTTTAAATTTAATAATTATGTTGTAAAGAATGAAAAGTAAAAAGAAAAAGAAAAATATTAAAATAATTCTTAAATAAAAATTTCAGGAAATACATAGCTTTTTACATATAGAAAAACAACAAAATATTTATCTAAAATTCTATTTTCAGTCTTTCATAAAAGAAAAATTTGTAGTTACATTTGTTTACATGTAGTATATCAGCATTGCATTACTTTATTCTTTGTTGTTCAAACATGGCATATTTGAAAAATCATCATTAAAAATGAAATGTTGCAAAAATAAAGTCTAATATTTTTTTATCAAAGCATAATTTGAATAAATTTTGTTTAAAATACTAAATGATACAATATATGATTTTAAGCAGAAAAACCATAGTATATTGGACAAGTAAATAAATACAATTTAGGAAATTGTATTCCCAATTATCAAGCAAAAGACAATTTTTAAGCAATCACCAATACAAAGTTTAATTGAAGTTTGTTATTTTTCAATAAAAAATGTCATATTATTTGTTATTAAAGCCCATTACAATGCATAAAAAACAAGCATGTCATAATTTATACTTTATTTAGGAGGAATGTTGTTCTTCCAATTCTTCCATTTGACAATGTATTGCTGTATCTACAACTTCTAAGCTAGCCCAATCCAATTCTTTTATCAAACAAAGCACAGCAGATAAAATATTGGCAGACTGAAAAAATATATATATAAATAAATATCTAATAAATAATTTTAAAATACAAATTTATTCCACATTTAATAATTAAAATAATATATTTTTATGAAATTTAGTTTTACAAAAATTGAATGAACATCCTAAAAAAAAATCTGTTAAACAGTATATTACAGCAAACCTATGAATTATCATAAGATAATCACTCTTACGGAAATATATACAGATAAATTATTTCATGTAAACTATTTTTATTAAGAGGGATTTTCAAGTCACCAAGAATGTTTGACTACAAAATCGCCGATCGCGCGCATACTTGGTATGAAATGCTCTCGTTGCAATTTTAACTGATTTTTAGATATTTTTATGAATTTTCCATATAGATAAATTTCCCCTCTCATACATTCCTGTTATTAAAGTAAATTTGAAGAAGTTCACCATTTTCTTTAAATGCAATATAGCATGTTACTTTTTTTTTTTTTGCTGTTTCTTGTGAGTAAGCACTCCCTTCTTGATTAGAAAAGATTCTAAAAAAATCGTACAAAACACTTTGGGAGAATTGCAATTTATAAAAATAGTCAAAAAGCGATGACTGAATTGCATAAAGCAATCAAGAATGAAGTTAATTTCATATTGTTCATATATAGGAAACATTATACAATATGGCAACATATTTGATTTACTTCTGTTGACTTGAAAGTTATCAACATTTTAGAATTTTACTGATTTTGAATGAGAATAAAATTACACAAATCATGGTAGAAAAATTTATGCATAATTAATTAATGTATAACATAACCTCCATTTTTACAAGATTACACTGGGGAAAAGTTTGTTAATAACAATACAAATCATTATTAAAAAATTTACATTTCTTTATCCTTCGTATTTCTAAAATTTCCATGCCATTTTTATTATTTGTAAAATTATTGCTGCCTGTCACTTGAGTAAATTGTACAATTTTAATATCTCTATAATTCTTTCTGTGGATGGTTTTGAAAAACTTTTGAACATTGCTATCTTTGTCTTAACATGGCTATTTTTCAATGTAATATTGGAATACAAAAATAAGTTTTTGAAGAAGGTCACAAGAAATCTTATACAGACAATGAACAGTTGTGTTCCACTAAAATACTTAAATTTGATTGTAGATTTTAATGTGATTATTGAGCATCAGCTTTTTTTTTGTCTTTATCGCTGTGTTAATATTGCACAAAACAATAAACATAACTAATTTGAACTTTTGATTTCTTAAGAAAAAACCATACAATGCTATATATCTCTTTATAGTATTGTTGAGGCTTTTTTTAAGACATCATGGCAAATACTCATAATTAGTTTTTTTTTTTTTTTTTTTAATTTAAAAAGTTTCTGAAGAAAACTTAATATAAAAATGGAACAGATTCTATATCATATAAAATATTTATTAAGAAAAAAATAGCTTTATTTGTGAGTTCAATATACTATATTTCATTAATAAATTTTATTGTATTGTTTCTAACTGTAAAAGATTTTTGTATTAAGATAGTCAAAAAGTTAACACTGCGTGTTGATTTCTATCAAGAGAAATGACATCACAATATTAAAATTAGGAGGGGAAAAAAAAAAAAAAAAAAAAAAAAAAAAAACTAACCCTGCTTTTTCCTCCTTTAGGCAACATGCGGATAGCAGTGGGTCTTTCACATCTTTGTGACATACGAGGCATATAAGGAGGGGGATATGCACACTTAGGAGAAAAATGTTCTCTTGAAGATCCAGATGGAGTTTCTGGATATTGTTCCTGTTCCTGAACATATTCCCGTTCAAAATTTTCTTGGAAATTAGCACAAACATTTGAATTAGACGTAACTGGACTTGATTCTGCACTAATTTGTTGAAAATTTTCTTCTCTTTCAGAATAACCAGATTCTTGAGAAAATCTTTCTTGGTAAGGAGATTGAGATACATGATTGATGGCTTCTGTTTGTTTTGCAACATTTCTGACCATGTGAAATGAATCTGATCCACTAAAAGAAGAAAAAGTAAATAAGAAAACTTTTAAATATTAAATACTCTTATTTACATAATAAAATTTGCAAATATGATATAAGACAGACAGAATAAAGACAAAAAAAGGCTTTAAGAACATAATTTAATATTTTATGAAAACATCAAAAATTGTTGAAAACTTATAACAAAAATAGCATGGTTAGCACATAATTAAGAATGGTTATGAAAGAAGATTCTAAATAAATTGTAATTTATTCTTAAATTTTTAAGTTCACACTTGGCTACTCATATAAGTTACATAATTGTCAATGCTAGTCCCAAGCAGATTTACCAGCTACTAATGTCCTATTCACAGTCCTAAGTCGCACACACAATTTCAAGCCCCAAATGGCGCTGTTTCATATTGAGGTTAATAAGGGAAAGTAGATTTCATAATATAGATCTATACAGTCTTTTACATGATCACTATGCTTAGATAAATGTCTAAGAAGTGATCCACTACTTGAATTCTAAATAGTTCCAGGTCAAGGATCTGATAGCTGCCAACCAATCAATACACCCAGAAATGCATACAAGTTGATCTATCCGAAGACAATGTCAAATAAATGTCAGTGCAGAACTAAAAGCCCGCATCATTGTCTTTTTTTCAATTAGCAGGATCTCTTTTTATTAGGGCCCTGGTTGCTACACAACTCAAAATACTAACACTGTTAGTAAACTTAAAGCACATCCGAAAGATAAACAAATTTTAAAATATATATAAAAATAAATTAGACTATGCCAGAGAAATAGAAATACACAAATTTAAAAAATATATGAAGATAATGAGTGGGGAAAAAAAAAAAAAAAAAAAAAAAAAGGCTAGGATCACTTTGGTTATTCAAGAAAGTGACACTCAACGATATGTGCCACCATCCGTGACAATGTTGTATCCAAAATGCATTATAACAAGGCACAGTGCATCAAGAAGGTATCATATTACCCAAAGTATATCAATGAAATTTTACTTCAATTAAAAAAAAAAAAGCAAAAATATAACATTAATTATATTAATATATATATATATATATACACACATAGATAAAACATACTTATTAGGAGTCACAGGAGAAAAAGCTGTGTTCTCTACTGAAAAACTTTCTGTATGAGTTACTGAAGAAATTTCTTCAAAACTGGCAGAATTTCTAACAATAACTTGTTGAGAAACAACTGGAATTGTTTCTTCATTATCATCATTAGGAAGTAACATTTCAAGTGGATAGCCATGTTTTTTTGCAGATTCAATTTCATCAGGTCGAATTGCTAATCAAAGAAAAATATTGACAAAAATACTTTTATAAAATAACATACTCAAAAAAATTTCTCAAACACTAGAAAAATGTTAAATTTATTTGATTTCATATGTTGTAAATTTGATTATATAAATATCATGTTAATTGGAAAAAAAAAAAAAAAAACCATTTTATTCAAACAAAAATAAAAATGACAACACAAATTTATTGGATATAACTTATTCTAAATAAAATAAAGAAATGGTATAAGAATACTTAACAAAATTTCTTACCAAAAAATGAATTTATATAAACACAATATTACAAAAAAAAATGAGAGCAATTAATAATAGAAAGTATTATTTAGTAAAATCATCACAGAATGCATTATGAATTTTAAAGACATTAATATTTCTTACAAATATTAAGCAAATATGTACATACGTAGATTTTAGTTGATAAAAAGCTTATTGTATAAAATGTTTTCTTGAACAAGACCATATAGATAGGCATATAACAATTTGGTATTTTAATTTCATGGCTTGATGAATGAAATTACATCATATTGTTTGCCTACTTTAAAATTTTCATTAACAGGAAAGATTAAAAAAAATTTCTAAAAGAGGAGTAACTTAAGAAAAAAAAAAAAAAAAAACCACTTAGATAATAAAGAAAGAAAGAAAAAAAAAAGTGCAGAAAGGTAGGACAATTACAGATGCAGTTAAAGAATAAGCAAGGCAAGAATGAGAAAATAGTATGATACTAGTGTCTGCATAATACAATAACAAATACATTTTGTATCAAACAAATAAGTATAGAATAGCATATTTTATAATGTAGAATTATATAACAAAAAAATTAAGAAAATTTATGACAAGATTTGGCAACAAATTAATCTTATTTTCCAAGCATTAACATAGAAAATGTTTTACAATCTAAAAGTTCTGCAATTTTATATTAACAGCCAATATGAGTATCAAATGTGATTGACCATAAATTGATAGATGTAATCAAATGGAAATGTTTATGATTTATTAATAATATTTCACTCTTTCAAATCTAATAATTTCAATACGGTTTTGAATTTTAAAAGGTATTTCTTATGTTTAATTTCCAGCATACAAGAATTTTTTAAATAAAATATTTAAAACTAATTCTTAAAGTATTTAAACAACATTAGCATTACTGATTCAACACAGATTTCTTATAAAAATATTAATAAACATTAGATATTTTATAACTTACGCATATTATCCAATTTTTGCAATTGTGGTAAAGCACGTATAACAGTAAGCCTATAATCATCGCTTTCAGCACATGGATTGTCAGCCAACCACAAATTTTTTAACTTTGG
Organism: Caerostris darwini; assembly: GCA_021605075.1. Lineage (NCBI taxonomy): Eukaryota > Metazoa > Arthropoda > Arachnida > Araneae > Araneidae > Caerostris > Caerostris darwini. The sequence goes on along the minus strand of BPLQ01010555.1, from coordinate 118,041 downwards.
AAGATCTCTTAAATGACGAATTTCTGCAAGTTCAGCAATATTATTCTTTCGGATGTATAGTTCTTGTAAATTATCGCAATGTGAAAAGTCTTCCAAGCTTGATATGGCATTAACACTAAAATATAAAATTATATAACAATTATTATTTTTTTTTTGCCATAAATTAAAAAATTATTTGATAGCTAAACATTTCAGATAAATTTTTTAAAATTCATGATTACATTCACATTGTCTATTAGTTCCTGATAAGGAGTAGTGAATTTTTACAACAGGCTTAAGTAAGTTATATAAATATAATTATAAAGTGATGATTTGCTTATTTAAACAAATAATTGTATAATTAAATTTTGGAGTTATGGAAATTACATTGAGATTAGAAAAATTCCTGGATTCATAATCATAAAAATTTTATTAAAAACTAACTTGGCAACATTAAATTAATGTATTGTCTATGAGTGTCTATATAGCACTTGTTTTATATGACAACTTTTTATTTGCCATTTGTATTATCAATCTAAATGATGTAGAATAACATTTTTTA